>OY804596.1:59107409-59590281 GCA_963680895.1 Fragum sueziense | reverse complement strand
AGACTATGCACGGGGCGGGGGAGCAAGAACGTCAAAAGCGACGTCAACTTCATGCGATAACGAAACCTTCTATTTAACGTATTAAACCCATCATTAGCACCATTTAAAGAGCAAGAGGTGAAATTTGAAAAGTGCCAGTAAATCCAAATCTGTGTTATGTTTCCATTTCAAATGCAAACATATATAAGAATTTTGAACGGTTTAGAATTTTGAATTAATGCATAATCATGGAAATATTCGACAAAATTTTCTGGGGAGGGGGGGGGGGGGGGGGGGGAGAGGCAAATGTTTAAGTGAATGGAATCCGACCAAGAATATCGTTGCTAGGGGGTCTGGGATGCCACCCCGAATATTTTGAATTCTAAGTAGCCATTTCCTGCAATGTGGTTTTAGATCTATACCTAGACCTTTCTAGAGGGAAACAATTTTTATGGGTGAATTATTGGGGGAGGGGGCAAAGGATATGCTCCCCCCTTCTGAATTATGGGGGGGGCGCCCAACATCCCCCGGCCCCCACTTCCTACGCCAGTGATCAGGTGATGTACACTATCTGAAATTTCCTTATTTATTATACAGATGTCACATTTAATGACTGTATAACTTTTGTTTTGATAGTCAACACGCCTGAAGTTTTATTAATCCATTTTACGCACATTTGGATCACCCCTCGTATACCTAAGTTTTTTTTCAAGAAACCAGGACCGGTGTAATGAAGTAGAGTGACCCCCTATAGTAGAGTGGCTCCCCGGTCATTCTACTATATAGAAGACCGATGTCATAGTGCTATATAGTAGAGTGACTCCCCGGTCATAGTACTATATAGCAGAGTGACTCCCCGGTCACTTTACTATAAAAATTCACATTCATGCTATAGTAGAATGACTCCCCTCTATAGTAAACTGACTCCCCTCTTATTTACATTAAAAAAGAATCGTCATCAAGTTAAGTACGTGATGATATTGTGTAATGGTATGTTAGTGTGATATCGCATCTTCCCCCTCTTTTTCATTTTTCTTTTTTTTCTTTTTTACATATATATTAACTTATTACTTTTAATAATGATGAATTAAATTTGAAGCATGTTTGGCTACTAGCTTTTATTATAAATGTTTAAGTAGAAATTGAAATTGGCTGAACCCAGTCAAAAAAGAGATGACCATGAAAATGTATCATTTGTAGGTGATTACTATTCCTGTTTTCTACGTACATGGTGAATCAAGCAGGGGGCTCTGTGCCCCACCCTTGAATTTGAAAAAATAATGTCGGAGCGATTTTTTTTCGAGTTTTCTTTTCATGCGCTTACACAGAGCAACACATCTATGTACATCATATTTTCATATTCCTTAATCCATTACCACACAATGACTCTTTTTGACTCTCCACACGATAATGGCTTTGGAAAACATTGTGGAAAATGAAGATATTGCTTATGACAAGCAATTTCTCCATTTCCAATAATAAAGTCTAAAATATTGTCGTTTTGGTAATGGGTTAATGTAAATGATGTTATGCTTCTAAAGACTTGACACCAGTCTAGGTCCCCATGGGGAAATGTCTGGATCTGCACGTGTTGTTGGTCCATCAATATCGTTTATAATCGCGTAACAGCATCTGGCTTTAAGCTGTGTTTACGAGGTTTTGAAGAAAAGCGATGACATACAGATCTCGGCCGCGTCACAAAATTTTGGCATTCAAGACCTTTTTGGAATGTTCAATGGTCTCTGTGTTTTTTTGTTTGTTTGTTTTTTTTTTTCAAACGTATCGCTGATTTTCAACAAAAAACTCGTAACTGCAACTTATAAAACAAGCTTCAGTAACGAGGTTTTTGTTGAAAAGCGACTATATGGCTCCGTGTTACTAACAATTTTCTTACGGCCAGTGACTGATTTTCTGTATTGGAAAGGGTAGAGCCTGATCACTTAACCAATAAGATCGCTAATCAGCATCTACACTGTATAGATAAAGCCAAAATCCTTGAACGCCGTAGGCCTATATGTCTATTGTCCAGCAAGATTAACCCGGAACATCTGCATATGTAATGACCCGACTTCGTCAATGTTTTGTTGATACGCTCAACTAACGGACTTTGCACACGAAAATTAAGTTGTCACGGGTTAATTTTGGATGGACAATACTTGTATTATAGTTTCGGCTACGTAAAGTTATAACGCACTATGCCAAAAGTGTGGCGTATTCAATGAAACGTAAACCCTTTCCTTTGTTGGAATAAAAGTTATTGTCAAAAGGAGAGGCTAGATTCTTTGAATCGAGATATGATTGGCTTAAAGTGAGAAAGAGAGAACGAATAAGGTCCTTCAACTTGCACATCTACCTCTGATCACGGTAGGTTGTAAATTCTGTCCCCGTGCTGGGTTAGTCTAATTGTTAACACATTAGGGGACTATTTATTACCGTACTAACCCATTAGTGTAGAACTTGATGATAAACTGTTAAGTGACACATTTTGACCCCCCCCCCCAAAAAAAAAAAAAAAAAAAAAAAAAAAAAAAAAAAAAAAAAAAAGAAAATGCCTGGAAAAACATTGAGGAAAATGAAGGAGTTGCTTGTGATAAGCAATTTTGTCATTTCACAAAATGTTAAATCTACTCAAAATGACCAAAAGATGTAACATTTCATTCACTTAGCCTAAAATTGTCGTCTGCAGCGTCTTTGACTTTGGACCAGTCTTAACATGTTCTGTCTGGTAATGGGTTAACCCATCTGTGGCAAAGGTTGTTCTTTGGAAAAGGTTAAAAACAATGACAATAAAAATAAAATGGTGCCCTTAACGCTAACCTCTGCCAGGGAAGTCCAGAAACCAATAAAATAATTATGGAGAAAAGATGACGCTGTCGTGGCCGATATGATTTCCCAGCTTTAAAATGAAAATATTAGTTGTGGAAAAAACATTTTATGGGGGGTTTACACGGTGTGCTTTTTCACATGTGTTTTTTCACATGTGCTAAAACATACCGTGTAAACCCCAGATAAACCCCAGATAATGGGCCTTATGCTAGCATATGTGAAAAAGCATACGGTTTAGAGCATGTCCTATTTCATATGAAAAAGCACATGGAAATTGACCAATCAGATCTCTGATTCCGGAGATATGACCCGGTAAAATAAATAAATACTGCTCGGCCCCCTCATTAATCACTATGAACCCACTGATTCTCTACAGGTAACTGTTAACCCATTACAAGACAACAAAATTTTAGACTTATCTAAAATCAAAGAGAATGAATGAAATTATCATTTTTTTGTCTTTTGATTTTGAAAACATTGTGGGAAAGGAAGAAATTGCTTGTCTAAGCAATTTCTTCATTTTCCACTATGTTTTCTAACGCATTTATCTTTTTGGAGTCAAAAAAAAGTCAATGTGTGGGAATGGGAGAACAAGAATGTATTTATCGTATTATATTTTTCGAGTTTTCTTTTCAGTTAACCGATTCCCAAACGACAGAATTTTGAATCTGGTCTAATCTTAAAGTTATTGCATTGGATAAAACAGGTCTTTATTGAGGTAGAATTTGTTTCAATATAGCCCAGAAAACATTAAAGCAAAATGAGAAAATTGTCAGCATTTTCTTCTTTGGCCTGAAAGTTTTACAAAACCTATTAAATTAGGGATGTAAAAACATGTCTTGATTGGGGAATGATAATCACCATTTTATACTAAAAGGAGACTCTATATGTCATTAACATTTTTATTGCAGTTTTATCAAAAATATAATAGAAAATTATGCAATAACGTTTTTCATGCCAAGCCAGTGAACTTAAACCCATTATCAGACAATGACTCGTTTGACTCCCTACAAAATAATGGCTTTGGAAAACATTGCGGAAAATGAAGAAATTGTTTGTGGCAAGCAATGTTTTCATTTCCCACAATGGTTTCTTTCTTATTTTTTTCTTAAGTATTGGCGATAAGCTACAGCAAAATGGATAAAGCACAGGGGATATAATATTTCACAATCCTCCATCCTCGGAATGCAGTGTACGACTGGCCAGTAAACAGTTTGACCTAGGTCAGCTAAGTTCACCAAAAGCACATGTGCTAAAACATACCGTGTGAACGCAAAAAACATGTGTGCTAAAAACATATGTGAAAAAGCACATGTGCAAAAACACATCGTGTAAACCGCCCTTTAGGTTGACTTAATCATTTTTAAGTAACTTGCGACCCTATGTGACAGTCAGCGCAGATTGACTAGGTTCAAAACTACCCAGATGGTCCATTTATGCCAGAACGGATACGCAAAATTATATCATATATAATATAAGCATATCATTATGTTCCCTATTTGGGGAGTCACTTTGCTATAGGGGGTCAGTCTGCAATATGAGGGGTCACTTTACTTCACGTAAGAGGGAGTCGCCCTGCTATATAGTAGAATGACCGGGGAGTCGTTCTACTATAGGGGGTCACTTTACTTCATTACACCGGGTCACCTACTCCGTCATTCGATGTCATGAGGCTAAAAATAATCTGAAGTAATCGCGCAATTACCTCCCTTAATAAAAGCTGTAAAATTCTACATCATTTTTTTTTTTTATCTTTTTAAACGTCACACTTTATAACAGGCTATAACAAATCTATAATGCTTCAATTAAACATATTAAAATCAAGTATAACCTGCTGTTGGCTAACATTTTTTCATTAGAAAAAGTTAAATTGCAAACTGATAACTGACAAGAATTAACGAAAACAGTTATATATAATATAAAAATTACCTCTTCGAGTTCAGACGACAAAATGAGCGTGGCAGACCTACCTATTGAAAGCTGCGGGTAGCCAGCGTGAATTCGCAAGCCACCATTTGTGAGGAGAGCACTTGTGCTCCCTAATATTATGTATGGCGTACTAAATGGATTGAAAAAGTCTATATAGACCGTGCACGCATATATATACGCGTCGACGCATATATTTTCAACTGCTCGCGTAAATTTTATACGTCGACGCCCATATTTACGCATCTTCGCTAGCCAAGGTTGAACCCACCTACGTTTGTATTCACCCTTGGCGGATTTAGTCCGATTTTCTTGAAATCGCGAAGCGCCGCCTAGCGGTGGTTCTGCTGGTTGTTTACGTCTATTATTGATGACGTTATTAACGCGCGTTGTCTTTCGCGTCATACGTCATGCGGATTATGTAAAAGTTAGCCGCTTTTTTGGTCGAATTGTCGAAAGTATAATAATTCGTCGATTATAGTTAGGGAATTCCTGTCTATTGCAGTGAAATTCTTAGGAAAAATCGCCCATCTTCACGTTTTTGAGTTGCAAATGCAATGCTTTTTCCCGCCCGTTGTCATGATTTGGTTACTCATAACAAATGTATCAGTCGACAATCTGATGTAGTCGTAGTGCTTGAAATGAGCGCTTTATTCAACCGACTAGTATGCGAAGTAACCAACTAGGGTACTGTATCTTGATTTTAATCTTTGTGTTTACGTTAGAACCTGTCTTACCTGTGAGATAACGTCAAAATAGACGTTTACACGTTTCTCACGTGCAAACCTTTAAATATCCAAACTTTACATAGAACTCTTTTAATTTGTGTAGATACACGTCGACTCGACAAAATGCAATGATTTTTGTTTGAATTTAATCCTTCATATCGTTTTGCGACCTATTCAAAGACGTCGTCCGGTAGCAAATTGTGATGTTTACGAATGGAACATCTTGACCCGCAGTTGTTGTTGACTTTGGTATCCATCAGTTTACAAAATATTGCTTGAGATAACGTCTTAGAACGAACAGAATAACTGACGGTCGCCCGAAAAGCGGTCGTCAACGTCTAACGTCACGACGTAAGGACCATAACGTTCGCTTATTTTACCTACGGAAACAAATTCTCTTATCGAGAAAAACTGTTGATGCTATTCATGTACAGTAAAGCAATCAAATTTAAGCCAGGAAGCGTTAACGTCCTTTTGGATTGCGTGCAAGAACGCATTTAAAGTTTGCGCCAATCCGCTCTCGTTTAAACGCCTATTGATGGCACCTACAACCTGTGATATTGATAAAACTTTGACACTAGAAAGTCAAATGATGAAGTTTTACTATGCATTGAAAAAAGTATGCGAATTATGGTAATTTGGAGAAAAACAAAAACAAAACGTATGATCAAATTATTTTTTGTTGCGTTTCTTATTTCCTTTAGTATAGTTGGAAAATTCAATTAGACTTTGTTTTGTTATAAAACCAACTCTGTTATTGAACAGAACATACTTTGTAATTTTTTCTGTCCAACTTTGTCATTTTTGCTTTTTTCTGGACCGGTTTTGCTAATTTTGTTTATCTACTTTGTATATTTTTCACACAGACTTTGACTTTGATCAGAACAAACTTTGTCTGCAAACCAAGTAGACTTTGTCATTCTATATAGAAATACAGTAGGAAAATTCAATCAGACTTTGTTTTGTTATGAAACCAACTCTGTTATTGAACAAAACAGACTTTGTATATTTTTCTGTCCAACTTTGTCATTTTGGTAGTCAGACTTTGTCATTTTTTACATCGATGTGTGTTACTTATTATTATGATTCCTTTTAAGATATCAAAATCAAATTAATTAAAGTAAGGCGGTCAAGGATTTTTCGCTATACACGTAATATGGCGTGGATTTGTCATCAGAGCTACATGTATATGCATCCGACTAGTGTGCGAAGTAACCCATTGAGGATGTATAAACAAAACAGTAAAATGCTAATTTCTCCGCTTATAGGTATGTATGCAGGTATATTTGTGACGCCATCAAAACAACACAAATTTGTGACGTCATCAAATACAGCGTACATTTTTTGACGTCACCAAATTTTATCGTAAAATATGTGACGTTAACAAAGAAAGCGTTACTCAGAAATTTGATGTGGTTTTAATATATTTGACATCTGAGCTTTATTCAACCGACTAGTATGCGAAGTAACCCACTTTGGATATACAACCTTCACTTTTTTGTTATCAGGCAGACTTTGTCTTTTTTCTGGACCGGTTTTGCTAATTTTGTTTATCTACTTTGTACATTTTTACACAGACGTTGACGTTGAACAAAACAGACTTTGTCTGCAAACCAAGTAGACTTTGTCATTCTATATAGAAATATAGTCGGAAAATTCAATTAGACTTTGTTTTGTTATAAAACCAACTCTGTTATTGAACAAAACAGACTTTGTATTTCTTCCCGTCCAACTTTGTCATTTTGATCGTCAGACTTTGTCATTGTTTTCATCGAATTTTGTTATTATCGTAATAATGATTCTTTCAATATATCAAAATCAATTAAATTTAAGCGATCAAAGATTTTCGGTATACATGTAACATTATATTAACGTTTAATGTGGAAGGTACTTCGCCTATAACACACTTTGTTCGCTACACAATGGATTATTCAAGCGCATCTTTGAAGCGGATAAATCAATTTTTAAGATTCTGGAAATGAACTGGCTGTAATTTTATCGACTTTTAGCTACATAATACACGCTATGGGAGCCTGACCAGCATCACCTATTTTTTCGAGCAAACAAAATGGCGGACAAGGAAGTGGATTCTAACGGTCCCAGCAGTTATTTGAACGTAAGTTGTGTTTTTTGTCCTATAACACCAACTTCGAAGCATAAATAGGTCGACTTATGATTCCACTTCGTTATTGTCTTTGTCTTTAGCTCATCGGACTGGCATACATAACGTAAACGATAAGCAAACGTGATAAAGAGGCGTTGCTCGTGAATTATGCATATATTTGTCCACCCTTTAAATGATTAAAAGAAATAAAACATATATTTAAGGTACACGTTATATTATCAAAATTACACTGACTACATTATTCTTTGAAAATCCAAAAGCCTAAAGATGATCGCAAATGTTAGAATTGGAATATTGATGTTTTTATTCACTGTACGAAGACCAAAAATTCCCCCGAACACGTGCATTACAGTACCGATTTTTTTGAGTCTTACTGGACGCGTATTCGGATTGAATTAATTTCATTTACGGGTGATTTGAGTTAATTTCTGTACGAGTGTTCGGAGCGTTTTATACATTTGTAGAAGATAGAAATCTTTGGTGTAAATCAGTTTAGATATTTGATTCCACATTTGTTTCTCTTTCCACCAATCCTTATGATGATAAAATGATACAGTGATTGGAATTCATATCCGGGTTGCCAAAAAAAAAATCTTTTGTAGCAAGCTCTAAAATCAATGTCTAATCTGTCAATTTTGCGAATTACCTCCCTTTGACATAAACAAATAGGGAATTTGAAATGTTTGATATTCACAAATTTATCAAGGTTTTCGATTGGAGGTTTTTTGCAACATCATGCTGACTTTACAGGGCATTTTTAACCCTTTCTTCGACTAGGATTGTTCCCAGATGTCCATGCAATAGCGATTTCAATTTCCTAAGGAGATTATATTGTAAAATTTTCAAGCTTTGGAACACAATGAAAATTCTGCTTTTAAAACATCATTTTCTAAACGTTTATACAATGTAACGAACGCTTCTTTACATTTCCTGACTGGTAACTTGACGGACTACCATTCCATGCAGTCCGGCATGGTTTGCTTTCTTCTGCTTGAATTTCTGAAGGTTGAAATTGTGTAAAATTTCCGTTCAAATTGTACACCTGAAAATCGGACCCCTGTCACATTAAAAAGGTCCAATCACAAAACGTACTAGTAAAGCACTAAGCACAACCAAGTCAATGAACAATGCGAAACACTTTCATTTGAATTTTTTACTTGTTGTAAATTTAGAAAAAATATGACAAGCGAAGTAGGTGTAGCGTTTTCACTTTTGTTCAGTATAGAATTTAAATCCTAGGTAGACAGAGAAGAGAGGATGAGATGAAAGAGAGACGGACATACAGAGGATATCACACGGAAATACATACATAAGAGAAATATATAAGGACTCATAGATTTAATAATGTTGGACACGTGTATACCTTTTGGTAACTTTCTGTCGTATTCAAACAATGGACCGCTACCAAGATCCAAGAGTTATCCTGAAATTGCCCTTGATTTAGCGGGATTAATCTCCCTTGAAAACAACTGGGTAGTTCCGGTCTATTTTTGTAGATACACTAAAGAGTTAAATTCATCACTTCGCACGCAAAATACGATTTTTTTTCTTTACAAACGCATATTTAGCAGAATCGTCATATACCATCGGATTGTTCAGTTACTACTGATTAAACCAGAATAAGTTTCGGCTTTGATTTCATCCAATTGATATGTTTAATCCAGGTTAAACATCGGCCTGTTGAAAGCCATAAAAAAAACTCTGCCCAGCTCGCCGCAAATTTCCTATAATTTCCGAATATAATGGTCGAGCAAGTTTTTATTTAGTTTTGCATATTGTAGAAACAATGTATTTTCAATATTTTATTTTAGTTGGATTATTTTCACTTTATTGATGATTCTGCATGGGTGTCATTGAAAACGTGAAAAGTGTTGTAATATTCAACATTAATTTTGGAATTTGTTGATCCAAGTCACTCTTTACAAGCGGTCAATATGAGAAATAGTCTCCTTACTGTGAAATAAATTCAAAATCCAAAAAACTACACATCTAAAACGCTTTTTAATTATTAAATATGAATTAATACAAAATATTTTCGTATATTTTGAGAAAAAGGAATGTATAGTTTTCTCTCAAAAAGCTTTTAAATCCTCTCCTCTCCTTTGGCATAGTTACTGACCTTCTAGTATGACAAACTTAAGTTTTATTGTTTGGAAAAGGATTAACAATTAATTGTCTACCGACAAAAGGTAATTGGGATGTCAATTACGACGGACCTTGTGTATATCACACCAATTAGTTAGCCAAATTCCTTTAATTGATCTCCGCAGATAAATCGCAAGTTACTGTATATTAAAGGGACTTATCATAATAGACAAAAGATTGACAGACCCGAATGATAAATTCATAGGCATGACAAAATTCCCACTTGCACCCTTAATTACATAATTTTACGTCTTATTAAACACCTTTGCTTTAGTATGTTAAACTGAGTTTGCCAACCCGTGCCAAACAAACAAAAAGAAAAATAAAACCCTGTTGACAGTTTAACCCTTTCCCAAACGACCGCCCTTTAGACTGCTAAAAGAATGTTAAAATAAGATTGCAAACCCGTGCTAAACAAAATTGAAAAAAAAAATAAAATAAAAAAATAGAAAAAAAAAACGTTGAAAGTTGAACCCTTTCCCAAACGACAGTCTTTTAGGCTACTCAAAAATGAAGACTGATTCGTGTGACGAAATAAGGCAAAAAATGTGTAAATTGTAGCAAAACTATCAAAGGAGGGATAGAAATTGTACATTGTCAACAAGTTTTCCTTTTCTCTCGAAATTTTCCGAACAAAATTCAAGGTCGTCAAAACCAGGTCTTGTTTGGGAAAGTTTGAATTATAAGGCCTATCATCAGCAATGAATGATATTGGATAATAATTTTGGATTTATAACTATATAGCAGCTGATACAGCAGGGTAATTAATTCTAAAATTATTATTTCAAATCTTAAACATACATAATAGGTACGCATATTTCAATCATCTTTGGGAGATGATACAATGAGTACCTACAGCATAGGGTTTGAAGAACAATTCAAGACATTTTGCATGTTGAAAAAGCGATACCCGTTCTTATCTGTAGCCCTCACCGGAAGCGGAACAACCCAATAATTCAAGGGGGATAATTATCAAGGGAGATCACTCCAGAACCCGGTACACGGCCATTGAGCACCCACACGCCAGCTGAACAATAAAAGAATGCTTCTTATTTGCACCTCAAATAAAGATTTCACGAACGGAAAATTTTGGATCGCGTAAAATTACACCGACTATGGAAACGAACTATGCAAGACAATGATACATACATAGTATTTTATAGGTATTTACAACAGTCTTCCATCAACCCATGTCCAAAAATAAATATGAATGGAAACTTTTACGCTCGTGCAATACACGGTTCAATGCGTACGAAATCATATTTGTATTGTTATTGGAGACACTCCACAACGGGAAATGCTTCCGGGTCGTAGTATACAAACATAGTTCCGTCAAAAATGGATTCGCTCCTTTTGATGCATTGATCCTGTGTCTATAGAATAGGCAGAAACATGTAATGTGGTTCTGCATACTGGCAGACCATCAGTGTACTGCTGGGGGTGTGTTTTAATTAATTTGTCGGGAACTAGTTGCTTGCGCGGTCGTGACCTTTCACGAGGGTGTGTCACATGCAGATCCCGAAAGAGATGACAAATTGCAAGGGTGGCTGTGCTCACGGGTGCGTGATTTTAGCTGATGGTGCTATTGATACCACTTTCTTGGTAGTACATTAAAGACAAAGGAATGGTTTGTCAGGTAGACTATGTAAAATGTGTCACAAAGACTTCTGAGAGAAGCTATAAGCTGCCAAATTGACCCATCTTACTATATATTTAATAGGCCTGTTTCGTTGAGGAGTGACACCTATTGGTTTAGACATATCGATGGAAGGAGTGGGATTTAAGGGGGAATGCTCCAGTTTTTCGGAACACTCGGTCATTACTATAGAAAATTAAACATTTCGTACCATATATGATTCGCTACCATATTTTCAATACTATAACACGTGATTAGAATTTACAATTTTCGATGGTAAACGCGTATTTATTATGCAAAACTGATTTCGTCAAGATGGAAATCGAGTATTTTGAGCAAGACAGTTGTAAGTGTATACACAGTTACCACTGTTTTACGTCATTTTATTCGTGTGTAGCTGATAAAAATTGCTGTAATGCACTAAAAAGTGTACTGACCTATACACTTTCTTTTTGAATTATTACCAGGACACGTTGCTTAATACAATGATGGAGTTTTATCAAAGTCTATGATGTAGAACTTGAAATATTTCCAAAATATGCAAATTTTGACATAAAACACTTCAGCTTCGTTGATCGAACTGAACACGCGAGCATGCTGTTTTACACATTTGTGCGTTTATAATAGCACATATTTTGGGTTTTCTGTTCTTATTAAATGTAAGAAGTTACTTTAAATCCATTTTCGTGACTAAACGATGATTATAGAGCATTTATAAGCATTTTAGTGACCTTGGGAAGTTGCAAGAAATTATGCATTTTTCGCTGTAGGGGTATGTTATACGAATGCCTATAAAATTCAAACAATATCGCTGACCATCCATTTCTATTTCATTTCTAAATTGGTAATTACATATAGTTTCAGCATACAAAAAATAAATGCAGTCTTTTATTTGGAAAAATTTAGGAAACTGGAGCATTCCCCCTTAATGCTTATTTAAACTACATGGTAATATCGCTGCGACTGGATCACCTGACTGCGCTATGGCCGCGGCCTGGTATCTACAAAATGTTCGATTAGAATGGGTGAAATGCCTCTTTCGACACTATATTACATGTATGAAAAGTAAAGCTAAAACGACTTACCAACATATTCCTGTATTTCTCTCAACATCTCTAGCACAACTACATTTGATGTTTTCGAGAATGAAGCTACTCATGCCACTTAGGTTTAAAATTGTCCACCCATTTGGTAGGAGACTGTGGCCAGTTTCATTAAAGGATTTAAGGCGTATTTATGTCTTAAGTACCAATGTCTTACAGTCTACACGCTTAGGAAAGGAGTCAGGTATCGCCCCTTCCATCAAGTCCTAGGTAATTTGATTGTTGTTTCGTAAGTCAGAAATACGTCTTCAATGTTTTGATGAAACAAGTACCAGATGTCATAGAGGATATATGCCGCGCCCTAGGATCGAAACCGGGACATCAAATTTGAAAGTGCAACGCTATGCTATTTTTGTGATAACCGCGGTCATAACCAGCCAATGAGAGAGTGTGTGCAAGAAAAACAAGAGACAGTACTAAGGCAGACAGAACATGAGTGGTGTTAGGAGAAAATATACAGTGAATACTATTTCAAAGACATGTTTCATTTTTAAATCAATATTTAGTGTCGATTTCGTGAATCATATGCTTTGATGAATAGGTTCTATATTAACCTTTTAGTTTATTTGTTCATTTATTTCATCATCAAGACAGTGCTGTAATTCCTTTGACTCGAGATAGCTTAATTTGCATGAACAAGTTCCAAAAACTATATAAACCCTTTCCCAAACACGACCTGGTTTTCTCGTTCCTAACAAAAAAGGCTTGAGCACACATTGGGACAAAAGAGGAAATATTTATAACCAGCATTTCCTCCTTTTGCATCAATAATTTCAATGCTTTATTTCACACTAATCCAATATTTTTTCAACATCAATTCTGTGGTAAACAGCTACTTTTGAATTGAAATTTACGCTTTGGAAAAGGGTTAAAATAATTTAAATGCGCATTTAGATTGACTCTGCTTAAAGAGATTTAATCCTTCATGCAGTTGATTAACTGAAAATGTTGACCACTAGGATAAGTTTTCAATTGCTCGATTAACGCGTTCAGAAAAAACTGGAATTTCCAAACTAAAATCGTGTAAACAATGAACGAAATACCCATACAGTGGATTGTGACATTGCTCGGAAAAAAAGTTCAGTTTTTCTCGTACAGTAGTTTCGTTTTTTTCGTTTTTTTTTCTAATAATACACATCGCTCACGACTCTGAGTTACACAAAGGTTCTGTCATACAGAAATCTATGTCCACACACGAAAATAAAACCAGTAGAAACAGTAAAGTGTGATTTTTGATTGATTCAATAAAGCATTTCTCGCTTAAAATGATGAGCACAGCACATCGTGAAGATTGTCGGCACAATTTTAGATAATCTAAAGATTAATAAGTTCATTTAAGAGTCAAAAGTGGTAAAGCAATATATGTACTCAAATATTAATGAGTATGAACGTGCAAAATTGAGTATAAATGTGACAAATCTTCCTTTGTTTGCAGTATCTATTTCTTGCAGGTTTGTTATGTCCGCCATTTTTGCTCGAAAAAATAGGTGCCGCTGGTCAGGCTCCCATAGCGTGATATACGCCCCAGAGATTAAGTTTTAAGGGGGCGTAACACAGGCAAAAATCAATGAACCATAAAAACCTCCCTTCAAGCACATCTACCAATTGATGTGATAACATTGACCAAGTTTAAAAACAATTCCAGCCAGAAACTTAGGAGGAGTTGCGCTCACAAGAAAAGTGGATGTACGTACGTATGTACGTACGTACGGATGGACGGACGGACGGAGAAGATGACGCCAATATACGACCGTCTTCGGCGACGTATAAAAAGTAAGATGGTAAAATATTTCTATTTACCCATGTCTACAACATATCAAACTTTCATAGAAACCTGTCTGCTCGAAGTATTTGTTTCAATTACAGTCCAGGGACCTTAAATAGAAGACTTTATGAATTACTCATTAGTTTCAAGTTTCAAGTTTATTTCAAAAAAATGCCCAATGTGCACGATGGCACACACATGAGCCAACTGTACAAATTTTACAAAACACAATGGTCAATATGCATGGAGGACAATACATATACCATACATATATGAAAAAGAATGATGTAAATTGATATCAATCAATTTTGTGCTAAAAAAAGATTAGGTTTATATGTATATAATGATATATCTCCGGTGCTATTATAAAACATCGTAGCTGCAGTATAGGTTACACGGCAGTTACGATGTTCTAGAACCACACCGACGGGATGTGGTTTTTTTCTCTCTAAATTGTACCACATTTTATCTGATAAGATCGTTCCCTATTTACGCGGACCATGTATTTAGCCTACACGCTGTGTTATTCAATCAGGGCGTGTGTCACGCTTTTGTATGACGTACTAAATGGGTCAAAAGTCTAGAAAGAGCGTGCACGCATAAAATATACGCGTCGACGCATAAATTTTATGCGTCGACGCGTATATTTACGCGTCGACGCATAAAATTTATGCGAGCAGTTGAAAATATATGCGTCGACGCGTAAATTTTACGCGAGCAGTAGTAAAAAATGTGAAAGCGAGGCTGGTCAATGGGAGAGGCGGTTACAAACCTTTCCCTTTATACCATAAAATTGATTGATGAAACGAAGGATCTGATTGGTTAATAGATAAAATACGCGTCGACGCGTATATTTACGCGAGCAGTTGAAAATTTACGCGTCGACGCATAAACTTTCAACTGCTCGCGTAAATTTTATGCGTCGACGCGTAAATATACGAGTCGACGCATAAAATATACGCGTCGACGCGTATATTTAATGCGTGCACGCTCTAAATAGACTTTTGACCCATTTGGTACGCCATACTTTTGCACGTGATTTTATCGGACAGCAAGCAAATGTTAGTGGACCGTTTCCTTAAGCAGTTTATGAGTTTATGTGAATGGATTTAAGTGTGCAAATGTGGATAAGTTATGGATTATACTGTTCGGATTTTAACTGTTATCACGGTAAGATTTACACTATTAGCCTATCTAGACTGGTTGTGGTACTTGATGCAGTTTAGCACAGTCCCAGGTTAGAATGAACAGCCTGTTCTGCTCTATCCCAGGACACAGGTATTTGGCACGTAAACTAGCCACTACTACACCCTGCATCAATTAAAAAAATATTTTAGAAAAAAATTTTTTTTCCGATAACTTATATTTTATAAAGGTGTCCGACTTTCGCCGGATTTACGAACGAAAACACCGACTACCTTTACGCTAAGATCAAATACTCCGTCAATTTTCATCCAATCTCAACAAACAAGCACTCATGTATCAAAGAAATGATTTATCTACACATACATACCAAATAAACTAATGTAGCACAAAGAATATGAGAGCAAGGTCGGTCGAAACACGAAGAAAAGTTGACTCGACGGTTCTGTGACCGATGGATTCGTCACAAAAATTCCCCTGTAAAGCACAAATATAAGCCCTCCAGTCTATTTAAAACCACATATATCACTTAGGCAAATATAAATAGTTACTTGTTTTGATTATCCTAGAGTGCGATATGTTTTGGTTAATCCGTAATGGTTTGATGTTTATCACAAATTCTCACGTCTAGCAGAAAGCTGCCATTTTCATTCCTGATCGGAAAGTGCTTGTTGAAAATAGACTGGCACTTCGAGGGTCGTATAACAAAAAGTGAACTGGGACCGACAACAAAATACACGTAGTCAACTTGGGCGGGTTAGCGTGATAAAAGGACTCCACGACTTACTCCACAAAATGATCCCCGGTTAAAATATGATATTCTTCTTTTATCACGACGGTTATGTATGTGTCTAGTTATTCTTCTAATTAGTTTATGGATGTAAGGTGGTTCAATCTAAAATATTTAGTCTACTGTTTCATAATAAATGCGATAAAAAATATAAACCCAAATGAAGTCTTGCATCAAGCCTGTTCATGAAACCCTACATTAAAAAATATCAAAAAGAAAATCGTTAATTACAAGTGGGATCCCCCAAGGAAGTCACCTTGGACCAATACTTTTTTATTATTTTTATCAATGACTTGCCCGACATATTATCAGTGGATAAAAAGCTATTCGCTGACGACTCCAAATTGCATAAATGTATCAGCTCTGACTATGATGTTGCATACCTCCAAAAGGGATAAGATGAAGATGTTAAGTTGGGAGAAACATGGAAATTGAAATAAAATGCACAAAAATGAAAGCATATGCAGTTTGATGATCAAAAGGAGAGTTGAATGTAAGATAGCGGAATATCACAGTGTCGTCTGCGAGGAGGAGGACTTGATATTTTGAAACGGAATGAGGGTCAGTTGATTGTTCTATGTAAGAAAGACGATTTCATTTCATTACATGCATACATTCATCATTTAATGAATTATTATGAGTAAATGATGTGATGATTAAATTGAGAAAATTGTGATTGAGAGAATTGTGTTTACTTCCCGGCATTCCTGCATGCTTATTTTGTGATAATTTACAAGTTTTTCTCCCTTAGACATTGACAGGGGACAGTCAACGATTAGACGAGATGATATGTTAACTTATTTCTTGGATATTGCAACGTTGACAATCTGGTAGGTTTCTTTTCATATCTTTGTAAAATGCCCATTGTATCAGACGATAAGTATATTTCACTTAAATAACATTTCAGGCTTCTTTTATAAATTTATATATAAAGCCACATCAAACTATAAACCAATTGACTTCGTTTTCAATTTCATCTCGGGTCACGTTAAAACAATGAAGAATAGAGGGTCTAGGATTGACCCTTGAGGGAGGCCTGAGATAAATGACAATTCTTCTGACTTTTCTCCATCAAGAACAACTGTTCAGTGTGGCTTCTAACAATAAAAGAGTGACTCCATTGGAGGATCTGGCGAGAAACGACATACTCTTGGAGAATGTATCTGTATTTGTACGTCTCAGAACCCAATACTGGTTTTTACACAACGGCAATGTAGAATAGCTTTTGGTTGAAGAGTAGCTTTCTGACTCTATCTAAGGCATTACTGAAATCTAAGAGTACCGGGTCAGTTTGCTTTGCAGCTGAGGTATTTTGAACAGACAATCAGTAAGCTAAATGAGCTGCATCTCACATAGACGCGTTCCTTCTTGCTGAAGCTCATGTATGGTGTTATGGGAGGAAATGTGAGTAGATAGGTGGGTAGCTACAGGGTTTTGCAGATAATACAAGTCAGACAGATCGGCTGGTAGTTTGCCGGATCACTAATATGAAGAGGATGTATTGTCAGAAGTGGGTTACAAGTCCATACTTTTCTTCAATTAGGAACCCAAAGATCAGAGTTGTCATCGACGGGGTTATACATTGGCTTACACTCACAAAAATGAATAAATAAAATCCTATCATGTGCAATGTTTTGATGTTTGCGTTCTTTAATTGTTTTGTTAAGTTCAACTGATATCACGCTAGTTAATCCGCCCGAGCTGACCCCGTTGTTCACTTTTTGTTATACGACCCTCGAAGTGCCAGTTTATTTTCAACAAGCACTTTCCGATCAGGAATGAAAATGGCAGCTTTCTGCTAGACGTGAGAATTTGTGATAAACATCAAACCATTACGGATTAACCAAAACATATCGCACTCTAGGATAATCAAAACAAGCAGGCTAACTATTTATATTTGCCTAAGTGATATATGTGGTTTTAAATAGACTGGAGGGCTTATATTTGTGCTTTACAGGGGAATTTTTGTGACGAATCCATCGGTCACAGAACCGTCGAGTCAACTTTTCTTCGTGTTTCGACCGACCTTGCTCTCATATTCTTTGTGCTACATTAGTTTATTTGGTATGTATGTGTAGATAAATCATTTCTTTGATACATGAAAATTGACGGAGTATTTGATCTTAGCGTAATTTAGGTAGTCGGTGTTTTCGTTCGTAAATCCGGCGAAAGTCGGACACCTTTATAAAATATAAGTTATCGAAAAAAAAATTTTTTTCTAAAATATTTTTTTAATTGATGCAGGGTGTAGTAGTGGCTAGTTTACGTGCCAAATACCTGTGTCCCAGGATTGTCTTAACTTTGTTATGTGTATTGGTCATTTCGGTTTTTTTGATAGGACCTTAATCCGAAACGAAACTGAGAAGGTCTCGTACGACCGAAATGGATATATTCTTGTATGGAATTTACTAATAAAACAGATACATATATGGATTATACTGTTTGAAGCAGTTAGTACATTTGTATCTATCCATTACTAAATTATGGAAACATTGTTGTAAAGGATGACCTCACTGTGATCAGTGGTACCATCCTTTACATCACTGTGTCCTACCAGTATAAGTAATTATAGATTCACATTATAACAAACATTTGATATACAAAATGGAATCATTGTTGTGAAGGATGACATCGCTGTGATCAATGACACCATCCTTTACATCACTGTGTCCAACCAGTACAGTTGCTTATAGGTTCACATTAAAACATACATTTGATCCTTTACATCACTGTATCCAACCAGTACAATTGATTATAGATTCACATTATAACAATCATTTGATATATACAAAATGGAAACATTGTTGTAAAGGATGACATCACTGTGATCAGTGGTACCATCCTTCACATCACTGTGTCCAACCAGTACAGTTGATTATAGATTCAAATTATATAAAAAATTTGATATATTCAAAATGGAAACATTGTTGTGAAGGATGACATCACTGTAATCAATGGCACCATCCTTCACATCACTGTGTCCAACCAGTACAGTTGATTATAGATTCACATTATAGCATACATTTGATATATACAAAATGGAAACATTGTTGTGAAGGATGACATCACTGTGATCAATGGCACCATCCTTCACATCACTGTGTCCAACCAGTACAGTTGGTTATAGATTCACATTATGACATACATTTGACATATACAAAATGGAATCATTGTTGCAAATGGTGACATCACTGTATTCAGTGGTACCATCCTTTACATCACTGTATCCAACCAGTACAATTGATTATAGATTCACATTATAACAATTGGGAGTTGTATAAAGTTGACTCAATACAGTAAGTTCATTTTGACGCGATCCTTATCGATCTGCATGATTTTGTCTTAAAGATGTAATTAAATTCCCGTTATTCTTCCTGTTATCCTGAATTTTGGCATAAAAACATTAATTAGACACACCGTTGTGAGAAAGAAGGGAAACGTTATTTCTTTAATATATTCGTGCAATTGGCATTATATTTGAATCTGAATGAGCTTGCCAACAAATAACTCGGTTTGATAACATATCGAGTATATTTGTGTTCCGTTAAGGTTTACAGCCCCTCATTAAAAGCACCACTTTCTAGCCGTACGAAATGCATCAAATTACGCGCATTTGTTAATAAACTTCGCACAAGTTCATTCACCGTGCCGTATTTTAAGATTATGCTTCAAGAAGAAAATGATTGAATTTTTTTTCTCTATATTTATATGCGAGGGAGGTAATTTTGAACACTTTTGTCAAATATTTCCTTAAGTTTGCAATGATTTTAAATTCTTAACCGTACAAAATGCGTATGTTTGTATTTGGAGTAGAAATGTAACACAGTTTAGGAATTACCGGCACTTTCAAATCAAGTTTCGCCTCTGGCTTTTGGTGCTAATGAGGGGTTGGATACCTTAATATATCACTATGTATTTGATTCGAATTGATAAACAATTCGATAGCCCCAATTTACCAGTGGATCATTATCGATTCAATTTAGGATCTTGATAATAGCATTGAACAGCTTCGGTGTAAATGAATAAATGTTGGATTATTATCTGAATGATACTTTCGATTGGTTAATCTGAAGCGAATAGAGAGTCGAATAAATTTGAAAAAAAAAAAATCCTACTTATCTCGCTGTGATTTCGGGTTAAAACGACTGTTAAAATGTACTAGCTTCATTACTTTACCGTATTTATTTAAAGGTCCAATGTCTTTCCCAGGACTGTTAAAACTGAACTACAAAGGTGGTTTATAGCATTATGTTGGTTCGTTTATAGACTTCGGGTCAAACAAAGTAAGATTTATACTGAACATTACATATATAGATAATCATGCTATCTAAAAATAACATCAAATATTTGACTATGCTCTCAAATATTTACGAACCGATTTAATATGTATTTCAAGTCCGTCGTAATCTAAGCCGCTACAAGTTAGACGAAGCCAAAATGTTGAAGACATAAAAATAAAGGGCCATATATAAAGATAATCACACATCCCAACCGAAATGAGTGAAAATGTATCTTTTAACGACAAAAGACTTAAATTGGGCTCCCAAATACGTTGTCCTCAAATCAATTGAACATGAATCACAAAATGCCATGCAAAATGGAAAAATATTAACTACCGTTTATTATCATTGCGAGCTGATATTTACTACTAAACGGCAAAAGAAAACGTATTTTGGGGAACAGTTCAAAAATCATTTGGGAAATGGGTTAAGCAATGAGAAAACTGTTTGCTTACTTTTGTCGCAATGTTTATGATCGTAAAATAGCGTAGACATTATGAAGAGATATATCGCCGAATCATAGAAAAGTAAAAAATATACGTCAACCGTGATAAATGTCATTTAACAAAGCATTGTCGAAGTAGGATCATTACATATGCATATATCCCGGGTTAATCTTGCTGGACAATACCACGTCATGATGATAATGAATATATTATGTTATAATGTAATTATGTAATAATGTATAAAGTAATAGATTGATAGGAAATGATTAATTAATTAGTAATAAGAAATTGAAAATAGAATTACTTGTTATTTAACAGCAACTTCTTAAAAGTAGTCGTTATTTGGCAGCAATTTCTTTTTATATAAAACGTATCCTTATAAAACGTGTCCCTTCAAACTTACGAATCACTTATCAATGATTCGATTTGAAAAAAATTCCCCCTTTTTATACTGATGATGAGTCATATGGAAACTTCCGATGAACTATGACAAGATACGATAATAAAAGACCATTGTTAAGTCTAAATTTTGTACCAAAAGAGCATTGTTAAGCCTAAATTTTGTAACGAAAGACCATTGTTAAGCCTAAATCTTTTAACAAAATACCATTGTTAAGCCTAAATCTTGTAACAAAATACCATTGTCCGTTCCAATTTCTGTAACAAAAGACTATTGTCCATCCTAAATGAATGCGATAACGAACTCTTTTCTTAATCTCAATCCCATTGTCTTCGCTGATAGGCTTAATTCTGTTTTTTTTTTATCTACATAAATAATAATTATTCGTGGATATGAGCAGATTTAAATTATGTAAGGAATAAACGTGATATCATAAAGTCCTAGCACTGCCGAGACAAACGTTAAGAATATTCGATTTGTTTAACTATTCGCCGTTAATTGACGATTTAAATATCGCGAGTTGTATTGTTATAAAATGATCTTTTGTTTCGTTTCCGGTAATAATCCTATTCAAATCTGTTTCCAACGTTTTATTCTATTTTAAGCCTATGACTAAGTCGGATTAACATTAGTTTATAATAACCCATTTACATGGGTAGAATGAGTCCAGTCCCAAATCATCAATATTTATTTTTCTATTATTTCTTTTCAGAGCTTCGTTTACATCAGCTCCGATGAGGAGACACCCACACGACACTTTGTGCCAAACGCTAGAAGGCGTCTACTATTTACGAATCCCGCAGAAGACTCCGGAGTCGATTTCCTCCCAGTAAGTATTCTTTTGCGATGTTATATATTGATTGTATCTGAGTTTGTTTTCGTTTTTTCCGCGGTTGTTTTTACTATATTCTTGAATTATATTATCTGTTATTCATTTGACTTTAGCTCTATCTATTTATTTATTTTTACTAGCTGGACGACACCATCGAGTGGGCTGACGTCGCTGACACCCCAGCCGACGTCTCTGACGCCGCTGACACCCCGGTCACCCCAGTCGAAGTCTCTGACGCCGCTGACACCCCGGCCGACGTCTCTGACGCCGCTGACACCCCTGCCATCCCGGCCGACGTCTCTGACGCTGCTGACACCCCTGCCATCCCGGCCGACGTTTCTGACGCCGCTGACACCCCTGCCACCCCGGCCGACGTCTCTGACGCCGCTGACACCCGGCCGACGTCTCTGACGCCGCTGACATCCCTACCATCCCGGCCGACGTCTCTGACGCCGCTGACACCCCTGCCACCCCGGCCGACGTCTCTGACGCCGCTGACACCCCTGCCACCCCGGCCGACGTCTATGACGCCGCTGACACCCCTGCCACCCCGGCCGACGTCTCTGACGCCGCTGACACCCCGGCCACCCCGGCCGATGAGACTGATGATAGTGATGATACTGATGATAGCGAAGCTATCTATCGCCAGATAAGACGACTTGAAATAAGTGTTAGAATTAAATGATATTTACCCGAGATTAAAGCGTTATAAGAAAATACTTTATTAATTCGAAAATAAACGCAATATTAATTATTATTATTATTATTATTATTATTATTATTATTGCTAACAGTTCAAAAAAAAAAATAAACGAAGAAATAAACGAAGAAATAAACGAATAAGTAATTTAATTAGTCGGTACGATTATTATTTTCTTTGTATTTGTCTATCGGTGGATGCGGTAATAATGTTGAATTTCTTTCTATTTTCAGAGAGACCATTCATTGAGACAGGCGATGATTGCCGAGGAAATGGACGCGCTGGACAGATTGTCCCAGCGCATCCATTTCCTGAAAGAAAAACTTTAAAAGTTTTATTAAATATTCATCAATAAAAAAGCAATAAAAAAGCAAAATCAAAAAATCCCTTTCCCAAACGACAAAATTTTAGGGTTAATAAAAAACTGTCACAAAAGACAAAATGGGTGTTATTAAAGATATGATTCATGTAAAATATGACACAGAAAATATTTAGACAAAATGAAAAAACTGCCGCGGTTATCAACAGTTTTTTCTTTTTTGTCTCAACGTTTTCTGTGTCATTTTTCTGATGAAGACGTGAAAACCGGGTCTTGTTTTTGGAAAGGGTTAAGGCCGGGTCTTTACTTAATGTATATATGTTTATGAATTAATTATATTTCATCGGTGTAAATGCAAAACCTCGTATGTCAATTTTTGCGATTTTCAAAGTACAATCTTTTATACCCAGTTTAAGTCAATTCTTGCAGGTTTTGAGATATTTTTACAGATCAGTATTAATGTCTTATCATTTGTGAATAATATGTACAAATTTCAAGTAAAACATTTCAGTTGAAACTACATATTTTCATAGTTATAATTATTTGTAAGTTTTAGTATATTGCATGATATTAAAATAATGTCTATAGTATCTTTGTTCTTCAATGAATTCTATCATTCTTTCCAAACAACACCACCACCACCACCACCACCACCACCACCAACAATTGACACAGTGTATATATCATCCAGAGAAAAAGAGTGAAAATGCTGGCTAACTGTTTTCCACTCTTTCTCTGGACGATTTCTGCATATCAAAACGGACTCAATTTAATGACCTTACCGTGTTATGAAACCAAAGCTTTCTTAAACGATACGACTACAGTCCGCTGTTTGTTTCTCGCATACAAAGGAATCTTGCTTTACAAAAAAACATCCAGAGTTATTTATTTTTTTAGGTTATTTATCCTCGGTTGCCGGTTGCCCATATGACCGAGTAGTAGACTGGGCGTGCCCAGGAAGGAACTCCCTTCTTTTGACCTGTTTCCAGCTTTGAATGGTGGAGGAAGACCCCAAGTGAGCACCTGGGTAGAACCACCGACGTTCCGCAAGCCAGCTGGATAGCTTCCTCACATGAAAGTTCATACGTCCCTGGCGGGATTCGAACCAACAGAGGTGAGGGGCAGGTGATCCTGAGTCAGCGACTCTAACCACTCGGCCACGGACGCCCCGTTATCCAGAGTTAAGGGATGTATTGCCGTCTAACGCAAATATCATCTTTTCTCTCGATGTTTTCTATTTTCGGACAGTTCTGGATCATATCCTAATTCCGCTAATTACCACGAGCTGACTTATGGCGATAAAAAAATGGCAACTTGAAATTATCGTCCGCAACACATTCAAATTAGAACGGTTCAAAATATTGTCGTTTGGTAACGCTTTGTATTCCAACACGGCCCAGTAAGTTCCCTTAGGCCCTAACCTAGACGGTTTAGAAAGGGATTAAAACTACGCCTCGACGGTGTTGGGGGATTAAAATTCCTCGTCACTCCGGTCTAGATAATCCTTTTCCGAACGAGATCTAGTCTGATCGTGACGTGTGAGTAAACATTGAGAGAAAACAATAAAGAAAAACATTGAAACAAGAAAGAAAACATTGAAACAAGAAAGAAAACATCGAGACAAACAAAAAAAAAGCATTGAGTCAAAAAAGAAAAACGTTGAAACAAGAAAGAAAACATTGAGACAAACAAAAAAGCATTGAGTCAAAAAAGAAAACATTGAAACAAGAAAGAAAACATTGAGACAAAAAAGAAAACATTGAGACAAAAGAAAATGCTGATAGTAGTAATCCCTTTCGTGATACGACGTCAGCGGTTAAACAGCCTATGGCGTTCTAGATAGAACTAAAATAGACCGTGGGAAAAACCCGATTATGGGTGTGGCTTGAAAATAAACCCTAGGAAAATCCTAGGAAAAATCCGAAAATGGGCGTGGCTAAGCTTCGACACCTTAACGTTGCTTCGACCTATGACGTTGGTTCGGCTCTGAATCGCCTTTCGTGAATTGAAGTCAGTGGTCAGCCAGCCTATGGTATTCTTGATAGAACTAAAAATAGACTGGAAAAACCCGAAAATGGACGTGGTTTGGGCGTAGTTCACCGTGACGTCACGTTCGGTATGACGTCACTGGGAATTCCCCCGGAAATGGGCGTGGCTTGGGCGTGGCTGACCTCTGATGTAATAGGTCAATGATCAACCACGCCCACTGACGTCATGGTCAATGATCAGCCACGCCCGCGGCGTCATGGTCAATGATTAGCCACGCCCACTTTTGAATCATCCGAGCATCCTAAACGTACTCAAATGCATTGACTATACTGCTGTCATCTGCAAACATTCTGGTGTAACATTTGACCGAATCAGGAAGATCATTGATGTAAATGAGCCGGGATCTGGAAAAATGTCCCTTAAAGCATTTTTAAAAATTGAGTTTCAAGATCACCCTGTTGTCAAATGCAGTCCAATATGCATCCATGCTGCTCTCTTTAAGTTACTACATGTCACGAAGAAGCTATTAGAGAACAACGTGGATCCTGATCAGACTGTGCGTAAGCACATGCTGATCTGGATCTATGTTTGGCTCAGAAGCCTTACGGGACGTTTTTCCAGATCCCGGCTCAAATGATAAAGAGGCATAGTCCGAGGACCGATCCTTGTGGAACTCCTGTTAGTACCGGGAGTTCATCTGAGAGGTAACTTTCAACCGCAACCTTTTGGGATCTGTTGGATAAAAATGACCTTATCCAATTAACCACTTGTGGACATATGCTGAGCTGCTGTAGTTTGTGGATAAGGCAGACGTGATCAACCTTATCATTGAAAGTCCATCGTCGCTTTTCAAGTATATTTACGATGATTAATCACTTGACTTAGAATTTCAGAAAATTGTCAATATTTTTGTCAATACTCGACCAATTTGAATTCGGTTTGAAGCAAAGAAGTTGGGAAATGTCAGAAATAAGCTGTACGTGGTAGATTTTTGAAAAATCAACCGATGAAACAGTTATTGAAGATAAACCAAAATTTTGGTTTATTTTCAATAACTTTAAAAATCATCAGTTGATTTTTCAAAATTCCGACACGTTAATCTAATGCGTGACGTCTGTCCACCTTCTCTGCTTCAAACCGAATTCAAATCGGTCCCGTATTTTCTGAAATTGTTACATCACGTGATTATCCACCGTGTATTCGTTGCTTGTTTCTGAACACAGGTCTACAACTATGTGTCGATTTTCAATAAAAACCTCGTAACTGCAGCTTGTTTTAAGCTGTGCAAAGCTATGATGTTTATGTTGGAAAGCAACAGAATACTCTATGTCTTCGTCTCTTTCATGTTCATGTAAATTTATTTATTTAGTGAGCACAAGTGCACACTTCACAAATTGTGGCTTGCGAATTCACGCTGTCTACCCACACCTTTGATAAAAGGTAGAGTCTGCCACGCTCATTTTGTCATCTGCGAATCCACATGAATTTCTTGCAAAACTTATATAACTTCTTATTTTGATTCTTTCTGGTGCCCAAAATTTGTTTTCGGGGATATTTTTTCTCACGATAGTTCTGATATAACAGTAATAGATATATAATCTAGAGGTACGTGAAATTTATTGGAAATAATCATTGCATGATGTCAAAAACAGAATTTGATATCGAATTCAATAATTGCCTTAATTAAAGGGAGGCAAAAATAAATCAATTGTTCTGTTCCTTCCTGAACAAAACTATGGGCGCGCTTGATTCGCACGTTCCAGAGCGTTCTGGAACGCCACACTACACCGCTTTGAATCAAGTTGGGTGCAGTGAAATGGAACGTTGCACCAGTTCAACAGCGAATCAAGTATGGAACAATTTGTTGGAAAATCTACAAATGGAAGGAAATAATCATCTGAAGCTTGCATAATGCGGTTTTCAGCATTTTCATATTAAATTAGTCCATGATTTAGCAAAGGAATGGTCAACGCCATCTTTTTATTTTTGCACCATCCTTGATTTGATGGTACATTAATACACCAGAATTTTGCAAAAGAGCAAATATTCTAGAACTGTGCCATTTATTCAAGAATATTTGTGCCGAAGTTTCTTTGTTTGGATGATATGTATTTACATGCTGCTGTACAACAGCTATGTTGCTTTAAAAAGGCAAGAGAAGAGAAATAAATCAACATTTTCGGCACTTCCTAGTAAGTGGAAGCCATCTTTGTTCTTACATCCGGGTTATCCACACCTAGATGCTAGTTGGGTCAAAAGGTGTGTGCACCGAACATTGTTCTTGCTCACTTGATTCCAGAGAACACTGGAAGGTGTACACCGAACGGTGAATCAAGTACGCCATATATTTAAGCATTCCCATGACAACATTTAACCATTTCTCAAACAACATTTAGCCCTTTCCCGAACAACATTCAACCCTTTCCCAAACATTTTACTATTTCCCAAACAACATTTATCCCTTTGCCAAGACAACATTTAATCCTTTCCAAAACAACATTATACCCTTTCCAAGACAATATTTAACCCTTTCCCGAACAATATTTTACCCTTTAGGCCGCGGCAATGGTACAGTTGGTAGCTCGCATCTGTCTCTCATTCGAGAGGTCCCGGGTTCGATACCCGACCACGACATAATTATAGGGCCCTACCCTTTCTGACAAAAATGCCACCAATCAATGGTTTGATATCGTGAACCTTTTTGGGGGAGCAGCTCGAGGCTCGGTTAGGGTGTTGTCACTGTGTAGATCTACTGGTATGAGGAACAACAGGAATCCACGGGTAGGTGCTCCAGCCGCCGCGATATGACCATAGCAGTTGAACACGGCATGAAACCTCAATCAACCAATTTTACCCTTTCGCAAACATCATTTTACCTTTTCCAAGACATCATTTAACACTAATCTTTCCCAAACAACATTTCACCCTCTCTGAAACAACATTTCACCCTTTCCCAAACAACATTTAACCCTCTCTGAAACAACATTTCACCCTTTCCCAAACAACATTCAACCCTCTCTGAAACAACATTTCACCCTTTCTCAAACAACATTTAACCCTTCCCCAAACAACATGTAATCCTTCCCCAAACAGCATTTAACCCTTCCCGAATCAACATTTAACCCTTCCCCAAACAACATTTAACCGTTATTTTACAATTTCCCATACAGCATAATCTCGTATAACGTTTCCCGAAACATCATTTTACCCTTTCCCAAGCATCATTTCACCCCATCCAAGACAGCATGTAACCCTTTCCAAAACAACATTCAACCATTCCCAAATAACAGTTAATCCTTTCCCGAACAACATTTTAACCTTTCCCAGGCATCATTTTACCCTTTCCAAAACAACATTCAACCATTTCCCAAACAACATTAAACCTTTCCCAAATAATAGTTAGCCCTTTCCCGAACAGCATTTTACCCTTTCCCAAACATCATTTGATCCTTTCCAAGACAACATTTGACCCTTTCCCAAACAACATTTAACCCTTTCCTAAACAACATTTAACCAATGGCCGAACAACATTGTACCCTTTCCCAAACATCATTTTACCCCTTCCAAGACAACATTTAACCCTTTTCCGAACAACAATTTACCGTTTCCCAAACATAATTTAGATCTATTTATTTCAAAAGAAACATTCAGCCCTTTCCCAAACAAAGTATAACATTATGGGGACTTTCCAAACAACATTTTACCCTTTCCCGAGACAAAATGCTACCCTTTTACCCAAACATCTGCTTTTATTTTTTACTTCATGATCTTTTCTCATAGTTTTTAATCATTTTTCAACAAAAATCCCGTAGCACAGCCTTCAAGAAGCTATAATTAAGAGAATTTTGATAAAAAGATACCTAATCGGTAAGCTTATTAAAACCAGGGCTTGTTTAGAAAAGGATTTGTCTGGCTAACCTGTACCATTACGTTATCGAGACTATCGCTTTCAATTAACTCCCTTTATTTACAATATTAAATTCGATACAATTTCTTATTATTCTATGGCAAACGTTTTTTTCTCGCAATTCACGGCCACTAAAATATTCTATTTTTATACGTTATTTAAAAATATTGACATCATGGAAAAGTGACATGAAAAAAATAATTGTTAATTGATCACCAACCAGAATTTAAATAATAATTCATATATAAACTGAATGTTTTCTAGTGGAAGTTGCAGATGACAAATTATCGTGGCGGGACTCTACCTTTTCAAAGATGTGGGTAGACAGCGTGAATTCGCAAGCCAACATTTGTGAAATGAGCACTTGTGCTCATTACAATAAAAGTCAATAATAGTGATATTAAATTTAAGAGATGAGACTGACGACCTGAGCAATGGTTAGACCTTATATCACGATTTTAAATCACGTGACCCAGAGTTTCAGAAAATCATCAATATTATTGTGAATAGCCTAAATGCCAGAAATAAGCTGAACGTGATGGATTCTTGAAAATTAACCGATAACAAAGTTTTGGTTGATCTTCAAAAACGTTTTTTTTATCAGTTGATTTTTCTGAGTCACGTGATTAACCAACGTTAATTTCTACCATTTTCAAAACAACATTTTATCATTTCCAGAACGACATTTTAACATTTTTAGAACGACATTTTAACATTTTCAGGACGACATTTTAACATTTTCAGGACGACATTTTAACATTTTCAGAACATCTTAACATTTTCAGAACGACATCTTAACATTTTCAGAACGACATCTTAACATTTTCAGAACGACATCTTAACATTTTCAGAACGACATCTTAACATTTTCAGAACGACATCTTAACATTTTCAGAACGACATCTTAACATTTTCAGAACGACATCTTAACATTTTCAGGACGACATTTTAACATTTTCAGAACGACATCTTAACATTTTCAGAACGACATCTTAACATTTTCAGGACGACATTTTAACATTTTCAGAACGACATCTTAACATTTTCAGGACGACATTTTAACATTTTCAGAACGACATTTTAACATTTTCAGAACGACATCTTAACATTTTCAGGACGACATTTTAACATTTTCAGAACGACATCTTAACATTTTCAGAACGACATCTTAACATTTTCAGAACGACATCTTAACATTTTCAGGACGACATTTTAACATTTTCAGAACGACATTTTAACATTTTCAGAACGACATTTTAACATTTTCAGAACGACATCTTAACATTTTCAGAACGACATTTTAACATTTTCAGGACGACATTTTAACATTTTCAGAAAGACATTTTAACATTTTCAGAACGACATTTTAACATTTTCAGAACAGTTTACCCAGTCAAGAAAAAGGAAGAAGAAAAAAATCCCCTTTCCGACACAACATTCAATCTTTCCAAAACAACATCAAGGGCGTATTACGCATAATACGCACGTGCGTAATGTAAAAAAAAAAATAAAAATAAATAAAAAAAAAAATAAAAAAATCAAAAAAAAAAAAAAAAAAAAAAATCGCGAATAGATCGTATGTTGCTTCGTATCATTTTAAGGAACAGTTTTGTCGTTTTTGTGTCTCAAAATGCACATTAATGCACGAAAACAAGTCTTACAGGCCCGTAGGATGCAATTTCATAATAGTTGGGCTATAGCCCCTTGGTCTGAATATGGGGGGGGGGGGCTAATTTGGATTTTCCCTAAAGTTTCAGTGGGTGCGTTCAGGGTTCTCCCATCGGTAGCCATCGGTGCCGTTGGTAACCATCGGTAGCCATCGGTAACCGTCGGCATACCGATGGATATTTTGTTGGTAACCAATTGTCCCGAGAGTAGACAAGTCGGGTAGCATCGGTAGCCTCGTTTTCATTACAGTAAGATGGCGGATAACAATCCAACTACGGCGATCCTAATCATATATTTTCTTCAATAGCAAGCGAATAGCATTCTAGCCGTTCTTGATAGAATTTATTGTAATAGTTGAAGCTACAGTTATTTTATTTAGCCATTTATTTCTGAAAATATCTTTTTATTCATAATTTTTGAAAACGAACGATCACTCTGCGGGGAGAGTACGCTCTTGGTAATTGATTATCCGCCTTTTTTACCGATCGGTACAATTTTCGTTCAGAGTTCGTTGGTTGCCGACTGTGCCATCGGCTACCGATGGTACCATCGGTAGCCGACGGTAAATACACTCGGTTACCGATGGGAGAACCCTGAACGCACCAAGTGTAAAATAAGGAAAGTTTAGACTGGGTTCCAGACTGATCATTTTTCCCTCTTTTACTTTCTCCGGTCTAAAGATCAATATCAACACGATCAAAAACGGATGCCGCAATATGTAACGGGTATTGATTTTTTATTGACCAAATTGTATATTGACGACTGGACCCAGGCTAGGAAAGTTCGGCATTTTCGCCAACTTTTGGGGGGGGGGGGGGGGGGGAGGGGCTTAGGCCCCCTAGCCCCCTGATCTTCGGGCCTGTCTTACAAATCAAACTTTCTTTCTTTCTTTCTTCAGACGTTCCTTTGGACGTATTTATTTTACATCGATTGGGAAGCAAGTTTCTTCAACTTATTTTAATCCCTCTCGATTGAGCTTCCTGGAAATACAGCAGTACTCGCACCGAATGTGTGGGTCAATGAGAAGCCTTAAACAACCCCCGCTACCGGAGACCCCCGAACCCTCTTAAGAGTGGGGATGCCCCCTCTCGTGCTCTCCCCCTCTCGGGCCTGCGGTGCTCGTGCGTAATAAAAATGAATTTCTGGTTACGCCCACGAATATTTTCACCTTTCCCAAAAAACAATAGCTTACCATTTCCCAAACAACATTCAACATTTCCCAAACATCATTTTACCATTTCCAAAACAACAGTTTACCCTTTCCACACAACATTGATTTTTTAAAAACCCTTTTCCAAAGCAACATTTTGCCTTTTTCCCAAACAGCATTTAATAATTTCATAAACAACATTTTACCGTTTCCCAAACAACATGTTATCATTTCCCAAACAACATTTAATCATTTCCCAAACAACATTTTACCTTTTCCCCAACAAAATTTAATCATTTCCCAAACAACCATTTCCCAAACAACTATTTCCCAAACAACCATTTCCCAAACATTATCTTACATTGGGTGCGTTCAGGGTTCTCCCATCGGTAACCGAGTGTATTTACCGTCGGCTACCGATGGTACCATCGGTAGCCGATGGCACCGTCGGCAACCAACAAACTCTGAACGAAAATTGTGCCGATCGGTAAAAAAAGTCGGATAATCAAGTACAAAGAGCATATTCTGCCGCAGAGTGATCGTTCGTTTTCAAAAATCATGAATAAAAAGATATTTTTCAGAAATAAATGGCTAAATGAAATAACTGCTGCATCAACTATTACAATAAATTCTATCAAGAACGGTTAGAATGCTATTCGCTTGCTATTGAAGAAAATATATGATTAGGATCGCCGTAGTTGGATTGTTATCCGCCATCTTACTGTTATGAAAACGAGGCTACCGATGCTACCCGACTTGTCTACTCTCGGGACAATTGGTTACCAACAAAATGTCCATCGGTATGCCGACGGTTACCGATGGCTACCGATGGTTACCAACGGCACCGATGGCTACCGATGGGAGAACCCTGAACGCACCCTCTGGTTAACCTACCACACTACCATTACGTTAAAAATTGAGATTATCGCTATTTTAAGCAAAGGAATATCTCTTTGTTAACTCCCTTTACTTGCAAATTGAAAACAGTAACAATTTCTTATTCTGTTAACAGATTTTTCAATGCTTTATGGTTCATAAAAATATTTCGTTTTATCGTAAGTGATTAAAAGAAATAATTGTCATCAGGAAATATAATTTAGAAAAGAATGAATTGCGTTTTAATGAATAACCAGAATTGAATTAATATTTTGTATATGAACTGTAGGATCTCAGTTGTTAATTACAGATGACGTACCAAACGTGGCATATTCTACTATTTGAAGGTTGGGAGTAGACAGCGTAATTTCGCTAGCCATCATTTTGTAGTGAGCCTGAGCTCATAACAAACTAACAATCAATGAATTTGGGAATGAACTTGACTAAGAAACAGTGACGTAGTTTCGGACAAACAATAGTATATCGTGTGTGTTGTTATAAAATCTCGTAACTACGGCTTGATTCAAGCCGTAATTACGAGATTTTATAACAACACACACGGTTTATCAAAATCTAATGATAAACACAGTCTATTTTTAGCACAAAATTCATTGCCATTGGAAGTATCGCCGGGATGTGATAAAATACCCTGTCAGATATTGTACATGTGGATTATTCCATCGGGTGAAAATACGAGCTAAAACGAGAATTCTTTTATGAACAACATTCATAAAATTGTAGTGTGCAGCAGCAAACCAAATTGGAACAGTGTCCAAGTTTTGTCATTGGGGATTGGGTTAACCCATTACCACACAATGACTATTTTTGACTCCATACAAGTTAAGGGCACTTGAAAACATTGTGGAAAATGAAGAAATTGCTTGTGACAAGCAATATCTTCATTTCCCACAATATTTTCTACCCAAATTTATCTACAATTAGTAAATTCATTCACTTGAAATTGTCTTCTACGACATCTTTGAATTTGGAGCGGTCTAGAATTTTGTCGTTTGGTAATGGGTTAATACATTTGTTGCACAATCTTGCTAGATCTACAGTCAGCCGTGCATAGAGAAATAGACATTAAAACTAAAAGGAAAAGATAGATTCCTTTCAAATTATCACAGACACAAGCCGATGCCGTTAGATAATATACTATATATGTTGTGAACAAATTAGGAACTTGAGCAGTTTTAAAACTGATCAAACAGTTTTAAAACTGTTCATGCATGAGTTCCAGAGATTATGCAGAACCATTCACACGGATTTTTTTCGTTAAAAAACTGCTCAGTTCCAAAACTGCTTACGACATAATATACGCGCGCTCGTACTTGAGTCTGGATCTTGAAAAACGGATTTTGTAGCATTTGAGAACAACAAGGATCTAGATCACCCTGCGAGTAAACGCAGTCTGACCAGGATCGATGTTGTTCTCCTTGAGCTTGTTCACCACCATGTATAGCCGAAATCGTCGTGTTATTTATCATAATGGATACTAGCTAGACTACAGTATTGTTAGTCTTTAGAATATTTCTAAATTAAGATTCAAAAAAAAAAAAAAAAAAAAAAAAAAAAAAAAAAAAAAAAAAAAAAAAAACAATCCTATGTTGCTTTTTAAAAAGCCACCAACCCGACTAATCTGTAGCTGCTTTTTCATATTGTTGTCATGATTTTTTTCTCTTCATTGAAGTATTCTCTTTTTGAGATTTCAAAACCATTGACCATTTGGTTAAATATAGTCATGAGTCATGGTCTGGAAAAGGAGCTTTAGGCCTATAGCCCTGGCTCCAGTCTGGTCGTACCCACCGTAACTTTACTGGTTAAAAAATCAGTCAATATCAGTAGGTCTACGATCAAAAACGACTATCATAATATAACGAGTATCAAGGGTGGATCCAGGATTTTTTGCCAGGGGGGGGGGTCCAAGCCCTAGATTTTTTCCAAGGGGGGGGGGGGGAGTCCAAGCCTATACTATGGCTTAAAATGTATTAAATATGTAACGTCACACTAAACCTATATAGTCAAAATTTAATTTTCGGCCAATGCCAGGGTTGGGGGTGTCCGGACCCCCTCTAGATCCGCCCATGAGTATCGATGTCTTTAATGTGTTATCTTCAAGATTACATTGTATTTATCGTCGCTTTTCAACAAAAACCTCGTAACTGCAGCTTAGAACAATCTGCAGTTACGAAGTTTTCGTTGAAAAGCAGCGTTTAAATCGACAACTGGACCCAGGCTGGGTCCTTTACAGCGTTGAAAAACCAGTTCGGACCAAGAAGAGCCAGCGTACATACATACGCACTGTCTGATCAAGATCTGTGTTCTCTAAAAGTTCATCAATACTTGTTTCTATATCACTGGTGGTGAACTCGGGCCAAAGCGAGGGACGTTTTTTCGCGATCAATGTATTCCGTCGGTGATGTTATAAAATATTGTAACTACGGCTTTATCGAAGCCGTAGTTACGAGATTTTTTAACAACGGACAGTTTGTCAATACAAAACAGTAAACCCGGTCTGTTTTTAGAACAAGTTCATAGTCATTAGAAAAAATCTATAATCTCACATTTAGACGCAAAATATCTATACCTTGTTGTAGCGAAAATTGCTTTAGTTCACCACCAGTGATATAGCAACTGTAAGAAGGCAGCAGAAACCCCGATAAGACTGCGCATTGACTCCATGTTAGTCTCAAATACTTAATTTAATGGCCCCCTTTTACAGATCCTGGCTCATTTATAATTCAACCAAAGTTAAAACGTTTAGTCTATCCATTAGCTTTGCGATTATCCTTTTCCCAAACAAGAACACTTCAGACTAGTGCAAATTATTGAGCAAGTTGCAACAAATTTTGCGGTGTTTAGAGATAAGATTAGCCTAGTGTTCAACATCACACAGAAAATACTTGGAGAAAACGCTGTTAATCTACTTTTGTCGCAATCCCTTTTTACACGGTCCTATGTTTACGATCGATGTTTGTTAACACATACATGAACGACGTTAAAGACGATAGTGACGACAAGGGAATAGGGAACGATTTTATCTAGCTTATTGTAACGTAATTTCGGATAAACAATAGTATATCGTAGGTGTAGTTATAAAATCTCGCAACTACGGCTTGAATGAAGCCGTAATTACGAGATCTTAAAACAACATCTATGGTTTATCAAAACATACCGGCAAACTCAGTCTATTTTTAGTACAAAATTCATTGCCATTCTCGTGTAATGATATTAAACGATAAGTAAGAACGGTATTTACGGGGGGAATCGCGTGACACAAAAATTGCAGGAAATTTTAATTAAGTTATGTTAATATGTGACCAATTTGAAAATGAATTGAATCAGAGAAAGCCGAAATACATCTGGGATTTGTTGTATAGATCTACATGTGGAAGAGATCTTTTAAAAATCAATTGATAAAGATTATTAGCAACACATTAAATTTCTACTTGGTCGTCAATAACTTTTTTGTCAGCTGACCTTTAAAAGAACTACACCAACCAACAATTTTTTGTCATTTTCCACCGTCTCTGCTTCAAACCGAATCCAAATTGGTCACATGTTAACCGAATTATTGAAAATTTTCTGCAATGTTCGTGTCACGTGATTCTATAACGTGGTTATAGATCATCTATCTTGGTTGGGCATTCTGGGCTTACTACTTTCAAGATGTTAGCGCCTTTAAAATGCATACACGTCGCACTTCCTGTCACGCGGCACATTTGCTTCACACGTTTGCTTCAAGTAAAATGAATGATCTGATTTGAATTATTTTTTTTATTTGATAAAATTGAGACGAAAAGTGAACTTTATTATTTTGTAAATGTAGTTTCCATTGCAATTATCTGCTTGCTACCCTTTGGCGACATGATTTCAGAGTTATGTGCACTGCGTAGTGATTAATCCAAAACTGGATAAAATGATGCGTCAAATCAGTCGGTCCATTTTTGAATGTTACAGTCTACAGGACAAGTACTGTTCTCCAGAAATACTCCCCAATACAATATTATAGAGGGTACCTGTCTCAAAAGTAAGCAATATCTCATACTTGTACTAGATACTGGTTAGACAATAGACTTGACTGACTAGTTAGTCAATGGGATATAGATAGTTTCAAAATACCCTCTTCTACTACTAACCAATTGCTTGCATGTAAATATTTAACTGCTCGTCTGATTGCATTTTGATGCAAGCAAGATAACTTTGGTTCAATAATTTTGATAAACACATTTAAGAGAAGTAGCTTATTAATGCACTTCGTTGGTGGTACTGCAAAACAGCGTAACTCCAGCTTTAATCAAGCTGGAGTTACGAGGTTTGCAATAACACTGACGATCTGTTACGCGTCTTACAAAAAGGGACCATCTGGAAAATGATACAAGTTTCAAAAACTAGTCAGTCTACGCATTCCGCGAAGACAGACTAGGGTCGAAAATTTTCACTCTTAGATGATTTTGTGTATCTAGACTGTTTTAAGGACAGATCCTCCATTTATTTCCCACGGTAAGATTTTTTTTATTTTTTTCTGTACTGATATTTAAATATATGAGAAGTAAAAAAAAAATACTTAAAAACTATAGGTCACCAAGCGAATTAAAAAGTTATTGGATTTCAAGGGAGACTACTCTTGTCTAAAATTGCAAAAATGAGGTGTCACTTAAATACCCACAAAAAAGGTGTTCGAAATGACTAGCATTACATAAATAAGTCTTTATTGTGTTCAATATGTTTTATTCTGTATAAATGAGTATCAATTTGGGAAAATTTATTGATGATTTTGAAATTTTTAGTAAATCATTCTTTCAAAAGTAGCTGAAATTGCTCTTTTGTCGCAACGTTTCTGATAATGAAAAATATTCCAGCGGTAAGATTTTTTTCTTTTTTGGTATAGACATAGTGCTTGGTCATACCTACAAAAACAAACAAAGAAAAATATATCAAACCAAGCGTTTTTCTTAGTTATAAGTAAAATTTGGTTTACTTTTTGCAGCTCTGTCCGAAATTGTTTCACTACTTTTATCCATTTTCTTCCTTATTACCAGCTTTAGATAATAAAAAGTGTCATCTTTTGTGTCCATCTGAAGCGGACTAGCTCATAAAAACACCACTTTGCTTTTGTTGCTCCGTTTCATATCACTAACGCCACATGTTGAACGCGTAACAGAAAGCGAAATGTACCATCCGAGTACTATTACCCTTTAATTGATCAAACAGAGAAAATTGAAATAACCGAAAAGGGTCTTTTCATTTATCAACCAAACATTAACTAAATGTAAAAACTACATTTGCTGAAAAGGCCAATTACTGAAACAGCTTTATTTTCGTTATTTAGGATATGCGCAGTAAGTTGCGCAGTAACAACTGGAGGATCTGTCCTTAATACCTTACTACAACACACACTATGTACAGCTATTATCTAGCTTACAAAAATGGGATGGAAAAATAGATAGATAAATAAATAAATAAATAAATAAAATAAATGAATAAATAAATAAATACATAATAAATAAATAAATAAATAAATAAATAAATAAATAAATAAATGAATAAAATCTATAAGCATAATGTTCTTTCCTACCATTGGTTCCTTTAACTTTCTTCGTGGAGGGCAAACTTATTTTTTTTTTGGGGGGGGGGGGTGGATGGACAAATTCATTCTCCCTTAATCCGAGTTTTCTCTGATGAAATTCGCTCCTTGATATGTGGATGTCGTTCATTTATGAGCATAAATGAGCGACATCAACATGTCAAAGAGCCAATTTCATCAGAAAAAACTCGGATTAATTCTTCCCTAGTATATTTCAAATTTCTATCCCATTTTAAACAGATCTAGTACTTTTACACCTAACTACAGAAATCAATAAATCTTCAATATTTGAAAGCTGATGTAAATGATAATTTCTCAAAGAATTTATAATAGCCTATCGAACAAGACCCCGTTTCTTTAAGGGCTTTTCGAACTTCATTGCTGTAAATTTTTGACAAGAAATTTCTTCAATTTTTCCAGTGTGTTCTTTAAAGCAGCCAGCTCGTGCTTATAACTCTGTAGAACAGCAAGGCATGTTCGAACCTCATTGACGCGGATTTAATAATCATTAATCCGAGTTTTCTCTGACGAAATTCGCTCTTTGAAATGTTGGTGTCGCTCATTTTGTAAATGAGCGACATCAACATATCAAAGAGCGAATTACAAAATGAGCGCCATTAACATATCAAATAGCGAATTTCGTCAGAGAAAACTCGGATTAAATAATCATTTGTGTTGTAGGCCTACTTTCAGTAAAATATGTGGCAGTGTCATTTACTCGTATTTTGGACGGGCATTGGTGTTACTGGTTCGACAAAGATATTCGAAGGATTCTCACACCTTGAACAATTAGATGGGAAGCAATGCCACACGTCTGACGTATTGTTCAGAACGACACACCCATCCCTTCTAGGTTGCGGGTATGCATGTGATAGAACAACAGACTGTATTGGATTCACGTACAATAAGGAGGATGAAGCTTGCGTTGGTTGTGGTGGGGAGCATGTCAATTGACCAAACGCCAATCGATAGATCGCTCCGCCCCCAGTATCACGTGACGTATCGATTCGGAATCTAGGACAACGAACACATGGCGGATGTAAACAATCTGAAGGATTTACCGGCCGGTATCGGTACATGTCAGCTATTTGTGCTAATATCGACGATGCTTCGACAACACTGATAGGGAAGGAAGTTTCCAAAAGAAAACTACGTTGATGGGGTTAAATTTCGAAGAAAAAATAACAACAATATCGCTACAAAGGCGAGTGTTTGTCGAAGCAAGATACGGAATGCAGATCAACATGAAGTTGGTTGACACACAAAAGAAAGTTGTTGCAGAAGCTTTCTTTGGCTGCAAGGGTTGTTATTTTTAATTTCAAATAAATGAAAATTTTCCCTGAGCTTCGTCCCAACATTAAGGACGTTTACCACGCATACATTTGTGTTTTGCAAGTGTACCTTTGTTCGGCAGTAAAGAAATTCGGACATCAATATCTTCTTCCTCCATTATGTAGACTCTACACGTATTTTGTGTAAGGAATCAGTGAAGCGTAAACGTCCTATTACAGGCCCGTAGGAAGCAATTTCGTTTGGGGTGAGGGCTAAATGCCTTGTCCTGAATATTGGAGGGCTAATTTGGATTTTCCCAATATTTTCAGTGTAAAATTAAGAAAATTTGGCATTTTTGGCCAACTGGGGGGGGGCTTAGCCCCCTTTAGCCCCCCCCCCCCGTTCCTACGGGCCTGTATTATATTTTAACTAAGCATGTCATTTAATTCTTTCGCAAACAATGACGCATTTTGACACTCTTAACAAGATTTGTGAAAACATTCAGACAAAAGAAAATCCTTTCCTCAAAAGCAAAACTTTTGGATGTGTCAGTATGATAAGTTGCTCATTATCAACAGTTTCTTCATCAGTGTATTTTTCCCAATCCTGTTGTATTGTTGGTCATGTCTGGGAAATGGTTAAAAGGTACAGCCCCATTCATCTACACAGCAATTTCCAGAACTATCTTTTGGCCTGGTTGGGGGTGAAGGGGTAGGGTAACTGGTACAAATGTTTTTATTGTCCAAATAGAAAAGATCTAGGAAAACAATGAGGCAAAAGAAAATGCTGGTAACCAGCAATTTCTTCATTTGTCTTAATGCATTTTACTTTTATTGATTATAAATATATTGTCATATGCAACAATTTTCAAATTGAACCAGTCTGATATTTTAATTTTTGAGAAAGGTTTAATTCACTTGACCCACAAAGTCCTGTCACAGAAAACAACTCATGCTCAAAGTCCTACACAACAGTGAGATAAACCAAGGGGGTCAAGGGTCAAACCAGAACCTGTTTCAACAAGAGGACCATGATGGTCCTATATCGCTCACCTGAACCAAAATGATATGAGCAACTCTTTTGTTCAATTCAATTAATACATGTATTTATGACTTTAAGACTGAGAACGAACTTATGGTCAATAGCATTGTGAAAATCAAACTTATACAAGATCTTATGGTGCCCAACTGTGAACATTGTGCCCAAGTTTTGTCTTGATTGATAAATAATTGTAGATTCTAGAGTATAAACAAGGTCGAAAGCAGCCGAAAACAGCAGTTTTTTCAAATTCAAGGGCACATAACACTCAACTTCCTGATCAGATCAGACTGAAAATCAAACTCATCAGAGATCTTATGGCCCCAAATATTGTGTCCAAGTTTTGTCTTTATTAATTAATAATTGTAGATTCTAAAGTGCAAACAAGGTCGAAAACAGCCGAAAATGGCAATTTTATCAAATTCAAGGGCACATTACTCTTGTCTTTCCAGTCAGATCAGACTGTAAATCAAACTTATCAGAGATATTATGGTCTCCAACATTGTGTCCAAAATTTGTCTTGATTGATAAATAATTGTAGATTCTAGAGTGTAAACAAGGTCGAAAACAGTCGAAAACGGCAATTTTGTCAAGTTCAAGGGCACATAACTCTGGACTTTCTGATCAGATCAGACTGAAAATCTAGCTCATCCGAGATCTTATGATTCCAAACATTGTGTCCAAGTTTTGTCTTCATTAATTAATAATTGTAGATTCTAGAGTGTTAACAAGGTCAAAACAAGCCGAAAATGGCAATTTTGTCAAATTCAAGGGCATGTACCTCTGGACTTTCTGTTCAGATCAGACTGAAAATTAAACTCATCCAATATCTTATGGTCCCCAACATTGTGTCCAAATTTTGTCTTGTTTGATTAATAATAGTAGATTCTAGAGTGTAAACAAGGTCGAAAACTGCCGAAAATGGCAATTTTGTCGATTTCAAGGGCACATAACTCTCGTTTTTCTAGTCAGATCAGACTGAAAATCAAACTCATCCGAGATCTTATGGTCTCCAACATCATTTCCAAGTTTTGTCTTGATTGATCAATAATTGTAGATGCTAGAGTGTTAACAAGGTCAAAACTAGCTATTTTTTACGTTCAAGGGCAAATAACTCCAGACTTCCAGGTCCGATCAGGCCCATAATCGAACTCATCCGAGAACTTATGACCCTACTTGCTTTGACCAAGTTTGATTAAGATTGGCCAACTTTTGTGGATGCTAGAGTGTTAACACCAAATTGTTGACAGACGGACAGACGGACGGACAGACGGACGGACAGACGGACGGACGGACGGACGACGGACATTGAGTGACCACAATAGCTCACCTTGAGCACTTCGTGCTCAGGTGAGCTAACAATGGTAATTGCAAAACCTGGTACCCTGAGGCCTAAACAGAAAGAGGTTTTGTTGGAAATGAAACTTTTTATTCAATACTGTTGAAACTAATTCAATATACACAAAACAAGCAATATTTTTTTCATTTTTAATACATGTAGGTTTTGACAGTAAGAAACAGACAACATAGACACTATGAGGATTTTCTTCTGTTGGCGCCATTCTGTTCAGACTGTTCTTTATCTGTACTCCTGGCATCCTTATTATCCCAGTTTTTGTTGAGCCAATTTCTCCTTTCATATGCTGTTTTAGACATCAGGACCAGAAATTCTTGTAGTGATACAGCTGAAAGTACACAAATTATTTTATACAAATTCTTGATGTCATTCATTCTTCTAGGCATTCCATTTTTAGAAGGCTTCATAAAACATTGGGGCAAAAGAAAATTATGCTGATAATTAGCATTTAAATGTTGGGAAACCATGATATTGTTTTCTTATTTTTTAGTTAGCCCTTTCTGAAACAAGACATGGTTTTGAGATCCCTTATAAAAATTTACAGGAAACATTGAGAGAAAAGAAAAAAATGCTTATAACCCTTATTTTCTACTTTTGCCTGGACATTGTCTGTGTTTTAAGGTAGAATATCCGTAATGCAGCCATTTTGAGAATCATAAAACATCAGCTTTTTTCGAGTGTCGTCTTTTCGTGTCTGAACCTATTCGGACACTATCTTAAACATTCGGCGGTGGAAAGTTTCAACTGCCGAATGCTTTCGACCGGGCCCGAATAATTCAGACGTTGCGCGAATCACATTATGGGTGGACTACCTTAATGCATTTTGTTCTCTGCATCAGCTTTTAAATGTGAACAGTCCAACATCTTTACATCCCTATAATGTTTTAGTTATGTTAAGGTAGTCCATCCCAAATGAGATTCATGCAAGGTCATAATTTTTCGTGACATAGTTAAAAAAATTATGTATCCCAATCTATTTGGGTGCCTTAAAGATCCGGCTGTGTATATTGTTCCACCGCCGAATGTTTATGACACAGCCCGAATAATTTGATGTCGCTTAAATCTCATTGGGATTGACTACCTTAATACATGGCTTCTTTGAAATTTTTTACTTATTTACATATTAACCAAAAATCAGTCCATTGCTAAGACACAACATAGCTGTCTGTAGTGTCTGAACAAAAGAATGAAAAGTGTATAGCTTCATATTTTGTTTTTTTTCCCTTGAAAACATGTGAACAAATGATAAAAATGTGTGTGTATATATGTGACTGGGTTTTGTCCTAGTGTGTACCTTGCAATTTCTTCAAGCCAAAGCATCTTTTATTTTGTCGGTTCTGATAGGGCTGGTTTCTTCGCAGGAGGCCTTTTAGCAAAATTCTCTTGTCAAATCTGCTGAAATTGGATCTGGAACAGGGTAATAATTGTCTATTGGACTGCCCTCTGGGAAATGCTGAAGGTAGAAAGAAGGAAAACCTATTGTAAAAACTCCTTATAACGCTTTCCCAAACAGTAACGTTTTAGATGGTTCTGTCTTGAAAGCTAAAGCTTAAGTCGGAAAACAAAAAGATGATGTTGATGATTGAAGACGAAATTAACTCTTTCCCAAACAAGACCTGTTTTTGACGTCCCTATTAAAAAAGGTTTGGGAAAACATTGAAACAAAAGAAGAAACTGCTGATAACCAGCAGTTTCTCCTTTTGTCTCAATATTTTTGTGCTATATTTTACACAAATCCTATCTTTAATAACATCCATTTTGTCATTAGTGGCAGTTTTTGAAGTGGATCACCCTAAAATTTTGTTGTTTGGGAAAGGGTTAAGGTGTGGCAGAGCACAAATAGTAATGAAAAATGATAAAACGCTAGTTATAATTAGGGTTGGATACCGATAACCGGTACCAGAACCGGACCGAAAATCGTTTCAAAAAGTACCGGTATATACCGTTTCGAGAAATACCGGTACTGTTATCGGTACCAATGTCAACAAGGAATGAAAGAAAGAGGGAGATTAAAATGGAAATTTTTGTTTCCAGATATTGATTTTTAAATGTATAGAGACCATATTTCACTAAGAATCAAATGCTTCTATCATCAGAAAAGTTTGGGAGCTGTCAAACTTCTTCGTTTTTGGTGTTCGTCGGCACCAATTTCAAAGCATGATTATAGAAAAAACCAATTGATTCGGTCGGCACAATCCCTTCAGCAAATCAGAAACGTCGTCAGTCATACAGCGCGCACCTGCACTCATTCGGTGGAGGTGAAAGCTTCGGTCTTTTTCCTTAAAGCATTAACAACTTTCAGCATTAATATCTCGAGGACTACGTCCGACTATTAAAAATACATTGGTAGTTAGAAAGTTTAAATCACATTCTTTAAACTAGAAAGACCAGAAGGTCTTGAGTCGCTCCACAGGCCTGAATTTCTTGTGGTTTACTATAAAAAAGTTGACAAATTTATCTAAATGCTTAAACTGATATATTTTTAAATTCTTGTGATTCTTAGAGCAGAAACAAAGCAAAGAGAAGCAATAATGTGGTCAAAGCAAAAATAAGGTAAATGATTGACTAATATTTTGGGGATTCTTAGAGTGATGATAAAGTTGAAAACTGTCATTATGCCAAATTCAAGGGCACATAATTCAATATGTGAGTTAATAATTGTGGTAGACTAAGGGAAATAACTTTTGATATGAGCAATTTAAAGTTCAGTAAGAGTTGTTTTTCTTTATGATAATTAGTTCAAGAAGTTGCAATTGTGTATTTATCATAGTGGTCATGAAAATAAAGACATTCTGATCTAAAAATATGATTTTGACTTGATAATTTATGTCTTGAACACCACAATAATCAAGCTGAATATTAAACTCGAGCAAGATCTTATGGTCTGTCCAAATCTTGTCAGTATTAATCTATATATGTGGCCACAAAAGTGAAAAAAAGTGTTGAAAACTGAAATTTTGTCAATTTCTAGGGCACATAACTCACATTGTAGTAATGCAATCATCCTGAAAATTACACAAAAGTAAGATCTTGTTGTCAACAAGATTCTGTCCAAATATCATCTTGATTGGTTAACAATTATGGTTGAAAACAAAGTCGAAAATGGAAATTTTGTCAAATTCAAGGGCACATAACTCATGATGTAAAATTCCGATCAAGCTGAAAATTGAACCCAGGCAGGATATCATGCTTATATATATTCTGTCCAAGTTTTGTCTTGATTGGCCAATATTTGCAGATTTTAGAGTAAGAATAAAGTCAAAACCAGCTTTTTTTGACGTTCAAGGGCAGATAACTCAAATTATTCTGGTTCAATCCAAACTCATTGTAGGAATCTGAGAGAGGGTCACCCAAGGATCATTCCTGTGAAGTTTGTTTGAAATCCATCCAGTAGTTTCTGAGGAGAAGATTTTTAAAGAAAAAGTTTACGGACGCACGGACGGACGCACGGACGGACGGACGCACGACGGACACACCGCTATGACAATAGCCCGCTGGCCTGAAAGTCCAGTGGAGCTAAAAAAGAGTTTTGTTTATGAATTTTAACGATGGATTTTTGAAATATTCTGCCTCAAAAATGGAGTCCCGTAACGATAAAGACCGAGGTAGTACCCTCGATGAAAAAATGAAAGTGAGGCTATGACGTCATGCCGACTGATTCTATTATTTACTGACAGGAAAATACGAAAATTAAGCCATTCTATTTCTTAATTGACCACACATATGCTTAAATGCCATAAAAACAAACCTTGGAGTCCAAATAAAGTCTTTTTCGAAACCCTCTAATTCCAATCTAGTGTACCAGTAACCGACCATATACCAATTTCCGGATATGAAAAAATGCGTTTTTTGCCACCAATACACTCGGTTTATGACAGTAAGTATGAATTTGGGGAAGTATAATGGATTCTTTGATATTTACATCAATTGTAACCAAGTTTTGACCATCAGAAATAAGTAAATTACACATAATTGTCTGGCTGTTCTTTGAGTAGGACTAGGAGTGGGCTAAAACGCCGAAATCACCCCCTCCCTAAAATATCAAATAAAGAATTCTTGGTTTTCTAGATAAAGATCTGAATTTTTACATACAAAGATTAAAATCTTTTCCCCAAATTGTCTTGCAGACAACAAAATAAATAATGAAATTATATATTTCTCTCTAACACCAAGAGATAGTTCAAACAATAAAATATGTTTTTCAAAAAAATATCTTGAATGCAACACAAATATTCAGTTGTATGGTCATATATTGATCAGATTTTTTTCAATGTATTTTGAATGAAAATACTTTACCATTTAGGAAACAAAAATAGTACTACTGATTTCAAAAGCATTTAAAGCAATGAAACCGATGTATTATCAATGGTGGTTTGATTTGCACCTCCCTAAATATTGAAAGCTTGGAATTGATTGCTGTTTTGGTATCGGTATCGGTATCGATAAAGTACCATATCGTTTCGTTAGTATCAGTATCGTATCGTACCGTTTCGTTCTTAACGGTATCCAACCCTAGTTATAATAAGCATTTCTTGTCTTGTCACAATGTTTTCCCCTGCTTTTTCTATTATGGACATCAAAATCTAGTCTTGTTTGAGAAAGGTTTAACTCCGGTGAAGAATATTTGGTTGAGAATGGGTGTACTGTGTTTCTGATGAATTGAATTTTACGATAAATATCCTTTTCGAACAATATTTCGAAGATTTGCTATACTAAACGAAACTCAACACTTTTCGGCATTTTGTTATTTGACAAATTGTCATGCAACTTCTGAAAACATAAAGAAAAAAGAATTAGCTGAATAACAGCAATTTCTCTCATTTCCTTAATATTATCATGCATGACATGTAGATTTAATACTTTTGACAATAAATATTTGTTGTCCACAACTGGTTTCAAATCGGAATCAGTAAATTGTGACATCATGTTCATTTTGCTATTTCATTGGTGTAATTCTAAAACCTCGTAACTACATCTAATTCTTGATCGAGGCTATAGTTATGGGATGTTGCATAGCATCAATGATTCATCAATCTACATAGGTAAAATAAGCCGTTTACTTTTAGCCCATTGTATTGTTCAGTCCAAAACTGCTCAGTTTGGAAAATGGTTTACCATTTCTAGTTTCACAACAAAATGTTTAGATATAAATTAGTAGTTGTCACACAATTCTAGACAAATCTACTTGAGGGGACTGACGGGAGCCGAACTTCAACCGACACAGGGGGGGGGGGGGGGTAAATTAGTCGACGATAAAACTCTGCTCACCTTCGTGCAAACAAACAGCAATGTGATTCTCCAGAACAGTTTTCACATTTAGCATGTCATGAGGGCGTCCGTATGTTTAAATCCATCCGATTCTAGTGCATTTTTCGAGATTTTCCCCGAAATCTCGGAACGACACACCTTGAGTACGATCCGTTTAACGACAGTCTGGTTACAAATGCACCATCGGATTCGCTTCACAATTTTCCCTCGTCGAATTTACAACATAATTAACAATATGTCCACACAAATAACAGTATATTACTTTCTTTGCTTTAAAAATGCAGAATATCGTTATCGGTCGGAAAATCTTCGTTGTCCTAAAAGCGTGGTTTGTTTATTTTCCGCTGAGGTCGTGACCCGGTCGTGACCTATTTCCTGGTCATTCATTGGCTAATCGATTTTTTAGACTGGGAGTCGGCGTTTGGTCAATTGGACCACGTTTGGATTGGCAATCGGGACCAAGTTTTACATAGGTAATCTTTTTATTAGAAACCTCCTCGCATGATTACACTACACTGTAAAAAAAATCCCGTAAAAATTTACGGGAAAAAAACCGGCAGCTGGTTTCCAGGACCGTATCGTAAAATTACGCTCCGCCCATAACCATGTCTTTCCGTAAATCTACAGCATTAACCGTAAATCTACAGTGAGACAGTTACCAGGGTTCGACATTAACGCCAGTCCGTCGGCCCGAGGCCTGTAATTTTTAAGGAGGACCGGCAAAACATCCTTTTGTGCCGGTCCGCCGGGCCTGTAAATTCCAGAGACCGCGCCCCGTAGATTTTGTTGAAAGGCATCAAAATCAGTTTCAAAATCTGCATCATTTATAACTTTCTTTTGGCTCATAGGAAAAGGTCGGCGACCAACTCAAAATTCCTCCTTTAAACAAAACTATTTGAAGACAGACTGTTTTGGAGACAGTCTGTCAGTTTTCAACAGAAAACAACAAATCGTAGATTTGTGTTACATACGTAACACTTATATGTACAAATTTAATCACAAAACCACCGAGTACTGCACCCTTCAGTCACATCTTGAATGGAAAATTATTGACAGGACAAAGAAAGCAGTAAACTGTTGTGTGTTTTTTTTGTGTGTGAACTTGTTAGAATCTATTAAAAAATCAATTGACTAGAAAGTCATCAGTCTATCATTCACATTGTCATTCACCTACCTTAGGAATTCTAATCCGATTATGACTTTTAAATCATAGAAATTGCACATATTTGTAGTCCACATTATTTTTTTCCAACTGAAAACATCCACTCCCTTTGTTACAATTTCCTTAACCTTTTCTTCGTCATTCAGTCAAGGATAATTCTAATAATATTAAATTAAACAATGAATTATGGCCAAGATCTTATTTACTGAATTCATACGGATAGAGAACCTCATGCTTTTAATTTCGTCTTTTTTCTTCCATTGTGAACATGAAGGTAGAAAAAGAAATCCAAATTTACAAATGCAAACTTTGTTCTATTGGGTAAAGGTTAATGTAACTTCTATTTATAACTCTGTAACTGGGCTCAATCATCCGTATAACCACACATAAATGCAGACAGTGTGACGTCACTGCTTACATCACACAGAGTGAGTTTAGATTTTCCCAAGATCAAAGAGAAACCCTTTTTTCTTTGTACACATTCAAATACTAAGGTCTAGCAGTGATAGTGCACAAATCTTCATTTAAAACTTTAATTTTATTTAATAGGAATATATTCTGTTGAGGTTAGTCTAAAAACAAGGTATTTTGAATTTGCATTTATTGTCATAATTACACCGATTGCATATTAATTTATGTGTTGAACAGATTACCGTTTTGTTGGCAACATACAATGATACTTTATTATTTTTTTATATATACGAATTCACCTTCGCCAAACCTCAATTTCTCGTTACTAGATTTAGATCAATTTGTAAGCTGGAATCATTAGAATAAAATCTTGGATATGGGCAATTACCAAACACCTGATCATGTATCCTCTATTGAAGTGCTTGATCTTTTACCCTTTCCCAAAATGGACATAATGTAATCAACTCAGAAAATGCATATCCCATTGTCATGAAATCGAGGGGAAGGGAAGAAATTCAAGTAGATCATAATTTTCTTTATTTCTCTATGTTATCAACGATTGATAACTACTTACAAGTGACATCAAAACTTAAGCCTTGTTTGGGAAATGTATGCAAGCAAAATGCGGTAGTAACTAGATTCTATACTAGTGTAGTTATACAGAGTTTTGATAGCAATTTCAAAATTTCTTTGACCGAATTGTTTTGGATAATTATTCAGACGCTGGCAACTTTCTTCATCTGTTTTCAAAACTTGACATGGCTCCTACTAACAACCCTTTTCTCTTTGTAACAACTACATATAAACAAGAAATACTCGTACTTGAAATAAAACATTGAATTTGATAAGGCATAAAACTAAGAATTTTTCTCAACGGGACCACTGTGTTGTAAGTTGTACGTTAGATTTGTGTAGTTAAAGTTTGTACGGAAGTTTTGAGTGGTCAATAAAAGATGGCGTCGGTGGAAAATCGTTAGAGGTAGGTGTCTTAGTTTTTCGTCGATAATTTCCTTAAATGGCCGTACCTTGTCTTGATACTGATGTCATTGTACAGGAGAAATGTATACCTATTCACGGTGCTATATAGCCTAGTACCAGTGTTGTCCTATCGTACTCAGTCGTTGTGCAAACACAGCCCAACACGGAAAACTTTTTTCGAAGCGAGAAAGTTAGTCTTTTCAGAATGATTACATAGTAAACAGCGAACTAGGGAACAAACTATTGCTCTAACTTGGATGTTTTTAACATGCTCTTTTCTATGGTTACCGTTATTTTACACACAAATGTCTAGAATGACCACAAACGCTGTGTTTACTAAATGGCCAAACAACGGTGTAGTCACAGTGAAAATATGCAGACACAACGGTGCAGTTTCTGTGTTATCTGTACGGTGTAGTTATTATTTTCACAACAAATTGTGAACGGTGTAGACTTGGTATGTTGTATAGGGCGAACTAGCTCTAACAGATAGCAGATCATCTGCACATCTGTTTTATCTCCCTCAAATACTTTGGTCTTAGAAAACTCAGATCTCTCCCTAGATGAAAACGCCGCCATCCTCAAAGTAAACTAAAACAAAAGTTAAGGAAATATGTTTTCTCTTTTCTTCATTCACCTAAGCCTTAAACAGTTCAATGTATGTTTGATTTAATTTTCGGAAGACATTTTTGTTATTTGTGATTGAATAAACATCTGACGGAAATGATAATCACAAGGAATACCATCACAAAATATCAAACAAGACATACGATAACCGTCATTTTGAAGCCATGTTAAGTGCAACGGCAAATTTCTTGTTCATGCGTTCATTTGATTTGTAGATACGAAATTTCGGCTCTGGCTTTGAATTTTTCTTTGTAACTGTTTTAATTGGTTATTACAATCAATTCTTGTAATTAATGAAATGATTTCAACTCATGGAGTATGATAATTATTGGTCGAAATGTATCTTGTTTTCAAATTGCCCCCTCATTGAAAAGTCTGATTTTACCCAAAATAAAAGATTCAATCAACAAAACATAAATTATAAATAACAAAACATAAATTATAAATTTGTTTCATAAACATTTGGGCCTTTTTTCGTCTTGTTCGACTAAAGTAAAAAAGTCTTGAAAATAGAATTCTGGAACTGCAAAATTCATTTTGGAATTTTCATACGTAATGAACTTCTTCAGGACTGACAATTTTCTGACCAAGATTTTTTGGGCCCACTCATAAAATGTAACCATTTGCAATGAAAAAGACAATATTTTATTCGCCAAAACCGTTTGACTATTGGAGTAAAACACATTGAAGTACTCCCAAGACAGTGTAACTTACCATAAATAAATGAAATGCAATGTTTTCCATCGAGAGCCGACCTTCATTGACCAAGATAAACTAATACCAAGTTGATCAACGCTTCCCAATGACTTAATCACATCTGGGAACAAACTGTTCATTTCAGCCATTGTTTTCATGTTCTCGTGGGGAAAGAGAAGAAACCCTATCCGTTTCATCTGTTTTAGCACGTCCAATGGAAATATCAGGAATAAAGGTCGGAGCTTTTTGAACGACTTTATGGGGTGTTGAACTTCGTCATTTTTTATGTTCAGGACTCATGTATTCAAAATCGGGGATATATCATCGATAGAAAGATTGTTAATTCCAAAATCCTTTTTTCTACGTTGATGAGGTCTATCTTGTGTATTCTATGCTCGCAAATGGGGATGATGTCCTAGTCTGACTTCTTGATAAAATCAGAAATTATACTTAAGTTCAGAGTTTTCAAACCTTTTTGACCTGTCTGATCATTGATCTCCCCCCTGCGCACTTTTAATATCTGACTGGAATAGTCCTGTTCCGAATGCTTCACAGCCTTTTCGAAACTCAATTCGAAATGACAGTAGTAATAAGTGAACAGCATGGAACTGAAAATAAAAGAAAAAAAATAAAACAGACGCCGGCAGATTCTTGGTAATTTCTACTATTTGACCCTTACGGAATTGCTTTGACAAATAGCAAGGAAACTAGATTCTTTCTCTATTCTGATTAAAATATATTTTGATTAAAGTATATTTTGTAGACATATTGTCACCTTCTTTGCTGCAAAGCATTTACAAGTCAGTCACATATTAACATAATTGTTGAAGAATTTCGGTAGTAATTGTAAAACATGATTCCCAGCCGTGAAAACATAATCATTAAACATAACAATATTATCATTCCAGAAATGACAAGTTCTGTATTACTTCAAGTCTACACCGTTCACAATTGCATTATGTCTACACCGTTCACAATTTGTTATGAAAATATAACCACACCGTACATAAAACACAGAAACTGCACCGTTGTGTCTGCATATTTTCACTGTGACTACACCGTTGTCTGGCCATTTTATAAACACGGTGTTTGTAATCATTCTAGACATTTTTGTGTAAAATAACGGTAACCATAGAAAAGAGCATGTTAAAAACATCCAAGATAGAGCAATAGTTTGTTCCCTAGTTCGCTGATTACTATGTAATCATCCTTAAAAGGGCAACTTTCTCGCTTCGAAAAAAGTTTTCCGTGTTGGGCTGTCTTTGCACAACGACTGAGTACGATAGGACAACACTGGTACTTTGATATATAGAACCGTTGATAGGTATACATTTCCCCTGTATAATGATATCAGTATCAAGGCAAGATACGACCGTTTAAGAAATTTATCAATGAAAAACTATGACACCTACCTCTCATGCTGTATTGTTGTCGCCATCTTTGAATGACTGCACAAACCTAACGTACAACTTACAACACGGTGGGGACAGCCATAGATAATTTTGACTAGCTATTTCAGAACCCTTAATCAGACTCTTATATAGAAACTATCTGAGTCAGTGTTGTAACAATGAATATACTATGTATTCTTTGTTATGCCCCCGATAGGGAGGCATCATAAATTTGACTTGTCCGTCCGTCCGTCTGTCTGTCCGTCTGTCCGTCATTCCGTCCAAAAACTTTAACATTGGCAATAACTTCCTTATTACTTAACATATTCGCTTCATACTTTACCACAACATTCCTTGGTACATTACCTTTCTATAGGCACATACTTTGGTGACCTTGACCCCTGGATGACCTTGACCTTGAATATAGATTGGCCATAATTTAAAATCAAAGCGGTGTCGGGGGCATTGTCATTTTACAGTGACAGCTCTTGTTTCTCCTACAATACGCTGAGTTTGAATGTAGGGCCTGTAAGTCTGGAGGAGGACCTGTAAAAATTTCAATCCACAGGTCCTGCGGGCCAGTGGAAAATTTGAGTTAGTGTCAAACCCTGTTTATGGACGTTAAATTTCTTTGCATAGGTTACCAACGCATGAGAAAATTAGGTCTGCTAGGATTCTTCGAATCAAACTAGCGGAGAAAGGCTTCAGATACAACGACACTCGTCTATGCTCAGAACATTTCATCGACGGTTGCTTCGTGAAAAATCTTCAACAGTCAGAATCTGTTTATAGTTGTTTATAGCTCATAGGAGCTCGTAGGAGGGTTTACAATATTGGGGGGGGGGGGGGAATGTTTAAATGAATGGAAACCGACCGTGCGTATCGTTGCTAGGGGGTCTGGGGGCATGCCCCCCCCCCCCCAAAAAAAAAAATAATTCTAAGAAGCCATTTCCTTCAATCTGGGCACTTTCAGACAGCATTTTATACCTAAACCTTTCGTGAAGGAAAATATTTTTTATGGGTGAATTATTGGGGGGCCCCCTTTCTAAATTATTGGGGGATGGGGGGGGGCTGGCCCCCCTCTTCCTACGCCAGTATAGCTGATATATTGCCATGAATATTGAATAATTCCCGAACTGCAAAATATCAGACTGTTAAATTTAAAAGCTGCTGCAGAAGATATAAATGTGTGGTGACATCTATATAGATAGAATATTTGTGAATTACAGCGACTAAAATATTGAGACAAAAGGAGTGTTCAGTGGGTTACAGTTTCAGATCCAGATGGTGTTCAGTGGGTAAATAAACGAACCCACCTCTGTAGTCTGATTATTTCGTTTTCATACTAAAATTCAGGATTTCTGCATGGAAGTAGAATAATTATAACTCTAACATCAATTGATTAAGTGTTACTTTTTATTCCAGATTGAGGACAATTAGCTCATGTGACACAGATGACATGCAACCACCACCACAAACCACCGTACAACAAGACGAAGATGAACAATACGCTGAAGTACAAGAAACCATATGTATGAATTCATCAAGTGTACTTTGAAGTGTCATCACTGTACCTTCATGATTACTTTGGCAAGATTGTTCTTAGCTTCTAGATAAGCCTAACAAACAGAGCTTACTTATAGACATTCCATGACAATCGAAACTCAAACTGCTCAAAGGGAAACATGTTCTGTATCTACGCAAACCGAAATGTGTGACAAAACTACAAAATGATGTTCAACATTTGTTGAACTTGATGCCTGAGTCTAATGTAACAGGCCTGTTTTAACATACGAGTGACCAAACTGTTCAAAAATTTATGTTTTATGTATACACAGATTCCAAACAAACAAATATATTTGAGGGTCTATTTGATGAAATGGACGATGGCCATCAGCAAACAACACAGACTGGAACAGAAAAGCGGTCAACATGGAATGAAGGGCCAGTCCTGAAGTTTGAGATTAATCGACAAATTCTTTTTTGTTCTCATGCAATTTATATTGGGACTTTTATTTGGGGACATTTTGGATACGTTTCATATCGATAAGTCAACCTGTGGTGGTATTTGTGATAGGTGGATCAGTTATTTGTATCCAAACTCTCTTTTCAGACTGGCCTGTACACAAACATTGATTAAAAAGCATATGCCAAAGAAATTCAAGTCAAAGTATCTGAATCCCAAAGTTATAATCGAGGGCTTAGTGCAAAACTATTGTAACTACATTTTGTAAAATTTTACAGGAGATGGAAAAAACTTATTGACTTTCTCAGAGTTAGAGAGGAAAAAATGTTTTTAAAATTCAAATATCTTTTTAGGTATACAGACTTGAATATTAGAACACATGATGCATTCCTTCCTAATGCAAAAATGTGAATTTCTTGAAAATATGTAGTTACAATAGTTTTGCACTGACCCCTCTTAATAGACTGTACGGAACTGTTTACAGAGACCTCTCTGGCCCGAGTCGCTATCTAATCAGTGTTCTCCCCAGCCCAATAAGCTGTATCGGCGGGCCCCCCCACTACAGCTTCATGTAAATTAGGGCAATGCCACTACAGCTTCAAAATTACCCCTACAGCTTAATGTCTTCAAATTGGTCACCAAATAGAGACATTCAGAGGAATTAAATGCCAGAAATTGATAAATAATGCATTCTTATAAATTAAAATGTAATAATTCTGTATAAAAACATTATGGGAAAAGAAGAAATGGCTCAAATTGAGCAATTTCTTCTTTTCCTATTATGTTTTTATTCACAATTATTTGCATGAACACATTGCGTTTCAAGGTTTCCAATAGATGTACCTGCCCTATAATTTGCCACTAAGGCTTCAAAATATTCAGCGGAGAACCCTGCTAATAAATCTGGTTTGTTTTCTAATTAACATATACAACCCATCATTAGCACCAAAGAGCCTGGGGCGAAATTTGAAAAGTGCCAGTAAATCCTAAACTGTGTTATATTTCCATTCCAAATACAAACATAAGCATTTTGAACAGTTTAGAATTTTGAATCGATGTATTATTATCCCATTACCACACAGTGACTCCTTTTGACTCCCCACAAGATAATGGCTTTGGAAAACATCGTTGAAAATGAAGAAATTGCTTGTGACAAGCAATTTCTTCATTTCCAACAATGTTTTCTACCCAAAGAGACTAAAAAATTCAAAATTTCATTCACTTGAAATTGTTGTCCGCATCATCTTTGAATTTGGACTAGTCTAAAAATTCGCCATTTGGTAATTGGTTATGGAAATATTTGACAAAAATGTTATAAATTACCTCCCTTGCATATGAATATAGAGTAAAAAGATATTTGTAAATTATTTTCTTCTTGAAGCATAATCTTGAAATCCGGTACGGTGAATCAACTTATTTGAAGTGTATTTACAAGTTAGTGTAATTTGATGCATGTCCATTTGTTAGAAAATGGTGTTTTTAATGATGGGTCATATACCTTAAAAACCTCATATCATGACATACAAAGCTTTGATAGGGATTACTCCCACTGGATATATATTAATAATGTATTATGTGATGCCTCAGATTGATGGTCATGATTTGCTGTGAAAATGGAACAATCTAATTTTTTTCCATTTAACCCTTTCCCAAAAGACAAAATTTTAGGGTGATCCTATTTGAAAGCCTTTGCAGATGACAAAATGAGTGTTGATAGAGATGAGATTTGTGTATGATATAGCTCAGAAAATATTGAGACAAAAGGAGAAACTGCTGATTAACAGCAGTTTCTTCTTTTTTCTCAATGTTTTCCCAAGTCTTTTCATTAAGAATGTCAAAACCAGGTCTTGTTTGGGAAAGGGTTAAGACAAGGTAAATTGGAACAGTTTTGATTCGGTCTGGAACAAATGAAAACTAGACAGCCCTGGTGGTCTGGAAGCGCTCCACAGGCCTGACTGTTAGTCTTCTTGAATGCAATTTCAGAGGTTCAGGCTGCACAAACAAGCAAATGTATGACCAAGCTGAAAATTACAAGCAAGTAATATTGTATGGTCAGTAAGATTCAGTGAAAGTTCTGTATCAATTTGATTAGTTAATACTAATGGTTGTAAAAGTGAATATAAAGCCGAAAATGGCAATTTTGCGAAATTTCAGGGGCTCATAACTCATGATCTAAAATTCAGATCAAGCTGAAAATTATACCAAGGCAAGATCTTATAATCACTAACGTTATGTCCTAGTTTTGTCTTGATTGGTCAATATTTGTAGTTGCTAGAGTGAAAACAAAGTCAAAATAGAGCAGAAAATAGTAATTTTGTCAATTTCAAGGGCTCATAACTCATGATGTAAAATTCAAATGAAGCTGAAAATTATACTTAGGCAAGATCTGATAGTCACCATCATTCTGTCAAAGTTTTGTCTTGATTGGTAAATATTTGTATTTGCTAGAGTGAAAACAAAGTCAAAATAGAGCTGAAAATGGCAATTTTGTCAATTTCAAGGGCACATAACTCATGATGTAAAATTCAGATCAAGCTGAAAATTATACCAAGGCAAGATCTATAGTCACCAACATTCTGTCAAAGTTTTGTCTTGATTGTTCAATCTTTGTAGATTTTAGAGTAAAAATAGAGTCAAAACCAGCTAATTTTGACATTCAAGGGCATGTAACTAAGGTACTTCTGATTCAATCCAATTTCTTTGAAGGAATCTGAGAGAAGGTCACCCAATGATCATTCGTGTGAAGTTTGATTGAAATCCATCCCGTAGTTTCTGAGAAGATTTTTAAAGAAAAAGTAGACGGACGGACGACAGACACACCGCCATGACAATAGCCCGCTGGCCTGAAGGCCAGTGGAGCTACTGAGAGACTACAGAACTAAATGCCTCTCATCGGATCGGAAATACATTCAGAATGTATTTTGAATTCAAATATAAAATATTAAGAGAAAAGAAGAAATTGTTGACAATCATCAATTTTCCCTTTACCTTCAATATTTTCTATGGTGTATTTATAAAGTCTTTTCCAACATATCTCTAATTTGACCAGACTAAAATTTTGGGGTTCAGGAAAGGGTCATTCTGTACCTACAGTACAAGTCATGAGGATATGGAAGTCTTTGGAAAACATTGAGACAACAGAAGAAACTGTTGATAAAGACATCAAATTCTTCTTTTGCCTCAATATTTTCTTAGCTATAATGTGTGCAATTTCTTTATCAATCAAAAGTGATTGTATCATCTGCAGCAGCTATTAAATTTGATCACCCTCATTTTTTTCTGTTTGAGAAAGGGTTGATAGATGAAAAAAATTGTAAGTGAAAAAATAAAGACATTTACAATTAAATTTCAATATTTATTATCAATTCGCTATGGTCCAATATAGTTCAATATTAATGTATACAAATCTAGCTTTACAGTACTTGTCAAATTGGCTTGGAGAAAAGAAGAAATTGATGTATCAGTAGTTTCTTCTTTTTCATCAATATTTCCTGAAAGCTGTATTACAAACACTTTTTCTCCTGTTGACAAAAATTATCCTGTTGTCTGCAACTCCCATCAAATTGAATCAATTGTAACGAGCAATTTTCTCACTACCCACAACATAATTCCAATTCAACATGCCTGAGGTGCGTTCTTTAGAGCGAGATTTCTTGAGATATCTTGAGATTTCTTAAGATATTTTAGGATAAAGCGTTCTTTAGAGCAAGATTTTTAAGACACTCAATGGGAGGAGCCATTACCCTATACTTCATGCGGAACCCCTCGGTCAACTCTGTACAAACAATTTAAAGACATTTGACCGAGTTGTTCCGAATACTCTGTAATTCATAAACCGCGGTGTTCCGAATGCTCCATACTTTATACAAATGACGTCATAATGACGTCATTTGTATAAATATGGAGCATTCAGAACAGCTCGGTCAAAGTCTCGGTCTTAAAAACGCTTTATTCAAAACACATTAAGAAATCTTAAAAAATCTTGATCTAAAGAATGCGTCTCTGGACAACACAGTGATCCATAATGAGCCTTGACATGAGAAAATTGCAATTCAGGGATTCCAACTCAAATGAGTCTGGGCAGCCACAGAAAATGGTTACAGTGTTGAAATTTTGTATTGATGAATACAAAAGATTGTTCTTTCCTAGAAGCGAAAATATGGACGCTGATCAGATACCCAGTTAATTACTGCGAAGCTGACCTGCGTCTTTGTTTTTTGCATGTACCAAATTCCCCGTTTATCGCATCGCAGCTCATGTTCCGTCTTCGATGGTCACATAAATATTTCAGTCCTGTCCGAAATTGAAGATAAATTGATTGAAACAGTACATTTTTTAACTCTGATGATTGGAAAAAATGTTTGAAACGAAGAAATTGCTTGTCACAATCAATTTCTTCATTCCCAACAATGTTATCCAAAAATTTCTTTCAATTTCACCAATTCTAAATTTCATCTGTGGTAATGTATATACAATGCACCTTACAAGTCTAAATATTTGTCACTATTTGAAAACATAGAGGAAAAGCAACAAACTTTCATCAACCATTGATCATATTCCCTGAATGACAAAGACATACAGAAAAATTGAGACAAAAGAAGGAAATATTGATTTACAATCAGCACTTCCTCTTTTTATCTCCATATTCTCTGTAATATGTAAATCTAATCATTATGTACACTGCATTAATTTTTTGTCTGCAGAGGCTTTCAAATTGGTCATCCAAAAATAATCATTTTGACCAATTTTCAGGTTGATTGGCAAAAAATGTTGCCTCTAGAGTCCATACAAGGTATTTCTAAAATTTGATCCCTGGCCTAGTTTTTGACCCAGGATGACCCAATTTTGATCTTGTCCGAGATATCACCAAGACAATCATTCTGACCAATTTTCAGGTTGATTGGCAAAAAATGTTGCCTCTAGAGTCCATACAAGGTATTTCTAAAATTTGAACCCCTGGCCTAGTTTTTGACCCAGGATGACCCAATTTTGATCTTGTCCGAGATATCACCAAGACAATCATTCTGACCAATTTTCAGGTTGATTGGGCAAAAGATGTGGCCTCTAGAATGCACACAAGTTTTTTCTTAGATTTGACCCCTTGACCTAGTTTTGTGACCCCAGATGACCCAATTTTGATCTTGTCCGAGATATCATTAAGACAATCATTCTGACCAATTTTCAGGTTGATTGGGCAAAAAATGTGGCCTCTAGAGAGCAAACAGGGTATTTGACCCCATGACCTAGTTTTTGATCCAAGATGACCCATTTTTCAAGGTTGTCCGAGATTTCGTCAAGAAAACAATTCTGACCAATTTTCAGGTTACTTGGGCAACAAGAGCTTCGCAAAGCGGCGCATATACGCCCGAGAGGGGCTTGTCAGTAAAATTGGCCATTTTTTCGATTCAAGGGCAGTTAATTCAAACATGGAAAGTTATCAATTTTGTTTGCACAACAAGACACCATAGATATTCATTGTGGCTAGTTTGATTAAATTCTGGTTGAAACTATAGGAGTTGCACACAGGAGAAAATGGACATTTTTGAGAAAATGGGCATTTTTTCTTAAATTCAAGGGCAGATAATTCAAGAACTAAAACAGTTATCTAAATTCCGTAAGCGGTGTGCACAACTAGACACCATGGAGATTCATTGTGGCAAGTTTGATCAAATTCTGATCAAAACTGTAGGAGGAGTTGCGCACACAAGGAAATGGGCATTTTTTTAATTCAAGGGCAGATAATTCAAGAACGAAAAGAGTTAATTAAATTCCGTAAGCGGGATGCACAACTAGACACCATAGAGATTCATTGTGGCAAGTTTGATCAAATTCCGATCAAAACTGTAGGAGGAGTTGCGCACACAAGAAATTGCTAACGGACAGACGGACGGACAGACAGACGAGCAGGGCCATAACATAATACGACCCTTCAGGCGTATAAAAAATGTGGCCTGTAGAGTGTACACAAGCTTTTTCTAAGATTTGACCCCATGGCCTAGTTTTTGACCCCAGATGACCCAATTTCAAACTTGTTCTAGATATCATCAAGACAATCATTCTGACCAATTTTCAGATTGGTTGGGCAAAAAATGTGGCCTTTAGAGTGCACTCAAGGTTTTTCTAAAATTTGTTATAGTGACCTAGTTTTTGACCCAAGATGACCCATTTTCCAAGTTGTCCAAGATTTCATCAAGACAATCATTCTTACTAATTTTCAGGTTGATTAGGCAAAATCTGTGGCATCTAGAGTGCACAGAAGGTAAAGTTTGACGGACGCCGGACACAGCAGTATCACAATAACACACCATGGGCACTTTCATGCTCAGATGAGCTAAAAATACAACGAGTGTATATCAAAGTTCACATTTCTGCACAATGGTTGAGGTGAATTCAATGTCTTAAACTTCTGGATATGGCAATTTTTCCACAAATCAAGGTATACAGAGTGACTGTCAGGACTTTGTTGGCATGGCATTTCTCATTCATCCAGTACAACATTAATCCTACATGAGAACAGACCTGCAAATATATCATAGACATAATTTTGAATATTAGATTAAGAGACAAGCTCTTTTAAATGTATTCAAACAATTTAAAAACAAGAGCAACGCTGGGCGTGGCATTATACGCCCGAAGCTCAGAAATAAATTGGCGATATTTTGAACTTTTCATTGATCCTTAGGATGTATTTTCTAGCAAACACTATAGTATATTGTATTTATTATGATGGTAGTGTTTGTTTTGTTTTGTTCTCCTGCTTGTTTTTGGGAATGTGCCCTGCACACCCTAGCTATGAGATCTATACACCTGTGAAGTTTCAAGACTATAGGCCTTATAGTTTCAAAGTTATGGACCGGACACGAATTTGCTAACGGACAGACAGACAGACAGACAATGTAGACAATAACATAATACAACCCTTTGAGCGTATAAAAACTTATTTTACCCCTGAAAATCATTGCATTTACTTTTAAAGCCACTGGCCTAATGTCTTTGTGAAGTGTCCACTCATTCAGTTGTTTGTAAACTTTTTACATAATTACTCCAAGGAATGGTATTTGGGACATGGTCTCTGACCGTGAAATTTCTTCATTGATATAAGGAGGATGTCACAGATTGTCAAGTAGATTAAGATTCTGCTCTATATCTACATTGGAATAATATATCCAGTGGGTCTGAGAACCCACAACATGTGCTGAGTTTTTATTGCATGTAGATAATTTGAAGGATTTGGGGTTAAATCTTCAAACAAAAATCCCACAACATAGGGCTTATTTTCAAATATATACATTGTGTAACTATTTTGAAGTATTCAGTTTATTGTATTGTTCCAGCCATACAGATTACACATTTTCTTTTATAGTTTAACCCTTTCCCAAACAAGACCTGGTTTTGACATCCCTTATAGAAATGGCTTGGGAAAACATTGAGACAAAAGAAGAAACTGCTGATAACCAGAAGTTTCTCCTTTTGTCTCAATATTTTCTATGCTATATTATACACAAATCTTATCTTTAGCAACATCTATTTTGTTGTTTCCAGCAGCTTTCAAATAGGAAACGTCCAAATTTTGGCCGTTTGGGAAAGGGTTAAGGAACATTTGTACTGTATGATATTAACTCATTACCACACAATGACTCTTTCTGACTCCCCACAAGATGATGATGGCTTTGGAAAACATCATGGAAAATGAAGAAATTGCTTCTAAAAAGCAATTTCCTCATTTCCCACCATGTTTTCTATGGAAAAAGAGCAAAAAATGTAAAATTTCTTACACTTGAAATTGTCGTCTGCATCATCTTTGAATTTGGACAAGTCTAAAAGTTTGTCGTTTGGTAATGGGGTTAATATAAATGAAACACTGTCACTAGAGATAATCATCGCATGACCTTTTTATGATATACATTTTTCTTACCTCAACAAATTAGATCAGTAAAAATGCATTTTTTAAATCATTTTCTCTTTAGTCCTTTTGTTTATGACAAAATTTTAGAATGATATGAAAGTAACTGCAGACAAAAAAGGATGGATGCTCACGAAGAATAATACATGTATTATGGTACAAAACATGTAAATATTTCAGGCAACAGGAGAAAATGAACATTATCAACATTTCTTTCTTTGGCTCAATATTTAGCAAGGCTTATTTTGGAAAGGGTTGAATACTTAATTAAACTTTTTGTATCCCAATCAAGTGTAGACTTGCAGTTGTATTGCTGATCTGGATCCATAAAAGACTAAAATGACATGAAGGTTCTTACAAATCAGTTTCAAGACTTACCTCACAAACTCTCCAATCATACTAGACTGTCTGTTGTGTAAAATGTCCAACCTACAAAATATATAGTGGATTCGAATTGAAATCTATGGAAATAGGGATTGTGTAGTATTTTGATAGCATCATGCATCCACATCAGATCATCTTATTGTGTGATCAGGATTCATGCTATCCTGTTCACTTGAACTTTTTAAATGTATTGAAGAAAATTTAACCTTTTCAAAACAAGACCTAGTTTTGAAGTCCCTTAACCCTTTTCCAAACGACAACATTTTAGACAGGTCCAATTCAAAAGCTGCTGCAGACGACAAAATGGATGTTAATTAAGATTGAAATTGTGTGTGATATAGCCAAGAAAATATCGAGGTCATCAGCAGTTTCTTCTTTTGTCTCAATGTTTTCTTAAGCCATTTCTATTAGGGACGTCAAAACCAGGTCTTGTTTGGGAAAGGGTTAAATAAAACAAGAGATGTTTGTAAAACATGTTTGCCCCCTCAAGGGCCTACATTTAATGCAGGTCAAAGTCCAAGGTCAAAGTCACAAGGTCCAAGGTCATGGTCAAATATGAAAGGTCTTGGTTGGAGGTGTCCATGTGTGAAATATCAAGACTGTATATATACTGAACAAAAGTGAAAACGCTACACCTACTTTGCTTGTCATATTTCTTCTAAAAACAACAAGTAAACAAAAGTTGTCCGCGGACAACATAGCTCGCCTATACGAGAGCTTGTCACAAAAACAGCAATTTTTTTAAAAGTAGGTCAAACGTCAAGGTCACAAGGTCAAAAGTCATGCTCTCAAATGAAAGGTCTTGTCGAGATATATCTAAGTATGAAATATCAAGGCTGTATCTCTAATAGTGCCTGAGATATAGGCCAGGTTAAAGTTTTTCAAAAGTAGGTCAAACTCCAAGGTCAAGGTCACAAGGTCAAAGGTCATGGTCCCAAATGAAAGGTCTTGTCGAGATGTATCTATGTATGAAATATCAAGGCTGTATCTCTAATAGTGCCTGAGATATAGGCCAGGTTAAAGTTTTTCAAAAGTAGGTCAAACTCCAAGGTCTAGGTCACAAGGTCAAAGGTCATGGTCCCAAATGAAAGGTCTTGTCGAGATGTATCTATGTATGAAATATCAAGGCTGTATCTCTTATAGTGCCTGAGATATAGACCAGGTTAAAGTATTTCAAGTGAAGAACGTCTCTGCCAAGTTTAATCAAAATTGGCCCACTGGTTTGAGAGAAGAAGATTTTTGAGGAAATATTTTGTGATTTCCCTAAAGTCTGATAAGCCCCACCCTGCTACGCCCACATTTATTGACCAATCAGAATTTCACAGTCGATTCAGATAAAGGTCCACATAAGGTACAATTCTGCCAAGTTTGGTTAAAATTGGCCAACTGGTTGATTTTTAACGAATTATTTTGTGATTTCTCTAAGTCTTATAAGCCCCACATTTATGGGTCAATCAAAAACTTTTCGCAATTTAAGTGAAGCACCACCCAAGGAACATTTCAGCCAAGTTTGGTAAAATTGGCCCACTGGTTTGAGAGTAGAAGATTTTTTAAGAAAAGTTTACGGACGGACGCAGCACGACGGACACAATGCCATGACATTAGCTCGCTGGCCTTCGGCCAGTGGAGCTAAAAATTAATCAGCAGAGTTATGGTTCTTGTGCACTGCACCTCTCCATAATAAATTCTATCCACCTATGAAGTTTCATGATTCTACCTTTAATACTTTTTGAGTTATACTCCGGACAAGGTTTGGTCTACGGACCTACCAACCGACAGACCAACCGACCGACAATTGCAAAACAATATACCCCCATTTTCTTCGAAAGGGGGCATAATAAATATTGAGACCAAAGGAGAAAATGCTGATTATGACCAAAGAAGAAAATAAGCATTTTCTCCTGTTGTCTCAATATTTTCTGTGTTATAATGTACACAAATCCAATCTTTATAGACATTTATTTTGTTGTCTGTCAGAAATGTCAAGTTGGGCTAAGAAGAAATAAAACAAGAGTTGTCCGCGGACAATGTAGCTCGCCTATACGAGAGCTTGTCGCAAAAAAAGGAGTCAAAGGTCAAAGGTCAAGGTCACTAGGTCAAAGGTCATTGTCTCAAGGTCAAGGTCATGGCATGAGGTATCCATATGTGAAATATCAAGGCTCTATCTATAATAGTGCATGAGATATAGGCCAGGTTAAAGTTTTTTAAAAAGTAGGTCAAACTCAGGTCAAGGTCACTAGGTCAAAGGTCATGGTCGCAAATGAAAGGTCTTGTTGAGAAGTATTTATGTGTGAAATATCAAGGTTGTATCCCTAATAGTGCCCGAGATATAGGCCAGGTTGAAGTTTTTTAAAAGTAGGTCAAACTCCAAGGTCAAAGGTCATGGTCCCAAATGAAAGGTCTTGTCAAGAAGTATCCATGTGTGAAATATCAAGGTTGTATCTCTAATAGTGCCTGAGATATAGGCCAGGTTAAAGTTTTTGAAGACGCTGACGCCGAGGCTGACACTAGGGCTGTGACATTAGCTCCCCGGACTTACAGTCCCGACTGGCTCACTAAAAATGCTGTATGGCTGTATTCAAGGAAAAGAAACAAGAGGGCCATGATGGCCCTGTATCGCTCCACTGGCTTTCAGACTATGAAATTCTTCAAGGAATACAATAGAGATCTATCCAAAAGAAGATTCATGCTAGTATGATGCTACACCAGAATGGAATCCAATATGTGATTATGGAGGAAATATGTTTTTAAAATTTTCTTAAAATTACACTATGTTTCAAATATAGCGAAAAATAAGCCTAGCCCACAGCGGCAATGTTTTTCATCCGATCTTGAAGGAATTTGGAAGAGATACATGAAAGGAAGATTCTTCTTCTTCTTCTTCCGGTTATAGTGCTGGGCTCTAGCAGAGCATTTTCGCACAGTTGTAAATATATACATGAGGGAGGGTCCCAGGTTAAAAACAGGTTAAAAACATATTGTCTGGTGCTTATTTACAGGCTGCAAGCCCAGCCTTGAAAGCGATCAAGGTGGGTGCCGTGACGACATCTGCCGGTAGTCTGTTCCACATAGAAATGGTTGTAGGGAAGAAAGATTCCTTCAGGACTACCCTGTTACAAAATGGCACGATGTATCGCATGCTGTGACCTCTTGTTGATGCTCCTTGAGGATGGAGGAAGGACTCGCTAGGGATGGCTACAAGCTGGTTGGCTATCTTGTATAGCATTGTGACCTTTGCATGTTGTCGTCGTTCCCTCAGACTAGGCCAGCCAAGAGTGTTGAGCATAGCAGTGACGCTGCTTTTTGGGTTGTAATCCCCAGATACAAATCTGGCAGCTCTGCGTTGCACTGCTTCAACTTTGGATACATTGGCTTGGGTGTGCGGGTCCCATACTGTGGCCGCATATTCAACCTGGGGTCGAATGAAGGTCTTGTAGCATGTCTCCTTGGTAGACTTCGGGCATGTCGAGAGGTTTCTTCTAAGGAAGGCAGTGGTGTTGTTTGCCTTCTTTGTGATCATGTCAATATGGGAGTTCCATGATAGATTGCTGCTGATAAGGGTTCCCAGGTATTTGGACTTTTTGGCTTGTTGTAGTATTTTCCCATGGATGGAATACTCTGCGTTGATCTTGTTACGCTTGTTTGTTATTCGGAGTACCTCGCACTTGTCAGGATTAAACTCCATCATCCAGTCCCTCTCCCATTCCTGTAGTTTGTCCAGATCGTCTCTGTAGTTTGTCCAGATCATCCTGTGAAGTTTGGATGAAATTGGTCCAATAGTTTTGGAGAAGAAGATTGTCGATTTTTCAAAAATTTAATTTAATTAAATAATTTTTTCAAATTTAATTAATCAAAATTCAAGTTCTGCACGACATTTTTTTGAAGGAATTATGAAGAGATTCATGCAAGGAAGATTTCTGTAAAGTTTGATTGAAATTGGTCCAGCAGTTTTGGAGATTTTTTTTTTAAAGATTTCTCGAAAATCTAATTTAACTAATTCAATTAAAATCTAAGTTCTACACAGAAGATATTTTTTTTAAGGAATTAAGAAGTGATTCATGCAAGGAAGATTCCTGTGAAGTTTGGTTGATATTGGTCCAGTAGTTTTGGAGAAGAAGAATTTTTAAAGATTTTTCAAAAATTTAAATCAATTAAATTAATTTAAATTCAAGTTCGGCACAGATTTTATTCTTTTTAAAGAATTTGGTAGAGATTCATGCAAGGAAGATTTCTGTGAAGTTAGGTTGAAATTGGTCCAGTAGTTTTGGAGAAGAAGAATTTTTAAAGATTTTTCGAAAAATTTAATTCAATTAAATTAATTAAAATTCAAGTTCAGTACAGATTTTATTTTTTTTAAGGAATTTGGTAGAAATTCATGCAAGGTAAATTCCTGTGAAGTTTGGTTGAAATTGGTCCAGTAGTTTTGGAGAAGAAGAATTTTTAATGATTTTTCAAAAATTTAAATCAATTAAATTGATTAAAATTCAAGTTCTACACGGAATTTATTTTTTTGAAGAAATTTGGAAGAGGTTCATACAAGGAAGATTCCTGTGAAGTTTGGTTCAAATTGGTCCAGTAGTTTTGGAGAAGAAGATGTTTAAAGAAAAAGTTTACGCACAGACGCACGGACGGACGACGGACACAGGGCCATGACATAAGCCCCGCTGGCCTTCGGCCAGTGGAGCTGAAAACTATTGAATAATATCATGGCAAGACCATTTAGGGCGTTTTTCTCCACAATTGTATGCATTCATATGTTTTATATTTATTTTTTTTTATTGAGAGTTTTGCAATTAAATGACATATTCAGTGAGTCTAGTGAATGTAATGAAAAGTTGCCATTCAAAGAGAAAGATCTAAAACGATATGCAAACACAAACGTGAACTTATACAGAACTTAAGTTAAACTTGACCAGTGTCTAATTAAAATGAATACATTGTCACCTTAGATAATTGATGCAAATGATAAGAAATTCAGAGGTCATGCTGATTTTGTCAGAGAATGATGCCTACAAGCTATCAAAATTGTTTAACTTAAGTTACTGTCAAATTATCAAGTTTCCATTTTACTGATAAGCAGCACTGACTTAATTTTCCACAATATGAATAGTTTCCACCCTAATGACATGTATTTTTGTATACCACTAATTCAATTCATATATATTAATAACAAAAATTCCCTGGATCCCTTTTCAATTTGGACTGGTCTAAAGTTCAGTCATGTGGTAAGGGTAAACTTACCTACAAGGTTCTGTTAAAACTTTAAAGCTTCTCTGAATGTCACTTTTGTTCTACCTACAGCTACAGGACATGTGCACCCTCCAATCTCTACAAATACAGAGAAAATTATTCAACCCTTCCAAAGCAATAATATTTCAGAATTTCGATAGTGAACACTGCTTTATATGACAAAACTGATGTTGATAAGAATTAGAATTGTGTAAATCTTAACAAAGAAAATTTTGAGGAAAAAGAAAGAAAATACTGCTTATTAGACAAAATATCAGCATTTTCTTCTTTTACCTCAATGTATTCACAAACTTTCTCTCAACAAAAACAGGTCTGACAAGGGCCGTCAGAGACGGACAATGCTCCACGAATAAGTCATTGTCACAATAAATGTATGCCATGGAGAGCACTTTATTTTCAAGGGCATCTGATTTGCAACTCAAATATGAAATTTCATCAAATTCTGACCATTAGACTAGGAGAAATTAGAGAAAAACTGTATTTTACCTTAAGTCCCCTTTTCCCATGACGAGGCCTCAAATCTGAAAACTAGGAAAAATACATCAGCATTTTGTCATAGGGAGTTCACATGGTAAGTTTCATTTGATTTGGCCTGAGGGTTATGGAGAAATCACTCCGTACGGACGGACGGACGGACAGGACGGACGGACAGACAAAGCAGCGACTATATGCTCTCCCTTCGGGGAGCATAAAAATGATTAGGAAATGGTTGAATAAGAGCCATATATATACTGAAAGTTGCTCATAAACTGGAAAATAAATATGCCCATTCCCACAATAACATAATGACACTTTTTGACACCCCAAAAGATAAAATCTATGGAAAACATGGTGAAAAAGGAAGAAAATGCTTGTCACAAGTAATTTCTTCATTTTCACAATATTTTCTACCAAGAAAGACCAAAAATGTAGAATCAAATTCATTAGATATTGTTGTTTGCACAGCATTTTTGATTTGGAATCAGTCTGTAATGTTCATGTTCAGTAATGAGTCAAAGAACAAATTTCCTTCTGGCATATATTTAACATTCAATCTGAATCCACATTGGTCTATCATGCCATAACAACTCTTTTTTTTATCCCAGCTTATTAAACGTTCAGTTCAATACTCCTATTGTCAGCTTTCAGGGCTTAAAATATGCAACCTAAAGATCATTTAGGTGTATAAAAGACAAAAACTCAGAATCTCAGTCATCATGCATTTTTTCTTTTAAATTTAAGTTTGTCTTGAAGCCAAGGGATCATGGACAGGAGGGAAGAAGGAATATAACTGGCACCTACCTACCTTAACAAAAATTGGTTTTCCCATGAGTAACAAAATGTTTCATCAATATAACAATCTATACTGTCAAATAGGGAACAAATCACCAGCATGACACCTCATTCCAGTCCTGTAATAGTCAAATACATGTCTAGAATGATGCAGATTGTTGATATTATGTGAAATTTCGTCATTGAATTTTAACAACCTTTGAACGTTTGCAAGCCCTTTCCAGTCAGGAACAGTGTGCTTGCTTGGGCTGCTTTTGATAATTGGCAAGCAACGTCACAAGGTGGCTTGCATAGCAAACAAAAATAATTGTAGCTTATAGATTTTTACAAGAATCCCATGACCTAATCAGACATAACTTATTATTATTACACTCCAGACCAAGAAGTGGATGCCACCCGCTCACCCAGATTCTGGATTTCCAGAAACCCATGTGCCGGTCATAAACTTGCATGGTGTCTTCTTCACTTAAAATGTAACAAGAGATGTTTGTAAAACATATATGCCCCCTCAAGGGCCTACATTTGATGTAGGTCAAAGTCAAAGGTCAAGGTAACAAGGTCCAAGGTCATGGTCAAATATGAAAGGTCTTTGTAGGAGGTGTCTATGTGTAAAATATCAAGGCTATATATGTAAAAGTAAAATGAAATATAGGCCAGGTTAAACTTTTTAAAAGTAGGCCAAATGCCAAGGTCAAGGTCAAATGTGGAAGGTCTTGGTTTGAGGTGTCCATGTGTGAAATATCAACGCTGTAGGTGTAAAAGGATATATGATATATATGCCTGGTTTAAGTTTTTTTTAAAAGGTCTAACTCCAAGGCCAAGGTTGCAATATTCAAGGTCATGGTCAAATGTGAAAGGTCTTGGTAGGAGGTGTCTATGTGTGAAATATCAAGGCTGTAGGAGTAATAGGACATAGTATTACGATAAAGGCTAGGTTAAAGATTTCTAAAAGTATGTAAAAATCAAAGGTCAAGGTCACACAGGCCAAGGTCATGGTCAAATGTGAAAGGTAGGAGGTGTGCATGTGTAAAATACAGGGTTTTCATTAAGATTTGAAGTAGGAGGCTGAAAAGGAACGTTAGAAGGCAGGGGGGTCCTAACTCCAGCAAGGGTAATAGGGACAGCACCCCTTGTCAGACAATTTTAGGCGGCCAAAATTTGATTTGAGGCGGTCATTTTGGCCGCCTGCCGCCTCTTAATGAAAACCCTGTAAAATATCAAGACTGTAAATGTAACAGGACATGAGATATATGCCTAGTTTAAGTTTTTTAAAAGTAGGTCAAACTCCAAGGTCAAGGTCCACGGTCATGGTCAAAAATGAAATTGGTTGGAAGTGACCATGTGTGAAATATCAAGGCTGTATGTGTAAAATGACAAGAAATATAGGCCAGGTTAATGTATTATAAAAGTAGGTCAAACATCAAGGTCAAGGTCACAAGGTCCAAGGTCATGGTCAAATGTGAAAGGTCTTGGTTGTAGGTGTCCATGTGTCAAATATCAAGGCCGTAAAAGGACATGCTATATCGGCTATGTTAAAGTTTTTATTAAAGTAGGTTAAAGTCCAAGGTCAAGGTCACAAGGTCCAAGGTCATTGTCAAATGTGAAAGGTCTTGGTAGGATGTGTCCATGTGTGAAATATCAAGGCTGTATGTGTAATAGCACAGAGATATAGGCCCAGTTTAATTTTTTTAAAGTAGGTCAAACTCCAAGGTCAAGGTCACTAGGTCAAAGGTCATGGTCCCAAGTGAAAGGTCTTGGCAGGAGGTATCCAAGTGTGAAGTATCAAGGCTGTATCTCAAATAGTGCCTGAGATATAAACCAGGTTAAAGTTTTTGTAGATGCGACGCTGACGCCGACACTAGGGCTCTGACATTAGCTCCCAGGACATAAAGTCCCGGCTCGCTAAAAATGGAATGTGTATACACGCTTGTAAAGGAATGATCTTTAGATAGCAAAGGAAAGATGGTTATTCTCCATGATTGAGGTTTTTATGCATTGCAAATTGTTTTTCCATGCACAAATATGAATTCCCGAACAATTCAGAAGCATAAAAACCTAGCATGGACCCCTTTAAGTTCCATCCAAGCTTGGCTTACTGTTATCAGATATTTGGAAGCGGGAGGTCGAAGGTTCGAATCCCGGTGGAAGCCGGCCTACCGGATTAGAACTGATGTGACCGGTTGGTGAGCCGCCAGCTAGTTAAATTAATGGTTACCGTAGACCCATCTCTGCCAGACGCCCGGCATCATGAGTGGGGAATCGGGAGGTACTGCGTATTGAGAAAGAGAGTGTCTCATAAGCCAAAACTGGCTGGCCCTTTCAGTGATTTTTTTACAATTTCAAGACTGTGAGTCCTGAGGACTCACTAGATTCCATATCAATGAGTCCAGGTACTAGCTTAGTGAGTCCAATACACTATTTTAAATAGGAAATCTGTAAAAATTGTTGCATCCTGGGACTCGCTAGAATTAAAACTTTGCATCCCAAAGACCAAATTATGAGTAAAAGTAGCAGGATGCGCAGGTAAAAAAATCACTGCCCTTTATATAGGGGTGACACTATAATAAACAAACCTTTACCTTTACCTTTATTTGACAAAAGTCATAGTATTGGTACATTGCAGAAGCCATGTATTTCAAGCACATGTCATTGTATATAATATGTTGAATCGTTGATCATCAGCATTTTCTTCTTTTGCTTCAATGTTTTTCCCAATTATTTCTTTAGGGGACTTCAAAACCAGGTCTTGTTTGGGAAAGGGTTAATGCAGGCAATGATAGGCAACTCTTTTTGAACTTGATTTAGTGTTAGACGAGTGACGTTCCTTGTTGGTTCACGCTAAAAAATTGGGCGCGGTCGGTCATTTTTGTTTTGATCTACTGTACATGTTCAAGTTACATAAAGTTAAAAAGCCGTCAATATCCGATAGACAATACTGTAACAATAAAATCTAAATTTCAAGCTTACTATTGGGGCAAAACTCTCCTAATTTCAACTGGCAGCCTGACATTGCAGTCTCTGCAGATGCCGAAGAAAATTCCAATGACATCATTCGCTCATGCGGGTTCGACCATTTTAATGAACAACTCGAGTGGAAATTATTTGAATGATAGATACAGCCGACATGAGTTGTTTGTTACTAGAATCGAAAGGTCAATGCCCGACATTGCAGTCTCTGCAGATACAGAAGAAAATTCCGATGACGTCATTTGATTATTCAATATACTCATTCGGGTTTGACCATTTTAATAAACGACAACCCTAGTGGGAATTATTTGACTGACAAGGATGATAACATGGAGATTAACGGTGGCGTATTAGGTTTCTAGTTTATCATTAGCTCCAAGCCCAAATTCGACGCTGACGTTACAAAAAAAACATTGCGTGCATGTACACAATATGAAGTAAAACTAGCGCGCAATTTATTTGCGTAATTTAAGTGAGTTCTTGCCTGAATGGGAATGCTGAAATATCACTCCCTAAAAGCAATGAAAGAGAGGATCTCCTGACCGACAATCTGTTTACAATGAAAGAATAGCCGTGTGCGATTTAGGCCAGAAGTTGTCTTCTGGAAGAAGAAGATGCAGTCTGGTTCCCGCCTCTGATACACTACGTAGTATTTTTTCTACTACGTAGTGTATCAGAGGCCGAAACCAGTCTCTTCTGGAAGAGCTCTACCGGCCTAAATCGCACACGGCTAATTACATCACAAAATCTTATTTTACAGTCCTTGTACCAAAACTTTGCAAACTTGATTAAACCGGCCGTTTATTAGAATAAATACGGTAAAAAAAAAGAGATAATAGGGGAAGGAGTGTAAGTAAGTAAATTTTATTTAAAGTCGGCAAGACTGAATAACAATAACATAAGCTCACATGAGCTTTTGAACCGCCTAGAAAGTTCTGAGGCAGATTATTCAAAAGAAAATATAATTCATTTCAAGTAACAAAATTACCAAGAACGCAACATTTCGATATCCGTTCTGTATTTTCAGACACCAAGTACTTGAAAGAATAAAGAATTTCTCCCAACAAACGCCTGTCATCGTCTGTAACACCGTGTTAGCCCGAAATCACACGAAAAAGAGATCATCTGCATCTTTCCTGTCGCCATTATAAACATACAAATCCCGCAGCAAATATCACTTATTTCCGTTGTGTTGAGGATGTAACGAGCCATTTGATTGGCTAATGAGATTTCGAGCAGAAGGGTCAAAAATAACTATCGGTCTACCGGTAATTTATCGCTAGACCGTTATTTAAAATAGGGGTCTATCCTTATTTTAAGGGTAGACCAATATTTTTATCGGTAGACCGGTAAAAATATAAGGGTAGACCGGTATTTTACCGGTCTACCCCTATTTTAATTATCGGTCTAGCGCTATAATGACTTTAGACCCTGTTCGCGCGCCATAGCAAAATGTCCACGCTTCAAATTTACTACCCGCAATGCAACACGTTTTACCCATAATGCAACAGATTTTACGGTTCGTCCAGTGATTTTTCGCTACGGCTCAATACCGTTACAAATGCACCGTAAAAGTGATAAAAAATTACGGTATTTTTTTACAGTGTAGTAGGCCTAGTAAAAACTTTTAAAGTGTCTTTTTATATTTGTATTTTGTTAACCCATTACCAAACGACAATTTGGACCTGTTCAAATTGAAAGAAGTTGCAGACGACATTTTCAATTTGATGAAATTTTACATTTTCTTGTCTTTTAAGCTAGAAAACACTGTGGGAAATGAAGAAATTGCTTGTCACAAGCAATTTCTTTCTTTTCCACACCGTTTTCAAAAGCCATTATCTTGTCAGGAGTCGAAAAGAGTCACTTTGTGGTAACGGGTTAAGGTAGAATACCCGTAATGTGGCCATTTAGAGATTCATAATACATCGGATTTTTTTTCGACAGGCGTCGGTAGGTATCCGAACCTATTCGGGCGCGGTCGTTTAAACGTTAGGCGGTGGAAAGTGCCCCATCCCCCAAGTTTTCCAAAAGTAGGATTTTCCCTTAATTTTCAGTGCAAAATAAGAAAAAATCTGTATTTTTAAGCAAACTTGGGGGGGGGGGGGTTATGGGGGTGTTAGCCCCCGCTATCCCTACGGGCCCGTGTTAATTTTCATTTTTTCTTACAAAACAGGTGAATGGTTCAACTTTGGAGAGTTTGATTACAAGCTATCCCGTACAAATTTGTCGTTTTATGATGCCGTGGTAAGACATTTGACATTTGATTGCAACACTCTTGTGATAGAAAATAATTGAGCCAGGATCAGGAAAAAAGTCCTTTAATTAAGCCTTTTGAGCCCAACATGGTTCCAGATCAGCCTGCGTATACACGCAGTCTGATCAGGCACCATGTTGTTCTCCATTAGTTCTTTGTGACTTGTAGCAGTCACAAAAGAGCAGCACTGGGTCTCTGTCCCCCTCCACCTAGCAACAAGCTGGTCTTGAAATATGGCTACCTCAACTGCTATAATTGACCTTTTCCAGATCCTGGCTCAGTTATATTTGTGATAATAGACTCCTTTCAATTATCGTTTTAGTCCGTACCCGCAGAACACTTCCGGTGGCAAACAATAGGTTTATTGGAAATTAACATTAAAACGTTGTGATTTCGTATGCAGGGTCATGCTTTGGGTTCGAGAGTATTGTTACAAAACGCTTTGGGATCGAGGGTATTGTTACTAAAATTGCTTTGGGTTCGAGAGTATTGTTACTAAAATAACAAAAAATAAACGTTTGAGCGGCGTTTTAAGACTCCAAGGACGACTTCCGGTGGCTGTTGTGTGTGTGTGTGTGTGTGGGGGGGGGGTCTTAGTGGAAACTGTCTATATGGGACCTTTACATTTTCTTTAAACTACATGGCACAAAACGCTGTAACCTTTTTGTTTCAATAAATATATTTTCAATTAACCTATAATTTCATAACTATAGCTTAAAAACCAGCTGAATTTACGAAATTTACGAATGAAATCGACATTAATATATATAATATTTTAAGGATCAATTCGTAGATGTAGTATTATGTCCCACTTTTCAGTCCTACTGTAACAAAGTCAGAGGTCAGATTGCAACAGTAGACTCCGAAGCGAAGAACAAATTTATGGTCAAGACTTTAGATGCCTTTGGAATAAAGGAAAGTAAGTCAATAGCAATGAATTTTGTGCTAAAATTAGACTTGGATTCCCGTTATGTTTTGATAAACCGTCGGTGTTGTTACAAAATCCTTTAACACTCAGGAAATACTACCTGTTTGTCCGAAATTACGTCACAATTAACCTGATATACCCTATAAGGAACTATTCTACCAACAAACAATAGTATTTCGTATATAGGTGTTGTTATAAAATTTCGTAACTACGGCTTGAATCAAGCCATAGTTACGAGATTTTATAACAACACCAGTGGTTTATCAAAACAAAACTGTAAACCTACAGTTGTCGCCACATCGTATGGCACGTGTTTATGTTTTCTTTAACGTTCAATTACATTTGAACAAAACATAAACATTGTGCCATACGATGTGGCGACAACATTAGTCTATTTCTAGCACAAAATTCATCGGCATTATGTAATTAATACAGATATACTAGGACAAAAAAGATACGCAACCCCAATTTTTCATAATATTTTCGACAAAATATGTTTTTAATGGCTGTTGAGTACATTTTTGATATACCTGCATGCATACGAATAAATACAGTGCCATTTTCTTCAGATGTAGTACATTCATCACGTGATACATGGTAAAATGTGAAAAACTGATTATGCCCTGCCGTGTTTTCTAGATGACTACTATCAAAACAAATTTTCATCAAACACAAGCTAAAACATAGACAAAGAAGACGCCAAAGCGTGCACACACTCTTCACTACGCTACGCATAGCAAGGCTCGACCAAAACCAGCGCCTAACTGCAGTACAGATATTGTTGGTGGAAAAGGTTCAAAATGTTGTCGTAAGACATTGATGGGGCAAAAAATCGACACATTTTTGACTGTATACGTTGTTGGCTCTCAATTGGATCACAACCGATGGAGCACAAGGCAGACGTGCAAGAGATATGACGTCAAGGCAGGACCGAATAATCACGTTAACCCCACCTACGGGATAGGTTTAAGACTGCAACGGAGACCGCTAATAACTCGTATGGACTTCACAACATTCAAATATCGGACGAAACAGATTGTTTTTTTCGACCTCCGTCCATTTTGTGTCGTATTGTGTTGACGCTCGGTTTAAACTGGGTGTTTTCTTACTAATGAAATTGACTACCAACAAGATTTTGTGAACTTTACAAGGTGACATGTTATTGCTTTAAATGTATAAAGTTTTGTTTTAATCTGATTTGATGTCTTTGCGTAAGAAGGAATCTAAAATGAAGTTGCGTTTCTTTTTTGTTTCAGTATATAATTTAAATGACAAGCTGCTGAAGATTCTACAACAAATTTTGATTAAAACATAGAATTTCATTTTTATGCGTTAGAAAATTTCGTCCACGCATGAATTATAAGCGAGCACGCGCACGTGTATAACTCATATGTACGTGTCCATTTCATGAGCTTGCACGCGTAAATATACCGAACCTCAGAAATAACGCAACACCTTTTCTTGTTATATATTTTTTCAACAAAATCATCTATTTTGTTTACAAAGTATTTTTCTGTATCCGCCAGACACTAGGTAAGCACACAACACTCTCTTATGCACAAAAGTTATTCATCCGTGACGCTAGCCGTCCGAACTTGGTAAACAGGTTTTCTACACGTGTCGCAGCATTGACCACGTGCACAAACAAGCTGATCTGTTCACAGGGTACATGCAGTCGGTGACAGAAAGAAAACGCACAAACATTTCATCGGTCTGAAGTTTTTGATGCTTTAAACAATGCCAAGAAATTTTCACTCACGAAATCGTGCTAATTGGGATGCTGCAGGCAGTGAAGTGATGACGTCATGGGTTATTGCACACAAGATGGGATTTCATCACAAGACTATTGGTCGGTTTAGGGAACGTGTCCAACAAAATGGGACAGTGTTGGACTACCCGGGAAAGGGTGTACCAAAGGTCCCAACTGCAGCTCAAACAGGTAAACATGTTAAAGTGCAAAGTGCTACATGGAGAGTGGAGAGTCATGCCAAAGGACAAAATCCAAAATGTTTTCAGTTCCATGCGTCAACGAAGTACTGACTGTATTGTTCTGCAAAGTGGTCTCACGCAGAACTAATTTTGCGACTTTCACTTTAGAGGGTATAGTCACGTTTGCGCGCTTGTCATGATTGGTTGCTTTAAGGTAGAGAAACATGTTTTTGACCAGAAACGAATAGATTGGTATCATATTGGGTTGTGGTTGTAAAGTATTAAAAAGTAACAAAATAAAAAGATTAGAGTGAAAAATATAAGTGGTGCGTTATTACTGAGGTTCAGTAGATCTATATGTAAACTTGCGTGAGCTAAATGATTGTGGACAACAACCATGAAATAAGTCTTTGATTAATTAAACAAAAGTGACTGTAATAACGCAAGAAATACCACTTTTAACGCCTGGACTGGATACGGAACGATTCTATCTATTCTACTAGTTAAACGTGACGTAATTTCGGACAAACAAATACTCTTTCGTGGGTGTTGTCGTAAAATATTGTTCCTACGGCTTGATTCAAACCGTAGTTACGATATTTTATAACAACACCGACGATTATCAAAACATAACAGTAAACCCAGTCTATTTTTAAAATTCATTGCTATTTGCAGATGTATGGATCGGGCTCACGGACGAGGCTGAGGAAGGGGTTTGGATATGGGTCGGTACGGGGAAGGTGGCTAACTATACCAACTGGCACACTGAGGGAGACCGCCCACAACCCAATGGCAACTACGAAGACAATTGTGTCAATATGGCTAGGGGATACAAATTCAACTGGGCAGATAGAAAATGTACCAGAGAACAAAAAGTTTTGTGTGAAAGACCGTCCACTCACAAACGGCGATAAGCTTTTATTCGCGTTAGATGTCGATGCAATTCAACAAAAACCTCGTAACTGCAGCTTAAAACAAGCTGCAGTTATGAGTTTTTCTGTTGAAAAGCATCGATATTCAATTATTCACGTTTCGAAGGAACAGAATCTGGCATTTGGTAACTGCAACCATAAACTCCATGTATACTCTGAAACTTGTTAAAATGTTAACAACAAGTAATTGTTACATTAACTTTGAACTTGCAACCTAAAGCAATTGACTCTGATTTATTTTCATGACAAAGCAGCGTAAAAGTCTGTTATGAAATATAAACCTTTCCAAAACGACACTAAATTGATACTTTTCTAATTTGAAAGCTGCCAAAGACACCCGGGTCGATGTTGATAAAGGTAGGATTTATATCTCTTTCCCTGCCATAGGCGAGTTCACTCGACTATTGGGGGTCCCTGCCATAGGCGAGTTCACTCAACATTTTTTTTTAATTTTCAATAAAATCAGGATTTTTTTGTCAATTTTAGGTTACTTGATATATATCTTCCACATTTACAGTGAATATAGATGCTTTATTCCTCTGTATGTGCTGAAAATTTGAAAGGAATCTATCAAATGAGTCAAAAGCTATGCCTGTTTTCTTTTTGTACAGGGAATCGATTCTTGGAAATTTCTTCGAACTAATTCAGCGATGAGAGACGCGTCCGAAATCAAAATTTGGCAGGGAAAGAGATATACAAATTTGCTACATAAAATTGGAGGCAAAAACGGAGGATGGCTGGTTATCATCATTTTCTTCTATTGATACAATGCTTTCACAAAGATCGTAATTATGGATGTCGAAACCATGTATTGTTTGGAAAAGGGTTAAATGTAATGAATAATGTAATGCTATTGGGGAATGTTGTAAATTGCCTCTAAGTGGTGCAGATTTTCTGGTTGTCCGTAAAAAATCAATTTGATCTCATTTTTAACTTTTCCGGCAAACAAAATTTGAGACTAGTCCAAATTGAAAAGGAGCACATACGTCCACTAGGGAACGATTTTATCCAGTTAACAGTGAAGCAAATTCGGACAAACAATAATACTTCGTAGGCGTTTATAAAATCTCGTAACTACGGCTTGAATCAAGCCGTAGTTACAAGATTTAATAAAAACGGATGGTTTATCAAAGTATAACGGTAAACCCAGTCAATGTTAAGCACAAAAAAATCGTTGCTATTGGAACATTCAAATTAGCAAAATGAAAACCGATGCATATTTTGAATAAAAAATGACATAAACAATTGCCATGCTGTTAAAATGCATTATGCTTTTAAATTGAAGCGATTCTCCGAGCAATAATTTATCAAGCTTCAAAGTCGGCGGTATCATGCACCGTTCGAACCATATATTCACTGCTTTGTCTTACTTTGATTTATTGTGGTTTAACCCATTACCACACGTCCAACAAGACCAAGGTTTGGGGAAAACATTGTGGTAAATGAAGAAATTGCTTGTGACAAGCAATTTCTCCATTTTCCAAAATATTTTCAAACTCAAAAGACACCCCCGAAAAAAACTTGTCGTCTGTAACGTCTTTGAATTTGGGCCAGATCAGTGTAAATGGTGTCGTTTGGCAATGGGCTAATTGATGCAATAAAGGATGGTTAAGTCTTGACAAGGAAAATGTTGATGATACGCATTTTCAGCACGCATTTTCAGCTCTTATTTCAAGATTTTATCAGCTACTATCTAACCGTGGCGTCTTTGGATTTAATGTATTAAACTGTTTTTGTGTGTATTGAAATTATTATTATTTTACAAGGATTAAATTTAGATAGATAATGGAAAAATAATATGAAAAAATGAAGTAAGATAATAGTAAAAATTAAATAAAAATAAACTCATGGTGCAGAAATTTGCCTTTAGTGATGTTCATGTTGTAATCTGCAGCAGCATTTAAGGTAGAATGCCCGTAATATGACCATTTTGAGATTAATAAAACATTGGCATTTTTCGAGTGGCGTTTTTACGTGTCCGAACCTATTCGGGCTCGTTCGTAAACATTCGGAGGTGGAAAGTTCCACCGCCGAATGATTTCGACCGCACCCGAATAATTCCGACGTCGCGCGAATCTCATTATGGGTGGACTACCTTAAAATGGGCCAGTGAAGCCGTGTGTTGTTTAGTATTTTCTCTATTCGAAAAAAGGTAGAAGAGTTTTGTCAATTATGGAATGATGAAAATAGGGCGAAATAAAATAAAAAAATCCAGTTTTTTTTTAGTTTTTTTATCTTCCCAAAGCAAAAAGGGTGGCTTACGAATTGTCCACATTTTAAAAAGTCTCAAACGAGAAAATTCGACTGTTTGTCTGATTTAATTCCATTAAATCTATATATCAGAAAATATTCTGGGAAAAGTTAAAACCTGTAAATCTATATCAAATATCAATTTTGATTGTTCCCTCAATGTTTAGGGCCATAGCTGTTTTGCTATTTTTTCCAAAACCTGGCATTAGACCTATTATACGTATCATCTGAAACAACCTCGGAACTCTACGAGGGACGGTCGGAAAGTAGTTGGACTTTTGACTAGTTCTCTAAAACCATTTAATTTTTCAACAAAATTCTTTCTACACTGTTTAAAGAAATTATCCATCTATGTCTATGCATTTTTGCCATCTTCGTAGGAGCTTTACTATTGCCACTATTAACCATGACGTAGACCCACTGTATTAGGTACTGTGTAACCACCGGTATCAAAGGCGCCCTGGTCTCAAATTTCTTCTCAGCAAGCATTTTCATCAGTTCTAGACACAAATAAAAGTCGTGTGGGGTAGGACCTGGGCTATAAGAAGAGTAAAACAACTTTTGTCATGGGTAATATTTGATAATCTCCACTGTAGATGCGGTGGTATGGGAGCGTGCGTAATCGTAAAGTAGAAAACATTTTTCTTTGCTTATCTGGGACGCGTTTACTTCAGCATTTATTCTTTGTTTTTTTTCTGAATTACTTCAGAATTGTACTTAGCAATGTCAGTTTTTGGGAAGCAAATTTTGCAAAATTTGCTTTTCTTTGCAGCCGTGCTTCTCTGCACTTTAACATTCTCTGCATACCACACAACATCTTCCGGTCCTCCTCACTATAAATAGTTCTATCAAAAGCAAAAATTAATGAGGTAACAGTCATTCGAATGTTCATATGTAAGCCTGAAGTTATACATGTAGATATTGAATAGTGTGACTGAAAGTGAAACATTCTATTAATCATGTCTTTAAGCGAAGAAAAGACCGACGTAGTAATTTGCTTTATTATGGTTCAAAGATCAGTCCAATGATCTTCCTTGTAAATGGGTCAGTCAAGTTTACTGAACTATGAAATATATTCAAAGGCTCAAAGCTATAAATAGACAATTTACACACCGATAAACCGTAGCGTGTATACTATGTATTTACAACTGGTAGTACCTGGCAAACAGCGTCCATTGATTGGTTAAAACTAGTATACACATAAAGGTTGTCAACTTGTGCTAAAAATAGATTCAACATCACCAGCATGGAATCAAAGTATTCAAGCTATTCAAATGGATAATCAAAGTACCTAATCAAAGTAATCTACTTCTGGATAGGCCTACATTGTACATTATTAACAAATTTGCTTCCCAACAGTACTTTCAGTACTTTGATTACCATTTGACATGAAATGACTAACTATCAGACCTCGTGAATCCACAAAAGCAACAAGCATGACTACCAGCCGAATGTAAAAGCTTAATCTATTCAGAGGTGGGGAACCAGCTCGTTTCTATGACTGCTGTGACTGAGTTTTTATCCCAAGTTCGGAATTATGAATCATTATTCCATGTTCAGTGATAATGTAGTTCAAAAACTTAAATTCTTCGCGATTAAAATGACTAGACTGTTCTTTTGTTTTGGTTACCCTTGTTGTTCCTCTAACAAATAGTCTATGGTACATAAAACCCCTATCACATATAAGTGGACAGAATATTGCATATATTCGACTTTTTTTAAAAATAAACTGACCACATTATTGGCAAATGGATGTAGATTTCACCAATATATAATGTGTTTATACAGTTGCAAATGGAGAGACAGCAGCACGAAAAGTCCAACTACTTTCCGACCGTCCCTCGTATATAAGCTAGTGTTCCATGCACTTTGTTAAAGACTATCGTAACCTAGTTTTGTCATAGGTTAACCCTTTCCCAAACGACAAAATTTTAGGGTGATCCGCTTCAAAAACTGCCACAAATGACAACATGGATGTAATCAAAGATAAGATTTGTGTATATTATAGCACAGAAAATATTGAGGCAAAAGGAGAAACTGCTGGTTATCAGCAGTTTCTTCTTTTGTCTCAATGTTTTCCTAAGCCATATCTATCAGGGACGTCAAAACCAGGTCTTGTTTGGGAAAGGGTTAAGAACAACATTGATCTTGATCTGTCTTGAGCAAGCTAACCAAGGTCCAGTTGGAACTCGAGACAGCAAAAACAAACGTGAAGAGCAAAAAGAGCTGAAACTTGGGAGTCTAATACACGGACAGATATCGATCAAACCATCGGATAATCTAATTGACGTTCTTAAAATGCCTCTCAAATACATGTACATTTACTTGCATGCACTTCTGATGTGCGTGACAGAGAAATCTGCGTCTTCTATTTTCGACACATTTGTCCATTTTGAGTCACTAGATGGAAAGAAGTGCAATTCCTCCGATGTTGTGATTGAAACCACAAGTCGCTCGATCATAGGTTGCGGGCTCGAGTGTGACAATACAATCGGCTGTGGTGGATTCATGTATAATGAGCAGTCCAAATCGTGCACCGGCTGTGGCGAGCAATATGAATCTGGGGATACACTTGCGTCGGAAACAGGGACACTATATTTCATTGGTACGTGTACTAACGTTGCATAGGGCTTTACAAGTATGTTGTATTGTCCTACTGGACTTTACATTATTTTATTGTTTGAATAGAAGTGCAAGAAAAGTAATGTGAATAATAAATAAGATTGAAAATACAGCTCGTTACGCTCCAAAATACTATTATTCAAGCTGCAAGATCTACGACCTTTTCCAACGTCTGATCTCACAATAGTATACCGCGAAATAATTTATTTGAGCAAGGACCTGGAAAAACGTCCCTTATATAGCATTTGAGAACAATATGGTTCCAGATCAGCCTGCGTATACACTCAGTCTGACCAGGAACCATGTTGTTCTAAAATAGCTTCTTCGTGGTCTGTAGCAACTATTTGAGAGTAACATGGATGCAGGCTACACTGCATCTAGGCACGGCCTGATCTTAAAACCTGTCTGTCTCAAATGCTATAAAGGACGTTTTTCCAGATCCCGGCTCATTTATGTGTTGGTACCAAACAAGTGCGTATATTTAGTTAAGGGTCAACTAAACAGTTTGACAGTGAATTTGTGCCATTGCTGGCTCCAAGTTAAACAAGTTTCTCAATGAAAATTTGTTTTATGTTCTGTTACATCATGATTATAACATGCCATAGGCATAGTTCATTTGACAGAAAGAACAAAGTTGAACACCAAAATCAACAAGACAAGTCGAAAATTTGGCGTTTCTCCCAAAACCAGCAACTTTCTCTAGACAACAAATTTTCTTCTTTGAGATATGCCAAATTAATGTGCACATTCTAATCCAGGTAGTACTACCTTCAAATGTCAATATATCACAGCGGTTTTCATAAAATTCCCCAAAGACCATTCCCGCCCATGCTTTTTAATCGGACGCCATTTGCAAAATCCACCGACTCCTATTCAGTAGTGTTTTGGGGGGCATAGAACAATAGGCAGCGTAAAGAAATTAAGTGCACCTTTAAACCTGATTCATTGTTGATCTTCGAGTATGATACATTACATCGATCGCGTCCTCATCTTCATATAATCGTCGATTGAAATGTCAGTCTTTAGTTTCCGGCATCTTCGGTAGACATCTTGTAAACAGCATATTCGTATCTTTGATAAAAGTTATTTTTCGTGACTATTATCAAGATTTCCAGTTGTAATTATCCTATTAATTATATTTACAAATATCTATGAAATTTCGATCGGTAAATCAACAAAAAAGTTTCGAAAAATTCGGAACTATTTTCAGCGTTATTTGGTTGTGCCGGGAACCAGCATCATCGAATTTGTAAACAGACGGCATACATCGAACAGATCGGCGTAAAAAACATATTTAATGAATGGTGAGTTGTCAGAAACATTAGAATTGATATTTGAAATGTGGTGTGCGTATTACAATCCTCCGATTTTCAAAGAATTTGGACTATGCCATTCATAAATATGAAATAATTTGCACCGGAAATATACTCTGTTCATATCTGAAAATTTTTCGAAAAATATTTTATTTAGCAAAGACAAAACGTGCATGCATACTAAATACAATATGCATTCAGTCTCTACACAAATTAATATTTTAAACGACATAACAAATAAAATTATATCGTAGCATAATTTAAGAAATGTATGGTGTAGAGCAACGACCATTACAAATTAGTAGCGTCCGGATAATGTACCATGTTTTTCTTGTTAATTTTCTTTGCAATTACCGAGCAATACAACATTACAACAAAGGGAATGTTATGCTAACTAATAACACAATTCTGATTACAAGATACCTTTAAAATATGTTTGCACTTTTGGAATCAATATGAAAAATGTAAGTGGTGTGTCAATAGAAAAATGGGAAAAGGTTATTATTATCATGTGACATATGTCTTCACTGTAGGAGCCATCATTGATTTTATTCAGTTCATCAAATAAAGAAAAATAACAATTTTATTAGAAAACTTACTTTGACTGCTTGAGAATATGGCCAAATTTTTTTACCATACATAGTGTTTAAAAAAAAAATAGTTCCACCTTGAATTTCATATGAAAAATGAAGAAATGTCCAAAGTTTATTTCGTAAATGCATGTTTTTCGAAGAAAGTAACTTCATGTAAGTAGTAGTACTACCAAGTTTAGACCACGGTGTATGTTTGTGTGAAAAACTAGCCAACTTAATTCAAGGATAACTATGTTCTCGGTTTTCCTAGAAGTCGTCCTTTTTCGCAATGTTTTGATTGTGCTTTACAAGGTAAACCAGAATTAAGTTGCTTAACATCTTCTACTCATGTATCTAGCTTTAATTTGATATATATTATGGCATATACATGTTAAGAATAAATGCAAAAAATAACTTTGAATTTTGTGTAGATACCGAATTTACCTGAACCTTAAACAGTATACGTACGCGTAGAGAACGATTATCCGGTATTCTCACTGGTGGTGAACTCGGACAAAGCAAGGAACATTTTTCATGAACACAAGGTACAGATACTTCATGTTTAAATGCGCGTTTAAAAACCAGTTTTACTAGTTTGAGCATGTACACAACGATTTGCACGTGTTTATCCGCCCAAAACAATATGGACGAGTCGATGAGACACTCAGAGGCTATTGTACGTTTTGTTATTTTATTTCTCTGACTGATTTTGAAGTTGGTATTACAATTCTTGGAGTAGAAGTTTTTTTGCGATGTGATAATCGTAGTTAACGTTTTTTTTAAGGGGACTTGTACGGTTTATTTATGATACCGTGAACATTTTCAATGGCTGTTCGAATTGCAATGACTTTTGTCCTAACAATAGAATGGGTTTTCGGTTAAATATGGATAAATCGTAGGTGTTGTTATAAAATCCCGTAACTACAGCTTCAATAAAGTTGAGTTTGTGACGTTTTAGATTTACACCGACGAAGCACTAGCGTTTGTCCGAAAAAAAAAAAAAAAAAAAAAAAACGTCACTAGGTCTATATAAAGTAGATAAAATTTATTCTTTTTCAAAGACGAATTAATGGTATACAATAATTATTTCCAAAACAATAGGCCTATCTGGTATTGCAGCCCCCAATTAGAAGGCTTTCAGTAATGACCACCATATAGATAGTGCTTCGTTTGCCCGTCCGTCCGTTTTTCTACCCGTCCGCCAATATGTCTAGCTGACTGTTCTAGATGTCAAAATACATTGATTCTATATGTTGAGAAGTTAAAATGTGTATACTAAATAAGAAAATATGAAAGAAAAATATTAATAAAAAAGGAACCAAATTATTTTCAGTATAAATCTATTCTTCTTTTGATTCAATGTTTTTCCAAACCTTTCTAATAGGGGGAAACTATTTCGGAAATACATAATGTACTAGTATTTCATTGCTTCGTCTTTGAATAGGGATCAATTTTATCGAGAAAGCAGTGATTAATTTCGGACATACGATGGCATTCCGTAAATGTAAATGCAAAACGTCGCAACTAGAGCTTGTTTGAAGCTGTAGTTACGACATTTTATACCAATACCAACAGTTTATAAAAACAGAACAGTAACCAAGTCTATTTTAGCACACAATTGATTGCCATAACCGATATCTCTTATTCATGTGTTCTTCCTATTGATAGGCTTTTGCGACCAACATGGATCCAGATCAGACTTTGCATGTGCACTGTCTGATCAAGATCCATCTTGTTCTCATTTAATAGCCAAATTTAAGAAGGCCTAACGAAAATCTTACCGGTGAAATTCCAAGGTAACGATAAAAATGATGATGATGATGATGATGATGATTTTTGTCATAAATTTTACTTTCATTTTTATCTGAAAGAGCATATTTCCTTGTGAAAATTCTGAAAATTTCAAGCCAAAATATTGCGCCGTTTACGAGAAATTTATATTTATGTGTTAAAATTAAACAAATTGTTGTGGACAACAGTTCGGATTTATATTCAATTTATCGATTATGTCTCAACTTTAAATGCGTGTTTCTCGCTTACTGGCAACAACTTACAAAAACTAATAGTATTTGTACTCATTAGAATAACCAATCTTGGCATCAAGACATACTTTAGAAAATTGAAATTGGAATGAAATGTCCCTTTAAGTCCTGTGCAATCGATTAATTTATCAAACATGTTCTCATAAAACACCGTAGCTGGAAAAGATAACATCGCAAACATGCTGTAACGTTGTCACGAAGAAACCGCACAATGATTTTCAATGACATGACACCGAAAACTGCCATTCACAGTAGTCTAGGGGCCCGTCCCGCAAAATAAATTTTTATTGGACCAATCGTCCTGAAAAAATCTGTTGGTACCAGGTGAATGTTAGTTCAATGGGACGTTAGAATAAGGTGGATGCCATAATCAAAAGTGGTGCAAATTTTTTTACAAGCACTTTTCTTACCCCACCCACTTGAAATTAAGGTTAAATAGTAGTCGTCAGAAATTGTTTCTATACTACCATTTTTATCTAATTGATAAATCATTTTTATGGAAAGAAATCACATTTGAATAGTCTTCGTGATTATAATTTTCTTATACCAAAAATCATCTTGAATTCTAAGAAATCTACAATTGTCCTTACCCCACCCACCAATTTAAGCTATGTCTACCCCCTTCTAATTCATGATGTCGTTAAAAAGCCAAAAACTCATAGATCTGCTTAAAACTGTGAAAATGCATTTCCAAGTACCCGGAAATGTTTTTAAACTTCTAACATGATATGTCATTTGATAAAAATATGTCTAATCCATGTCCGCAAGTTGATATATTTTTTGAAAATTTGAGTTTTCTGTCGGAAATGGCTGATAGCTTATTTATTGGCAGATAATTCAGATAAGTCACGATTTTGCACCCAAATCATCGAAAAAGACTGATAGAAGTAATGTAGAAGGAGACAATTTAGAATATGTTAATGAATTCTACTGTCCATTTTGTCCGTCCGATCGTCTGTACGTCTTTCATCTCCCAAACTTTGTGTGCTTAAAACGTAATCAATATTTACCTGTAACTTAACGAATTTCGCGTTTTCAACTGACATTTAACGCAAATCCTTGAAAAAAAGTTTTGATTGTCAGATATTCTTAATAAATAACATGAGGACCATGATGGTCCTAAATCGCTCACCTGAACCAAGATAATATGAGCTCAAGTTTTATTCAAATCAATTAATATTTGTGACTGCAAAACTGAACACTCGTAAACAGCAGTTTTGTCAAGTTCAAGGGAAAGCAATTAAAATTGTTGGATCTTAATCAGGCTGAAAACTGAACCATATCTTGTGGTCACTTACATTTTGTCCATGTTTTGTATTGACCGATCAACATGTGTGTCTTTTGCAATGAAAACAAAGTCAAAAATGGTCATTTTGTCAAAATTAAAGGCTTATAACTCAGGATGTCAGATTCAGATTAACACTAAAAGATATGTCTCACAGTCACAGACTGAGATTTGTCTAGCTTGGTCAATGTTTGTGGTAGCTAGGCTGACAACAGGATCGAAAAAGTCAATTTTACAGAATTCAAGCGCAAATAACTCTAGACTTTCTATCCTGACCAAATAACTGAATGCCAAACTAATCCAAACTCTCGTAGTCGTTATCTTGGTGTCCAAGTTTTGTCTTGATTGTTCACTATGTGTGGTTTTTAGAGTAAAAACAACGTCGGAAACATTTTACCCATCAAATATCGTCTTGATTTGTCCATCTATCTGGTTATTTGGCTGAAAATAAAGTCGAAATGGAAAGTTTGATCAATTCAAAGGAAGATAACTTAACAACTTCTGGTTCAATTATGTCGAAATTTGTATTCACCTTATAATAATGGTCACCAACATTATGTTTTAGTTTTTTGTCTCGACTGGCCAAAATTTGTGGTTGTTAGAGTAAAACCAAAGTAAAAAAAAACACCAGTTTTTATCAAATTCAAGGGCACAAAAACACAGCTTTCTGATCCTGCCTGACTGAAATTAAAATAATTCTATATCTTATGGTCACCAAGATTGTGTCCAAGTTTCATTTGGATTGGTCATTAAGTGTAGATGCTAGAGTGTAAACCAAGTCGGAAATAGTCTATAACAGCAATTTTGTAAAATTCAAGGGCATATTTCATAACTTCCAGTCCCTATCATTCTGAAAATTATACTCGTCCTAGATCTTATGGTCACCAACATTGTATAAGAGTTTCATTTGGATTAATTAATAGTTGTAAATGCTAGAGTGTAAACCAAGTCAAAATATTCGAAAACGGCAATTTTGTAAAATTCAAGGGCATATAACTCAAGACTTAATGTCCCGATCATTCTGAAAATTGTATTCAATCGAGATATCATAGTCCCAATCCTTATGTACAGAGTGTCCCAAAAAAACGGAACCCATTTTTGAAACTACAATTCTCATGTATCCGGCCGAAAAATGATGATTAGTTTTTAAAATATTGACATTAAAATGAATATACCCGGAAAACCATTTTAACACGATATCGATCTTTTCGTTTTGCAGCGCGCGCCTACACTCATTGAATAAATTGACGCTAAACAATAGGTTAATATATTCAATACAATACAAAAATGATTTTGAAACATTGTATTCACAATAGTGCATTTTCATTTCATATTTTTTTCTAATAAATAAACTGTTAATGCTGCGAGATGCGATGTAACTAAACTGAATACAAACAAAATATCCAAGTGCATCACATACTAATGAATAATAATCATAGGCACTTATTTCATTTCTGACCAACATGCCGGTCACCGCTCAATTTAAAGTATTACGGGTTTCATTTAACCTGACACTGACCTTTATGCAAAACACAAATAACACAAAATTCACCAAAAAGAATTAAATCATAGTCCACAGAAATGTATACTGTGCAAGAAAATTAAGGCTGGACTAATTTTAGGAAGCATACTAAGCTTGTAATTTATGAAAATAAAAGTTAAAACTGCGCCATGTGAAATGAATCACATAATAATTTGAAATTAATTCAAACAACCACCCTATGGACTCAATTTGAACGTACAGAACGTGTACATATTAAATTTGAGAAAATCGGTACATACATGTACAACTGAACAGAATTCATTAGCTGACCGTTAGTGCGCTTTCGCGAACAAACAAGACGCAAAAATCAATATAATGTCTGATCGGATTTTTTAGTGTCATTATTAATTTGCTTATAACTTTTGAACCGATGCATATTTTTAAGTAAAATTTGGAACACAAATGCAAAAATAATGTATCTTCGGTACTGCAAATTCAAAAATTAGATTTTTGCTTACGCTTTGAAATATTTGACTGAATTAGGGTTCCGTTTTTTTGGGGACACTCTGTATAAGTTTCATTTGGATTGGTCAATAAGTAAATACATGCTAGAGTGTAAACGGAGTCGAAAATACCGGTAGTCGAAAATGGCAGTTTTGTAAAATTCAAGGGCATATAACTCATGACTTTATGTCCCGATCATTCTGAAAATTGTACTCAATCGAGAAATTATAGTCCCAATCCTTATGTAGGAGTTTCATTTGGATTGGACAACAATTATACACTCTAGAGTGTAAACGGAGTGGAAAATAGCTGAAAATGGCTATCTTGTAAAATTCAAGGGCATTATGACTCATTACTTTATGTCCCTAGCATTCTGAAACTTGTACTCAGTCGTGATCTCATGGTCAACAATATTATGACCAAGTTTCAAATTGATTGGTCTCTAGTTGTAGATACTAAAGTGTAAACGAAGTCGTAAATAGTCGTAAAACGGTAATTTTGTAAAATTCAAGGGCAAGTAACTCATGAATTTATGTCCCGATCATTCTGAAAATTGTACTCATCTGAGATCTTTTTGGTTCCAATCGTTATGCATAAGTTTTATTTGGATTGATCAATACTTGAAGATTCTAGAGTGTAAATCAAGTCGAAAATAGTCGAAAATGGCAAATCAGTAAAATTCAAGGGCATATAATTCGCGATGTTCTATTCTGATCATTCTGAGAATTAAACGCCTTATAGATCTTATAGTCAGCAACATAATGTCCAGGTTTCAACTTGATTGGTCAATATTTATAAATACTAGAGTGTAAACAAAGTCTAAAACAGTCAAAAACGGCAATTTTGTCAAATTCAAGGGAAAATAACTCATAATTTTCTTGTCCGATCCGGCCGAAAATCACACTCATTTGAGATCTTATGATCCTTATCATTATGTAGAAGTTTCATTTTCATTGGTCAATATTTGTGGATGCTAGATGGTAAACAAAGTCTAAAATAGCTATTTTTAATGTTCAAGGGCAGATAACTCAGGACTTTCTGGTCCGATCTGGCCAATAATCAAACTCATTGAAGAACCTATTATCATACTTGTTCTGTTTAAGTTTAATGAATATTGGTTTTCTTTTGCGAGAACTAGATTGTAAACATGTTTTGTCATAAAGCCTTTCTTTGAACATGCCCTTATTGGTGGTAAGAGTTGTCTGCCCCCAGAAAAAAATCACGCCGACATTTGTTGCAAAAGTCATCCTGGAACGAAACCTTATTGACTTCAAAATATCCCTATGGTGTCTAAACTTTTCTATCATCAACGTTTAAAAAGATAATAAAGTTTGAAAAAAACTTTTCTTAATTATTTTAGAGTTATTTTTCTATTTTGGTGAATGAACATTTATTATGGCAATTACGGTAAATGTGTTTTAAAAACCGACTATTCTATTACTAATTATTTTTTGGCATACATAATATTTCAATAAAAACATAAAGTTATTGAGGAAAAAAGTGACAGAAAAAATTTTGACGACAATTTCGATTCATGGTCAACTAAAAAACTGTTTATTTCATTTTTGGGTGGGTAGAGTTATCTGCCCCTGGAAAAAATCTGCACCACTTTCAGTTCTGGCATCCACCATAAAATAAAGCCCGAATGGTTACCCTAACTCACTGTACCATCGGAATCTTTCTGGACTATTGGTCCAAAGAAAACCACTTTCTAGGCCTCTTTTTGGGGTTGGCCCCTAGACTACAGCCTTTATTTGTACATTTAGATGTCTTTTTTGTTTACTTGCAATGCAAATAGATAAACATAAACAGTGATATCGTACCATTTCGTTCGGGCGATTAAGATCAACCCACATGATCTCAATATGCGCTTTGTGCACTTGCAATCCGTTTATACCATTTGAAAATAATGATCGATAAAACTGATATTTTCCTGCGTATTATAAATCATATCTACATTACCTTAGTAACTTCCATTTGAGTGCATCCTTTAAAAAAGACGGAAAGAGAAGCAAAACAAAATGCCACGTGTATTGTTTACAAAATCCGTATGTGCAATGAAGTATCTGTACCTTGTGTTCATGAAAAATGTTCCTCGCTTTGTCCGAGTTCACCACCAGTGATTCTGTTCTATCAGTGTCGTGAGAGTTACTCAAAGATAATCAGCATTTTCTCATTTTGCCCCAATATTTTCTGTATTGTATTGTGCGTCTTCACAGATCATATCGTGGCTTTTCAATGAAAATCTCGTAACTGCAGCTTTAAACAAGCTGCAGTTACGAGGTTTTCGTAGAAAAGCGACCATAATTTATCAACAACCATTTCACAGAGCTACAGACAAGAGGGAGTAAAGACATTCAAACTTTGTTATTTCAAAACGAAACCTTATGTTGTGGGTACTCATTGGAATCGTCTCGATGAGACGCTTCCAATGAGTACCCACAACATAGGGTCTGATGAACAATAAACGAAATATTGCATAATGAAAAGCCTTTATCCCCTCTTATTTGTAGCTCTGATATCAACGCTTCTTTCTAACAGTTAACCTTTAATACAGGTGAATGGTTCAACTTTGGCAGTCATTGGTACAAGCTATCAACTACAAACATGACATTTTATGAAGGCTTGGTATGGAATATTTATCATTCATTTCATTTTCCTAATACGCCGTCTGAAGCACAATTATGGTAAAATGTGCAAGATTTATATTTTCGTTTCTTTGCATTTCAACACAATGACGACAATTGTTCTAAAAAACTTATGGTGAGAGATCTAGATTATTTTTCTTGCTTCAGTATCTAGTACAAGATGATATCAAAACGTATTGAGCGTCGGGTACTTCTACTATTCAGAAAGTAGGATACTCTTCATCTTTCTGTGCATTAATATTTAAAATATATGCCTATCATTTAATATTATTTGATTTCATTAAAATCCCAGCGTTCTGATTGGTTAAAAAATATTTTTCATACCTCCATGAAAAAAACGCCGGAACTTCTTTTTCCTGTCAAACAGTGTATTGCACCGCATTATTAACCTGCCATTTTTGTTGAAAATTGATAATGAAAAAGTTGTGTTTTTATTTTTTTATAAATCGCAGAATATTAAATTATAAGAAATGAATGTTATTTTATTTTTTAATGCAGGTATGAAAATTTAAATCTAATTACACCTTTGTATGAACCGTTTCGCGGATTCATACAGTGTGATTAGATTTTACTTTTCATACCTGCATGAAAAAAATGCATTTATTCCTTAAATATAGATATAATGTAAGATTATATCGCTAGCTGTTATAACAAAGCAATAAGAAGTATGCAACCCATTAATCCGAGTCTTCTCTGATGTAAATACGCTCTTTGATATTTTGATTTTTCGCTATTTACGAAATAGCGAAAAATCAAAATATCAAAGAGCGTATTTACATCAGAGAAGACTCGGATTAGCAACCCATCATTAGCGCTAAAGAGCCAGAAATGAAATTTGAAAAGTGCCAGTAATTTCTAACTGTGTTACATTTCCATTCCAAATACACGCACGGTTTAGAATTTTGAATTAGGCCCCAATGCATACTTTTGGAAATATTTGACAAAATGTTCTAAATTACCTCCCTTGCATATGATTATAGAGTAAAATATTTTTTGTAGATTATTTTCTTCTTGAAGCATAATCTTAAAATTCGGCACGGTGAATCAACCTAACGCAAAGTGTATTTACGAGTGTGTGTACTTTGATGCATTTCGCATGGCTAGAAAGTGGTCTTTTTAATGATGGGCTGAATACCATAAAAGGACAACCCCTACCCCCCCACCCCTATCAGCAAAATGGACACTTCTGAGAACAGGGTTGTGATAACATTTCTAGTCCTGGTTGCTGAATATGCCAAATATGTTTAACCCTTTCCCAAACGACAAAGTTTAGGGTTGTCCAATTTAAAAGCTGCTGCAGAGGACAAAATGGATGTTAATTAAGTTTAAATATATGTGTACAAGATAGGCAAGAAGATATTGAGGCAAAAGGAGAAAGTGCTGGTTATCAGCACTTTCTTCTTTTGTCTCAATCTTTTCCCAAGCCTCATCTATTAAGGACATCAAAACCAGGTCTTGTTTGGGAAAGGGTTGAGAGCGTTTGCGTACTGTTTATTGGGAGTCATCTCCTCCCTTTGCAACTATCAAAGTACATGTACGGATGAAGGACTTCTATGGATGCAGATTGAGTATCGAAGACGAAAATGATGAAATGTCTGCTACTGAGGAAAACTGGTTGGCGTACCTAGACGTTGGCATCTATAGGTCGGCTAGCACTGACCGGCAAGTTAGATGGTACAGTATTGTGAAAACGTAAAACCTGATATATTTCCTTTTTTCAGGCCTATTGTAACACATCGAGAGGTCAGATTGCTACACTAGACAACGAGGCGAAGAACGAATTTATTGTCCAGAAATTACTGGCCCTTGAAATAGAAGGAAGTAAGATAATGCCATTCATATTTTATTATGTTTTGGTTTTTTTTTTTGTGTTTGGTTATACCCGTATCGAAAACGAAGTGCACTTTTTAATACAAATCCCGATTCTTTATTAAGCTGCTACACATATATGTGACCCGTCACGCTAAAAGGGACCTTATACGAACTCCAAAAATCCAAATTTTGGCAATCTTGCCAGACTCAGCACAGGTCAACTAGATCCCGTAAGGAAAAAATGAACATACAGTTAGATAGGGAAAACATTCCGGATTTAGAAAATTACATAAAAGTGAAAAGTGTCGGCCCTTGTCTGGCTGCGCGGACTGCGCAGACAGACTACGGTCGATATTTTTCACACATCCGATAAGGTCCCTTTTAGCGCGTCGGGTCACATATGTTAAAATCAAATTTTATTGAAGTGTATTGAGCAGCTGGTGGCTCGGATTGTACTGGTGTGAGAAATACAGTCACACATAGTTAGTTGCACCAGCCGCAATTTATGACTGTCATAATATTTGTTTTCTTTTTACACGTTGTAACATTCGTTTTCACTTTTAGACGTATGGATTGGACTCACGGACGAGGTCGAGGAAGGGGTTTGGACCTGGGTCACTACAGGGGAGGTGGCTAACTTTACCAACTGGAAAACTGACGGTGACCATCCACAGCCTAATGGTTGGGACGAAGACAATTGTGTCAATCTAGCTAAAGGATACAGGTTTGAATGGGCGGATAAAAAATGTTCGAGAGAGCAAAGGGTCTTGTGCGAAAGACTGGTAACCCAAAATCGACGATAAGATAGCATTTGCGACTAATACAACTAATAATTAACTTCATTGATTCGCACAGTGTAAATTTCGAATACTACAGGAAAGTCGAACTCCTACATAATTCCCAGTGTTTTACCCTCTTCCAAACTACAATGTACATTCGAACTACTCAATGGTTTTGGGAGAAATTTTCTTGGTGTGGTGGACCCTTTAAAGGAACTCATGCTAGATTTTTTATGCTTCCGAACTCCTCGGGAACTCATATTTCTTCATAGAAAACAATTTGCAATGCATAAAAAATTCAATCTCGGTGAATAACCATCTTTCCATTGCTATAGACGAATCCTTCACAAGCGTGTTTACAGATTCTATCTTTACTTCAAAACGAGACAAGGCCAAGGTGAACGAGACACACACCCGTGGTATTTCCATTGAACACACCGTACAGCCGGCTGTGTCGAAGACAGACGAGAGTCAGCGATTGTTTGGAAATACGGTTTCAAATTTGAAAGATATATTGTTGAATGATTAAACTTTATTCGTGTTCAACTGTGCATATTGAGAGATAGGTCTATGCGAAATATTCGAGCACGAAGTCAAATTTCGTAATTTTTTGTAGGAAACCTCTTAAATGATTAATGAATGTGATCTTATTTGCGAGGGATACGCGGAAAGGTTTATTTTGTTGAAGCACTGAACACTTCTACTTCTACTTCTACTTGTTTCTGCTATCAATCATCGCTGATTATTACTAGCAGGCGCTGTCTGGGACAGCTGTTAGTTTATAAAAAGATAAGAAAGGTTAAAGAAAGTAAAACTTGTTAAACGTTAGCAGTTATCATACAGTTTAAAAGATAAAAGGATAAAACACACTCATTACTACTTACATTTTGACCTGGTCAAGCCTCTCAGTGAAAACTGCAACACTGGGGCTTGCCTGAATTTCATAGGGGAGACCATTCCACAGCCGAATAGTTCTCGGGAAGAAGGAGTTTGCATGATATTGAGTTCTAGAGTAAGGAAGGAGACAATTTAGGTTTCGGGTATATGCGATGTGATGGTGATCCACGTAGACTAATTGGTGCTGAATTTTATAGAAGAATATAAGAGAACTGATCTTACGCCTGTGTTCTAGAGTTTGCCAGTTGAGCTCCCCAATCATTTTGGTAACACTGCTGGTGAAGGAGTAATCATTATATATATACCTGGCAGCAGACCGTTGGACTTGCTCTATTTGGTGTGTGAGGGATTTCTGCCATGGATTCCAAACAGTAGCACAATATTCTAACTGTGGTCGAACATACGTTTTATAAGCAGTTTCTTTGATAGTTTTGTTTTTGGTTTTTATGTTTCTCTTGATGAACTTTAAGGAGTTGTTTGCTTTTGCTGTGATATTGTTAATATGTTTTTTCCAGGAGAGGTCATGACTAATAGTAACACCTAGGTATTTTGCAGCATCTGTTGATTGGAGAGGGGTGCCATGCAGAGTGTATTGAAAGATAGTAGGGCGTCTCTTTCTCGTTATTCTAAGTATTTCGCATTTATCTGGGTTGAATTCCATTGCCCAGTCATTTTCCCAAGATTCAAGAGATGAGAGGTCATTTTGGAGCTTGCGGGCATCATCTTTGGAGTTTATGGTGAGGTATACTATTGTGTCGTCAGCGAAGAGTCGGACTTTGCCTTTTACTCTATCTGGCAAGTCGTTTATATAGCAGAGAAAGAGACATGGGCCAAGAACAGATCCTTGCGGGACTCCAGATAGTACAGGGAGAGTGTCGGATTTGTAACCTTCTACTACAACTTCTTGGGAACGTGACCTTAGAAATGATCTAATCCAAGTTGACACTTCATCATTGATTCCGAGTCGACTAAGTTTAAGTATGAGTTTATGGTGATCGACCTTATCGAATGCTATGCTGAAGTCCATGACTATGATATCTGTTTGCTGGCCTTGCTCTAGGTTGTCATGGACTTCTTGGGAGAAGCTAACTAGTTGTGATTCGCAGCTGTGTTTGGACCTAAACCCGTGTTGAAATTCGCTGAGTAACCTGTGTTCATCAAGATGGGTCAATATGTTTGATACCAGGATGTGTTCCATAAGTTTTGAAGCAATGCATGTTAAGGATATGGGTCTATAGTTACTTGGTTTATACTTTGGACCTTTCTTAAAAACTGGGGCTATAGTAGCATGTCTCCAGTCATCCGGGACGATACCTGTACTTAAGGATAGCTGGAAAATGACCGTTAATATTGGGGCGACCTCATTGTGCAGTTCTTTAAGTAACCTGGGGGATATCTCATCTGGGCCAGAAGCTTTATTTGGGTTCAGACCTAGCAGTAATTTTTTCACTCCATTTACAGTTATACAGACTTTGGGCATAGTTGGCAGGTTGCTTTGGGCTAGACTCTGTTTGCATGATTGGGCGAGGCTCAACGGCTGTGGGTTGGAAAATACAGATTTGAACTGACTGTTTAGTATGTTGGCTTTGGACACGGGATCTATAAATGTTTGGCCATTACTTTTAAGGGGAGCAACTCCACTATTTTCAGTTTTATTGCTTTTTACGAAACTATAAAACTTTTTGTTTTTACCAACCTTGGCATCGTTTGTGAAAATAATGGATTCCAGGTAATTCCAGTAGGATTTTCTGATTTCTCTTTGTACTTTCTGCTTCATTTCCTTATATCGTTTATGGAGAGTTTCAGAATTTGACCTCTTGGCTCGTGAAAATAATTTATCTCTTCTTCTGATGTTTCTAATGATGTTTTTGCTTATCCAAGGTAAATCTCTGCGTGCTTTGCATTGTTTCGAAGGAATATGTAAGCGGGTGAGTCGATGCAGTTCTTCCTTGAAATCTAACCAGGCTTTATTTGGATTTGTGTAATTTTTGGTGTTAAACACTTTGACAAAGAATTCATTTAAGTCATACTTAAGCCTTGACCAGTTTGCTCTGTTATAGGATTTAACCTCTCTTTTTGTTTGTAACGGACGTCCTCTGTTTATTTTTATCTCATGGTGCACTATATCATGGTCTGAGTTTCCAAGAGGTGGTAAGGTGTTTGTGGAATGCACTTGTGATGGCATGTTTGAGAGGAAAATGTCTAATATGTTTTCTCCCCTAGTTGGAGTGTTCACTACCTGGTTCATGTTTTGGTTGACCATGTTCTCTATAAAGGTTTGGTATATATGTAGTGTTCTGCACCCATCGGTCGGACATTCATTTGTCCAATCCATATGTGGCATGTTGAAATCTCCCAGTACCCAAATTGTACTGTTTTGGGGTATCTTGTTGACAGATGCCCAAAATTCTGTTAGTGAATGTTCATCTCTTTCATGCGGTCTATAGAAACATGAAATGTAGATATCTTTGATTCCTTTCAGTGATAATTTTACCCAAACTGAGTTACATTTGGTTTTCAGGTCTGGTTGTTCCTGGCTAACAAGGGATTTAGATATGGCTATAAGGGTGCCACCACCTTGACCTTCTACTCTATCATCTCTATAAATGTGATAATTTAGGTTTTCGGGGAAAATATCGGATGAATTGACTTCTGGTTTTAACCAAGTCTCGGTGCAACAAATGATGTCAGGTTTCACCTGTGAAATGACTTGTTGTATTTCCGGTATCTTATTTCTAATGGACCTACAATTAATATTAAGTATACTTATCCTTTCACTTGCTTTCAGTTTAGGACATTCTTTCTTCGTTTTACCTTTGGGAGCGGGAGTAGATATAGCGATTGGGGGACAGCAAGGACTGCCTATACTACTAGTGAAGGAGTGTGACATTTGATTACAAGAGTTTCTATTTGGCATAGATTCAAATGTATCTGGGTCCAGTGCTGAAAAAAAAAATTGTTTTTTCACTGAGGGAGTCAAGCGAATCTAGTATTGATGAAGAGTAGTTGGTCTCTCCACAATGTGTGCAGTACCAAACATACCTCGAGTCAGATAGTTGATCATAGGTTGAATTTCCAATATTCTGACAGTCTGCGTGGAACCATACATTGCACGAGTCACAAAGAATACCTTTTTGGTTCCAAGTGACTTCTATTCCACATGATCCACATGGGTATTTGGAGGCCGAAAGGGAATGGGGGCCTGGATTTAGCTCTATGTCCGATGCTTGGGTGATTAACAGACAATGCAGGATGATATTAGGTGCTCTTCCGTATGAGCGTAGTCTGCTGGGATGTGGTTTACGGACTTGCCCGATTTTGAGGCTGCCTAAACGGCATGATTTATATAATGTACGTACCATAATTTCTCTGTATGATGAGGTTTGGCCAATACATTCTTCTCTGGCATCATATTTAAGGAAGACATGGTAAAGAAGCAGTATTCCATACAGGAAAGATAAAGTAATATCTATTTTCATGTTGCTGATGTAAACAGGAAGTGGTCAATCCAAAATGGCGGCAATCAGGTGGGAACCTAATTTTAGGTATTTTCACTATGTTTGGGCGATTTGGTCCTAGATTGGCCGTATGAGGGCAGGGTTTGTTAGTTAGATAGCTTACCCACCACAAAAGAAAGAAATATTGTGCTAAAATATAATTAATAATATGCGATTCAGACAGAGATTGAGCCGAAATTATAAGAGAGATAGCCGAATTTAGGGAGAATCCAAACCCAAATTCAACTCCGTCACAGATGCGGTTGAATTTATTTTTTAACTGTCACGCATGCGCATACAGCGCGGACCAAGATTCAAACGAGATTCATACTTGAATTTCAATATGACGTAATTATGTATGTTGTGACGTCATTTAAGAAAGTCGCATGCCCTACTGTTTTTGACCTACTTTCGACATCGCTTAATGAATTTGGTATCAAATTGCGAAAAAATGAGTCGTTGCTTCAATAGTTTGTCGTAATGATTTAATCAGGTCATATAAAGCATAAAAAGTGTACATTTCGTTTGTTCTTGACAAAGGGGGTGTCTCAAATCTGCCCACGCATGAATTTTCTTTTAATTATGTATGGTGATAAAGGACCATATACAAGCTATGAAAATGCAATTAGTATCTTATCTTAGATAATTCAAACTGAATTCCAATAAGTCACCTTGACTTATTCCCACTATGACATGAAACATGGCCCTATTTTCATGTGTCCCAAAACCTTATTTTAATGTATTTTCAAGATCTGTCAATTGAATTTGCTCCAAGACACATAAGGCATTCAATTCATACCAGAAAAGGTATTTAAGGAAATTATTATGAATGTTTTTTTATTGAATTAATCATTAAGATATGCATATTTTTCTGTAAAATTTCGTAAAAGAGCAAAATTGAATTCCGAAGTAAAGTATGTTGGTGTCTTTGTCAAGATTCCATATTATCACAAAAACATGCTACATGTTTCCTCTTACTTTGAGCTAAAATATATAGAAATCCAAAACCGGTAACAATGTCATATGATACATATTATTGACGAAGGTGACGTTTTGGTCCAAAACTTGTATTCAGTCAAAATTTGATTGTGCTCCTAAAACATTTTTTTATTCAGTACAATTAACTGTAGCATACAGTACAAACCTAAAGCAATAGTCATGCTCAAAAACTCAATGAAAACAAACATAGAATAAATATAAATATTACTTTTATTTACAAAAGTACATATATGGAAGCCAAAACAGACATACATATATACATTGCCAGTTTTCCTTACTATTTGGTCACAATGTCTATGAACTATTTTTAGTTACACTATGACATGCAATAAAGGTCAAGCCAAATGTTATCAAATTGAAAAGACGCCTAGAGCCGGTACGGTAAAGCACCAAACGTTGCCCTTCCAGGAACCAAATGTTTTTGCTCTTAGCGCCACTAATGAACTTACATGATATGGAAGGACCCTATGATTCAGTAAAAGACTGTTACAGGATTATATTCTTTTCAGTTACACAGTTGAAAATGTACTTGTTTATTTCAAAACGTGGCCCTATTGGGATAAAACAGGGTGCAATTATTTCTGCAAATTATTTTTCTGACCGTAGCTTAACCTGTATTGATACACAATTTATACACATGTCCATGATGTCATATGATTAATATGTGGTTTAGCAATCAATAGCCCTTAATAGTCACATGGGAGCTGGATTATCTGTTTCTGATACAATAAAACAATATTTTCACTTTTGCACGATAACCAAATGCCTCCAGAGAAATCGGTGCTTTTTCTGATTTGTTTTCTCATGTTTCAAAAGATCTATAAAAAAAACTCTTGCTGTTAGCTTTCATGAATCATGGCTAACTTGAATAATTTATAATGATTTTTATAGAAAATTTTCTCCCTTTTTTGTAAAGAAGGTACACCTGGGACAAGACCTAATGTGACCCTGGACGAAAATATTGTAACCAACTTTGAAGTCTATCCCTTAGCAAACTTACATACAAAATTTAAAATCTCATTGTTGTGTAAAGCTTTACAAAAAGAGCTTATTTTTTATTATATGAAATGTTGCCCCTTTTATGCTGCCACAACAACAAAAGTGTTTGACAAAAAGAAATTCTAATACAAAGCGTTGTACTCCCTTTACCTAAGGATACTTTTTATCGAGTTTCAAAAAGATTTACATATTAGATTGGGAGAAAAAGAATTTTTTGAGAACGTGCCATCAGACAGACACACAGACAGATGACAGGAAATGACCGAAAAAATATCTGACATCTTGATTTGTCCCAAGGTAAACTAAAATAACAAAAAAAGTAAACAAAACATTCAAAAATATGATTTTTTTTAAATATCTTAACTTTGTCCATTCTTGGAAATGTGTACCATTCAGGTGGAAATTCCAAAAGCAACCTGTTACCGGTTTTATTTTTTCTTGATATTTCACTATAATCATGAGTATATTTGTGGTCAACTTTTACATGATTTTCGTATCTTGACAAAAACTAGAACAAAGTAAATTTTAGAACAGAATTCGTTTAAACTATTTAACAACTATGAAATTTTTGGTTGACCCTTAAAATCAGTTGATATAAAATAATTTTTTGTACATAATTATATGTTTTATTGTTTCACACAGGATCACGGACCACTAGGCATTATTTTAAGAATAAAGTACGCGATGAAACTAACAACCAGAACGCTTGTACACTGTTTTAATAAGGGTACCATATTTTTTCATGGTGAAAACTTAAAATTTCGAGAAAATTGTTTTCTGGAATATGCCATTCATGACATTTCATGAATATGAACTGTTATCTAGTGTACTAACTTCACACCAAATTTCATTAAATTCCGAGCGTGGGCAGACTCCCATGTTATTTTTCCTATCCGTGAGACACCCCCTTTTGGGTCCAAATCTGGGAAATAGCAGCTTTAAACTGCTTTATCAAAGCAACTGAAATTATTCTCGTATAATAGTGAATCTATTATACTTACTGAGTGATTTTGTTTATTGTCCAGCAAGATTAACCCGGGACATCTGCATATTTAATGACCCCACTTCGGCTTTGTTTTGTTAAGACGTTCAACTAACGGACTTTGCGCACGAAAATTAAGTTGTCCCGGGTTAACCTTGCTGGACAATACATAAGATAGAAAAGTGTATCATAACAAAGTCACGTAAATTGCCGCCTGGGCATCAAGACAAAGACCATTATCAAATTCATTATCAACAATTTTTTGTGAGTCAACAACCATTCAAAAAAGGTTTTTAGCTCCACTGGTCGAAGGCCAGTGGGGCTTATGTCATGACCCTGTGTCCGCACAGAACTTGAATTTTAATTAATTTAATTGATTTAAATTTTCGAAAAATCTTTGAAATTTCTTCTTCTCCAAAACTACAGGACCAATTTCAACCAAACTTCACACGAATCATCCTTGCATGAATCTCTACCAAATTCCCTCAAAAGAATAAAATCTATGCAGAACTTGAATTCTAATTAATTTAATTGAATTAAATTTTCGAAAAATCTTTAAAAATTCTTCTTCTCCAAAACTACTGGACCAATTTCAACAAAACTTAACAGAAATCTTCCTTGCATGAATCTCTACCAAATTCTTTCAAAAGAATAAAATCCGCGCAGAACTTGAATTTTAATTAATTTAATTGATTTAAATTTTCGAAAAATCTTTAAACACACGAATCATCCTTGCATGAATCTCTACCAAATTCCGTCAAAAGAATAAAATCTATTCAGAACTTGAATTCTAATTAATTTGATTGAATTAAATTTTCGAAAAATCTTTAAAAATTTCTTCTTCTCCAAAACAAGTGGACCAATTTCAACCTAACTTCACAGAATTCTCCTTGCATAAATCTCTACCAAATTCCTTCAAAAGAATAAAATCCGGACTGAACTTGAATTTTAAATAGTTTAATCGATTTAAATTTTCGAAAAATCTTTCAAATTTCTTCTTCTCCGAAACAACTGAACCAATTTCAACAAAACTTTACAGAAATGTTCCTTGCATTAATCTCTTCTTAATTCCTTAAAAAAATTTCTGTGTAGAACTCAAATTTTGATTAATAAAATTAAATTAAATTTTCGAAAAATCTTAATAGAACTTAAATTTTGATTAATTAAATTAAATTTTCGAAAAATCTTCTTTTCCAAAACTACTGGACTAATTTTAACCAAACTTCACACGAATCTTCCTTGCATTTATCTCCTCTAAATTCCTTAAAAAATAATTTCTGTGAAGAACTTAAATTTTGATAAATTTAATTAAATTGAATTTTCGAAAAATTGTTAAGCAATCTTCTTCTCCAAAACTACAGGACCAATTTCAACCGAACTTCACAGGAATCTTCCTTGCATGAATCTCTTCCAAATTCCTTCACGATCGGATGAAAAGCATGGCCGTTGTGGGCTAGGATTTTTTTTTGCTATATGAAACAGTGTAATTTTAAGAAAATTTTAAAATCATTTCTGCTCCTTAATCACTTATTGGATTTTATTCTGGTGTAGCATGAATCTTCTTTGAATAGACCTCTATTGTATTCCTTGAAGAAGTTAGTAGTCTAAATGTCTAAAAGCCAGTGGAGCGATACATGGCCATCTTGGCCCTCTTGTTTCTTGATTGGAGTTGTATCCATGTCATAAATTAATACAACTTTCAGTTTATGTAAATTTGTTTCGTATTAGTTCTTTGTTTGACTTTGACCTTTATGTGTAAAGGTTGTAGCTGAGCAATAAAATACATTCTTTGCTATTTTGTTCTATTCTTGTCGTTTTTCATTGTGAAACGCGATACACCAATAAAATCTTCTCTCCGATGACGGGCTTGCCATCTCCAATGTACCTGACACAATTTCAGCTGACTTCCAATGTCATAGAGTTAATGTAAGCATATCCAAGTTGGAAATGCTTACATTAACTCTATGACATTGGAAGTCAGCTGAAATTGGACCAAGACATGGCAGAATAGCGCAAATCTCACGCTCCAGAAGCTGCCTGATAATAGTGTATGATCTGATTGGAAGGTTAAGTGCCTCGATTGTGACAACTGTCATTCGCATAGTTGGAAGTTGTGTCGTGGGTCCAAACTCTATTGTCTTGAACCTGGGTAGTGATTCTGCTGTGATTACACCAAGGAAGGTAAGCAACTCGTCATGAAAGTGGCAATAACTCATGAACATGTCGAACAGAAAGGGGTCGTATCGGTAATGTGAAATTTATTGCTGGTAACAAATTGTTGCCCGACTAAACGAACACATGTCATAATCTTTAAACGGTTGACCAAGCGAAGTGCAACAAGAGTGCCATGGTCACAATATACGCCGCCCCTCCAAGAGACTAAGTTTGAAGGGGGCACAACTCAGGCAAAAATCAATGAACCATAAAATCCTTCCTTTATGCACATCTACCAATTGAGGTGATGATATTGACAAAATTTCAAAAAGATCCAGTAAGATATTTAGGAGGAGTTGCGCTCGGAAGGATGGACGAACGGACAGACGAAGAAGATGACGCCAATATACGACCGCCTCCGGCGGCGTATAAAAAATAAAAAGGACCGCTGCAGCAAATGACGTCACATTTTAGTTTAGAACGTTCAAATGGCCAGCCCAATGACTTCAATAGTAAATCTAGACGTCTAGCGTATAAAATATGGAAAAGCTTCGCCATGCGTACATTTGGTAACCGGGTAACGGTCAAGACCATGGGTAGTTGGAAATGATTCGAGTACAGCGCCAGGTCTATGGGTTTGACATCCGGTTAAATAAAGAATGGTATATTTGAATGAAATTTGACCATTTACACACGGTTAGAATAGAAAAAAAGGTAAAATGATTTTATTTATTTTAAAATGTCTAAAACATATCCAACACACGTGTTGATTGAGATCTATCTGCTAGAAGTGTTTTCTACCAATTAGGCCTACAACCAAAACGGGTCCGAAACCTGTACTCACACATAGCAATATCCTCTTCTTGTTGATTTTTTGCTATACGCTCATATAATAACACAGTTGCATAATCACTTAAATAAGGAGCGATTTTATCCAGTCAATCGTGACGTAATTTCGGACAAAGAAATAGTATTTCGTGGGTGTTTTTATAAAATCTGGTAACTACGGCTTGATTCAAGCCGTAGTTGCGAGATTTTATAGTAACACCGACGGCTTTTCAAAACATAACAGTAAACCCAGTCTATATTTAGCACAAAATTCATCGCCATTGAATTATGCGAGAAGATTTTCTTATGTTTAGTTTTGGGCCTTCTCCTCCTGTGATACGATTACTTAAGAGACCCATTCTAGGTTTAAATTATGCTTCCGAACTGTTCGGGAACTCGTATTTGTGCATGGAAAAACAATTTGCAATGCATAAAACCCTCAAACACGGCGAATAACCACCTTTCCTTTGCTATAGATCAATCCTTTACAAGCGTGTTTACACATTCTATTTTTACTTCAAAACGAGACAAGGTCAAGGTCAACGAGACACACCTCCGCGGTATTAACACACCGTACAACCGGCTGTGTCGATGACTGTGACCGTATTTGCGAGGGATACGTGGAAATGTTTATTTTGTACAAACACTGAACATTTATACGCGTATTTATCAACTGTAGAATACCAAAGATCCTTTCGTTAATTTATAAAAGTTAATTCATTTGACCTACCATGCACATGACATCAGATGCCGAATCTGTCTTCGCAAACTTTCGACGCAGTCGGTTGTACGGTGTGTTGAATCTCGCTGAGCACAGATGACGTACCTCTGACGTTATTGATTTTTGAAAGCCGTTACAAAACAAAAACAAGGACAATAAAAACTGGCTGCACGTTATTAATTGACTTGGATTTTAATACTTGATAAAGCTTGATGAGTGCTAAAAATGGACGTAAGTGATCTACCCCTTCAGGTTGGTAATTTCATACGTTATTTCTGGTTTGTAATTATTGTGCCATTTGCATTTTCGACAGCCTAGCTGCCCCCCCCCCCCCTTTATGGCATCTCTCTTTCGTCTTATATTCTCAGCTTTAACTCATTATAGTGACATTTCACATTTATTTTTCAAAAAGAACTTTTATATTTATCTGAAATAGCAAATTTTCGTATGAAAATTCTGAAGATTTCAAACCAAATATTGAACCATTTACGAGAAATACGAGTTGTCTCGTATATATATTCTGTGCTAAGATTAAACAAATTGCTGTGGACAACAGTTCAGATTTACATGGAATTTGTCTTTTTGTCTCAACTAGTAAGTCGTATGTTTGGCTTATGAGTAACAACTTCAAAAATACTGATATCATTTCTCGGCATTAGAATAACCAATCATTTCATCAAGAATACTTTAAACAAATGAAATTGGAATGTTATGTCTCTTTAAACGTTTCCTTTGTCAATATAACAATAGTAATGCAGCGGATTCAGAACTTCTGTAAAGGGGGTAAAAATTCAAAATAGTGGGTTCGTTTGCTTAGTACACGTACCGGGTGTAACACAATAGTGACTGGATTCCTGTATGAATATGTAACAATCAGGCTACAGAAATGGGTTCGTTTGAACACGCCTGAACACCTTCTGGATCCGCCACTGAAGAATTGTCAGTATCCGCGACAACTGTATTGGACGTTATCTTGTTAAGTAATATAAGGGAACAATAACAATGGGATGGTTATTTAGCGTAACGGCGAGTTGACATTGGCCTTTAAAACATGATCATGGTGCAAAACAATATTTTACGGGTCAGTCGGCATGATTCAGCATTTCAACTTTAACCCTTTCAAAAACAAGACCTGGTTTTGGCGTCCCAGATCGAAAAGGATTAAGAAACATTAAAGCAAAAGAAGAAAAATAACCAGCATTTGCTCTTTTGTCCTAATTCTTTCTAAGCAATATTAGGCACAAATCTTTATCTTTATCCGCACATATTTGACCGTATGTAGATTTGGCCCCTTTCAAATTAAAACATTCTATTTCTTGTCGTTTGGGAAAGGGTTGACTTACTTATGTATCATTTAGCGAGCGAAACAATTTTTGTTTAGGGTGTCTTATAGAGTGGGTCTTGGTAATCATGTGATGCTTAGCGGCCTAATTGGTCGCGGTTTGGATTTAGAATTGGACTTAGCTTTATTTTACTTCCGAAACTTGACTTGACAGATAGAAATTTCACAGTTAAGATGTTCGTAATCAAAAGGGGTATGTAGGCCTAAACCACTGTAATCGTATTCTTTCTGAAGATGATATAACGTATTTCTTTTACAAAATCTACCAATAAGTTTCTTCATGTAAGGATTCGCGCCATTTATTTTCGCGCCTTTCAGTTAATGACAAATTGTTGAAATGTATTCGTCGTATTTTGACTATATATATCAGAAATACATGTACATTTTTACGATAAATATCAATGAATAAAACTTGTTTTCAATATTTCTACATAAAATAGATGTAAAATAAATTGTCTTTTTGTAATGTGTTCATTTAATACACATTATAAAAAGTACATATTTTAACTTATCATGGAAAATCTACATGGCGGGAAAATCACGTGACACAAACATTTCAGAAATTTGTCTATAATTTTGTTAAAGCTTGGCCAATTTGAATTCAGATCGAAGGACACAAGGTTAAAAAATGTAACAGATTAGCTCGATGTAGAACTAGTAGATCTTTCAAAAACCAGCGGTAAAAGTTACTAACAACTGACCAACATCTTGGGTCTTCGTCATTAAAGGGGGACCAGCTAGGCTGTCGAAAATGCAAATGACACAATAATTACCAAACCAGAAATAACGTATGAAATTACCAACCTGAAGGGGTAGATCACTTTTCTCCATCGATTGTTAGTACTCATCAAGCTTTATAAGTATTAAAATATAAGTCAATTAATAACGTGCGGGTTGGTTCATATTGTCCTTGTTTTTGTTTTGTAACGGTTACATATGGCCAACCTTGAAAAATCAATTACGTCAGTGGTACGTCATCTGTGCTCATCATTTGTGATGTACAAAATAAACATTTCCACGTATCCCTCGCAAATAAGGTCACAGTCATCGACACAGCCGGTTGTACTGTGTGTTAATACCGCGGAGGTGTGTCTCGTTGACCCTGACATTGTCTCGTTTTGAAGTAAAAATAGAATGTGTATACACGCTTGTAAAGGATTGATGTATAGCAAAGGAAAGATGTTTATTCGCCGTGATTGAGGTTTTTATGCATTGCAAATTGTTTTTCCACGCACAAATATGAGTTCCCGAACAGTTTGGAAGCATAAAAACCTAGCATGGTCCCTTTAATTCTTTAATTAGCTGATCTTTTAAAAAGATCTATCACATCCATCTAACCTCTGACCTTTTTCCGCCTCCCCAAGGGGTGGGGGTGGGTGGTGGTTATGTTAATATGCCAATGACTTTAGCATTTAGGGTACCACTAATTCGTTTAGCAATTATTTTGTACCGGAATGTAAGTTTTCAATGTTAGGGTAGAATACCCGTAATGTGGCCATTTTGAGATTAATAAAACACCAGGGTTTTTTTTTTTCGAGCGAACGTCATTACATATCCGAACCTAGTCGAGCGAAGTCGTAAACATTCGGCAGTGGAAAGTTCCACCGCCGAATGTTGTCGACGTCGCCCGAATAATTCCGACATCGCGCGAATCTCATTAGATGTGGACTACCTTAAGTTAAACATAATAAACATCATCATATAAGCGCAAATATAAGGAGAAAGTGGTTTTAAATCACGCCAAAAGATGTATTCATCCAATACCAAACAGTGTCTTTCTGACTCCCCACAAGAAAATAGCTTTGGAAAGCAATTTCTTCATTTCCCACCATGTTTTCTACATAAAACGACCAGAAAATAAAAATTGCTTTCACATGAAATTGTTGTCTGTAACATCTTTGATTTTGGACCAGTATAAAAATGTATTTTATAAATTTTCCCACCTTCCCTACTTCACATACTGGATTCGAATTTTTCAAGTATTATCAACATATATATTGATTATTTTCTGAAATTCTTAGTCACGTGAAAAACCCTCGTGTTTTCGTTTTGAAGACGACCAAATTGTATAAATAGAATATCAAATCGAACATCTGACGCACGAGTGAGTATACCCTTATTAATACATCGTATTAATTCAACCATTAATTAACACCACAAACAAATATTTCGTCGTTGTAATGCAAAACCTCGTATCTCGTTTTTGGAAAATTTCAAAGGAGAGGGAGAAAAGTGTAATAACTTTTCCCAAACTGAAATGTTTATTTGAAATTTTGACATATTGCTCACAAATAAAACCCGCGAGAATTGTCTAAACTGGGCACACAAGTTTGTACTTTGGAAATCGCAAGAATCGACATACGAGGTTTTGCATTTACAATGACGATCTGTCATATATAACAAGATTTTTTCAAGAAAAAAGGAGCTTGTTTGTCTAGTACCACGGTCATTTTTTAAAGTACAGAAAAAACATAGAGAGCAGCATATCATAGTACATTCGTACTTACATCCGTCAATCTTTATTATTGTCGTAGACTATACACTTAAAGACACTTCCAATGCAACACTTACATTTTTCATCATAACTAAATAAATAATGCAGTATATTTTATGAAATTTTCAGCAAATATCAATCAATTACGTTTACATGTTTTCTGTAAGTTTCAAGAAAATCGACTGATCCGAACATAAAAAATATTTAGGTTTTTCACTAAGACTCATATATGAAAAGTCACAAAACCCCAGGCAATTGCAGAATTCAATAGCATGAAAGCAGCGTCACCAAATCATGCTTTTAAATCTCATATCACTGCTTCATAAGATTTGATAACATGCTTTCATGTGCGATGCAATACTAGAATTCAGTCGCACCTATTTTGTTTAACGTTTTGTACGAGTCAGCATTGCACAAAATCATTGAATTTGTTACCAGACATTAGTTTTTCGCCCTTTTGCCCCAAGAAATTTTCAGCAACTGCAACAGGAACTCAATAGGGACGAGTTAAGAATGACCCCGCAAAGATTCACCATCAATTATGCTTTATCAATGAGAAGGGTGTGTCTTCGTGTCATTTAGGCTCATGACGGACACACAGAATGTTAGCATAATGTCATAAACTTTACTGCTGTTACATTAATAACAGGCCTGTAGGAACAGTGGGGGCTAGGGGGGGCATAGCCTCCCTTATGTTGCCCACAATGCCAAAATTTCCTTTTTTACACTGAAAATATAGGGAAAATCCAATTTAGCCCCGCAATATCCAGACACAGGGGCTTCAGCCACCCCAATATGAAATCGCTTCCTACGGGCCTGAATAACATGAATTTACGTTATCAGCTTGCACAGCTTTTTTGCGACTTTTTGTTTTCAAGTCATATTATATGCACTGCAAATTTAATAATTTCTACTCAATGTTTCTTTATGAAAATTACAGATATTATGCAATTGTGAATGAATTAAATTTGTTGAAAATTTGATAAAGAATGATTTGTTAATTATCAAGTTAATACCAAAAAGGTAAGTGTTGCGTTAGAAGTGTCTTTAAGTGTATGAATATTTATATTTTACGGATCAATCGGTATGATTCAACATTTTGTACTTTAAGGTAGTCTACGCCTAATGAGATTTGCGTGATGTCGGAATTATCCGGGCGCGATCGAAAACATTCGGCGGTGGAACTCTCCACCGCCGAATGTTTACGACCGCGCACGAATAGTTTCGGATACGTGACGACGACGCTCGAAAAAAATCGATGTTTTATGAATCTCAAAATGGCGACATTACGGGTACTCTACCTTAATAAAGATTTATTTTTTACTGATCAATCAGCACGATCGAACATTTTGTACTTTAACTTATTTATGTATCATTGAGCCAAACAATCTTTGTTTCGGATGTCACGTAGATGGAGCTTTGGTAATCATGTGATTATTACCCGCCATATAGGTCGTCGTTTTGATTAAGTAAACATTGTGATTTGGACTTGGCTTTATTTTCCCTCCGAAACCTGACTTGACATAAAACAATTTCGGAAAGACAAATAAGATGTTCGTAATTAAAAGAGGTATGTAAACAACTTCAATTTTGTTATTTCTGAATACTGTAAAATAATACATTTTTGGCCTTGAAGAAGGCCGAATTTAGCATGCCATTTTTCTCAGGGCGTGCAGAATCACTAGTCAGCCCTATCTTGTGAAAACGTTGAACGCAGATAGATAGTGTTCTTGCGCGATGAAAAGTAAATCGGAACTGGATTAGATCTATACTACTTTATGCAGATTTTGTAAATTTCGACCCATGTACATTACAAAAGAAGTAAATACATACGTTGATAATAGTAAAGGCATTTAAAATCGTAAAATAATTACAATCAAGAAATCGATTGCAACATATATTACCGGTATGCGCGGATCCAGAGGTGGGGTCTGGAGGTCCTGACCCCCTCTAGAATTTGGCGAAAAAGGGGTTATCAAAATGATTATATGGTATTAAATTTAAATTGGTCATTTCAGAGGGGGGGGGCGGGCTCATAAAGCCTCCAAATTAGTCCATGACAAGCGGCGATGAAATGATTTTTATTATTTTTTTATCCCCGTCTCGATCTGCGCATGGGTTGACCCCCCCCCCCCCCCCGGGAAAAGTCCCTGATTCCGCGCTTGTATATTAATACGCGTAGATCGACTGAAGGCGATGAATCTTCCCGTAAGATTAATTACGGAAATGTATAGCCCTAAGCACTGGGGTTTTGCTTTGTAATGCTTATATGGGTATGGCAATTTGTCATTCAACCAAACGCATTTTTAAAACACTCAACGTATTGCGGCATATTGTAATCTCTTTCTATGCTAATTTTAAAATATTTAAAGAAACTCGTTCATTGCAAAAATTTCCGTAAATGTTCGTTTTTCCCCCCGCGAAAGAACTATTGGGTCCATAGAAATACCGGAACACCATGGAACGCATAGTAATTACCGGAACACACGGAACGCGTCAGTGATTACCGATACACACTTGAAATATTTGGTTTTCAAATACCGTATATAGGTAATAGTAACGATTTGTTATTCTTTAATCTGTCTTAAAACTTTGTTATTTATATATCTATGTATTTGTATGTGTTAGATAGTTATGTTTTAATAGGCAGATTCATGATTTAATAAGGTTCTAAATGATATATTGTGAAGATATATAGAAATAACATCACGATTTGTCGGAAATGATTTAACTTCATTTAATAAATCGTTATCCAATCCATTACTTCATCTTAATTGTTTGAACAAGATATGAAATATGGAATTTACTATTATCTCACCCATTCCAAAATGTAAAAACTTTTGACTTGTCAAATTCCAAAGCTAATGCAGACGACATAATGGGCATTAATTAATTTGGAAATTGTGCTCAATATAGCAAAAAAAAAAAAAAAAAAAAAAAAAAAAAAAAAAAAATACAGAGCAGAACGTACATTTTCTAATTATGCCGCTTTGTTTTCCAAAAACATATTTTACCAGAGGTGTAAAGAAATATTACAAGATATACAGTTGATTTATTGTCAAGGTCATCTCCAATCTTTCTCTAGAAACAGGTATTGTCCCCAAAGATTAGAGAAGTAAAACAGTAGCACCCGTCTTTAAAAAGCTGTCCAAAGTATAAAGCCAGCAACTATAGGCCAATCTCTTTAATCTGCATAGCATCAACAATTATGGCGCGCATCCTGATAACAAACATCATGGGCCACTTTGATAAGAAAAATCTACTTAGCCAGTACCAGCATGGCTTCAGAGCAAAACATACCTCAATCGATTAGCCTTACCCAAGAAGCATACGACAATCTTGAAAATGGTCAACAAGCGGATATATATTTGAAATGGATTTTAGTAAGGCATTTGATTTGGAACCACCTTCCTATAGCCGCCTCAGATGCTACTACGCTCAGGGGCTCATGGTCGCCCTATCACAGCATGCTGCGGCCCTACCCGGTAGCAAGTAACCGGTTGATGGGTGTACATAGTTTTAACTGTACCATATAGACTTTTAGCTGTACATAACCAATGGAAGAGGTGATTGTCTCATCCCATCGTAGGTCAAATATACATTCTATGAAGAACCCTGACCAAAACCGGAAGAAGAAGAAGGTTGATCACAGCAATTAAATATCCAAATTGAATAAGCTGTGTGTCCGTCCACTGATCTCAAGATGGATATAATCCTTCCAAAATGATCGTTCTCAAAGAGTAGGTATTTATGATCACTCATCAACTACTCTACCCGTTCTTTTAGGCGTCTCTCAGGGTTCAGTGCTCTGTCCATGTCTTTTCTTAGTCTATATAAATGATCTGCATGTGTTCAAATTCTTCAAGGCCTTCAGCGCTTTCAGCGCTTTGATTATATAACCGAGCGTTCTATTAATAAGCTTTTTGCCCTGCAAGAATTCCAGCCAATTAATTATTTTACGCGCCTTTCAGGTAATGACATACATGCATTCGTCGTACTTTGGCAACCGGAACTAACTTTATACGACAAATATGAATGACTTAAGCTCGTTCTCAACATTGTTGCATATAATAGGTTTAAAATAACATTCCATATGCATTTTTACAATTTGCGTTATTCACGGAAAATAGGGAGGTTATACAATACGGAACTCTGTGAGAAAGATGAGCAAGACAGATCATGTGCATTTAGGTAGTTTACGATTTTAGCGTACTTTTCATTAGTATGCTTCATATGAGAAATATCACTCATTAATAGAAATAGATTTATACATGTAACGAATTGAAAAAAAGAAAGTATATCTATACCACGTATATCTATACCACGGTGGGTAACCCACGTGTCTTTTGGAAGCTTCTCAGCTTGTACGCTACGGACTTTGACGAGATAAAGTACACCGTATGCGCTTTTAAGAGGGCGATTTCCCTTTATTGCTTCGAATCCAATGGATTCTTCAAACATTCAAGCGACAGTTTATTTCGGTGCACGTGAACGCTTCCCGCTTTCGCCTTGTACAATGTATACATTGTTGACAGAGGAATCATTACAGTTAACTTCACGAACATCATTTAGGTGTGCATATAAAATCGCTGGTAGATCCATGATCAAGGAGATGGGGTGGCAAGTGCCATTATAGACCATGTCGTTTGTATAATTTTCGTTTGCACAATAGTTAATTCCCTTACCGGCCGGATGTGACGTCAAACAATGACGATATAGATTTTCACAAACAACCCCACGATTCTCACGAACATCTTGCACGACATTCCACGGTTATTTCCTCTGGCATATCTGGTAAGGAATCCATGATTTTGTAATTAACATCGGTTGTATTTACACCGAATGTTTATGTTTAATTCACAGTACAATGTAATTTGTTTAGAAAATCGAAATCAGATTCCTCATTTATATGTAAAAAAAAACAAACAAAGGTGATACCTTCACGCATAGTTGCAAATGTTTCTACTCTCCCCAAACCCCCCAAAATTAATCGATTCTGCACTGTTATTCTCTGTGTAGAAGGCCTAAGAACTGTGTCACAGGCTCCCTGAAAGAATTGTAAGGGTGAGATGGGTGTACATATTAACAAGCAAATTTCGTGGCCAACTGGCCATTGTAACACGGGTGGTAAACTTTGGAACGACCTCCAAAAAGAGGTAGTGAATTTCTGTTCCCATAGCACATCCGGGAACCCGCGAGGTCGGTCCAATGGCTAAAAACGTGTAAACAAAGGTAGGTGTCGGTGGTTCTTTTGATCGTTTTCGAGGTTTCTTGCAAAAAAATGGATAATTATGGCAATGCTATGTCGTGTAAAAATGACTTCTCGACGCACACGGCCCAAAACTGCGGTCGAAACCGAAGTAATTTCCGCTGGATCATTTTTAAAAGTTCGAACACGATATTGCTTTTTCACAACAGTTTGTCAACAACTGTCACCTTTTTGTATAATTTGTGGTCTTCCGCGAAGAATAAAGCTCCGGTACGTTCGTCCTGGGGAAACGAGTACTCTGTATCACATATCCTGTTAAAAACGGCAACGGGGCGCATTATTTATGAAAATGATTGAGAAAATTCCGGTAGAGGTCGTTCCAATAAGGTAGAGCTTGTTCCAATTTGAATGAGATCGTTCCAAGTGCTCTCCTGTTTTATACAATGAAATAATACCTGTGATATCAGACCAGCCAAACTAAGACAAAAATTAATGATGGGGTTTGAAATATCAGAATTAGCGTCATGTCAGAGGCGTCGTTTTGTCTTGTGTGGTGACTTTGTTTTACATGAAAGTCTGTTTCTGATGTTTCTTAAACTCTACGCATGGATCTCTTGAAATGCACTTTTAGCTCACCTGAGCACGAAGTGCTCGAGGTGCACTATTGTGGTCACTTTTTGTCAGTCGTCCTTCCGTCTGTCTATCTGTCCGTCTACATTCTAGCATCCGCAAGCTTTATAAGCCAATCTTAAACAAACTTGGTCAAAATAATGATGGTCGTAAGGTCTTGGATGAGTTCGATTATGGGCCTGATCGAACCAGAATGTACTGAGTGATCTGCCTTTGAATGTCAAAAAGGCTGTTTTTGACTTTGTTTACACTTTAGCATCTACAAATATTGATCAATCAAGACAAGAATTGGACAGAAAAGTTGATGATAATAATATCTTGGACAGGTTTAATTTTCAGCCTGATTGAAAATGCACCTCTGGAGTTATCTGCCCTTGATTTTACAAAATTGCCATTTTCGACCTTGTTTCCGCTCTAGCATCCACAAATATTTATCAATCAACACATAACTTGGACAGAATATTGTTGAACATAAGATCTTGTATAGGTAAACTTTTCAGCCTGATTAGAAAGATACATCTTTAGGAATCTGCTCTCGAATTTGACAAAATTGCGATTTTCGACTTTACTTTCACTCTTCAGCATTCACAGTTTCTTTCAATCAAAATTATATCCAAAGAAATAAGATCTTGAGAGAATAAGATATTACATAAAAGAAAATTCAAGCCTAATCAGAATGCATCTTGAGCTATCTGCTTTTGATTTTGATAAAATTGCCATTTTCGACTTTGTTTTCACTAGTCTAGCTACTACAAATATTTTTCAATTAAGAAAAAAAACTTGGACTGAATATTGTTGGCCATAGGATCTTGCATAGGTAAAACTTTCATCCTGGTAAGAATGATGCATCTTGAGTTATCTGCCCTAGAATTTGACAAAACTGCAATTTTCGACTATACTTTCACTCTTCAGCATTCACTATTTCTTCGAACTCATCCAAGAACTTATGTGACCATCATTATTTTGACCAAGTTTGTTTAAGATTGGCTTATAAATCTTGCGGATGCTAGAGTGTAGACGGACAGACAGACAGACGGATGGACGACTGACAATAAGTGACCACAATAGTGCACCTCGAGCACTTCGTGCTCAGGTGAGCTAAAAGTGCATTTCAAGAGATCCATGCGTAGAGTTTAAGAAACATCAGAAACAGACTTTCATGTAAAACAAAGTCACCACACAAGACAAAATGACGCCTCTGGTATGACGATAATTCTGATATTTCAAACGCCATCATTAATTTTTGTCTTAGTTTGGCTAGTCTGATATCACAGGCATTATTTCATTGTATAAAACAGGAGAGCACTGGGGAGCACTGGGAACGATCTCATTCAAATTGGAACAAGCTCTACCTTATTGGAACGACCTCTACTGGAATTTTCTCAATCATTTTCATAAATAATGCGCCCCGTTGCCGTTTTTAACAGGATATGTGATACAGAGTACTCGTTTCCCCGGGAGGAACGTACCGGAGCTGTATTCTTCGCGGAAGACCACAAATTATGCAAAAAGTTGACAGTTGTTGACAAACTGTTGTGAAAAAGCAATATCGTGTTCGAACTTTTAAAAATGATCCAACGGAAATTACTTCGGTTTCGCCTGCAGTTTTGGGCCGTGTGCGCCGATAAGTCATTTTTACACGACATAGCATTGCCATAATTATCCATTTTTTGCTAGAAACCTCGAAAACAATCAAAAGAACCACCGACACCTACCTTTGTTTACACGTTTTTAGCTATTGGACCGACCTCGCGAGTTCCCGGATGTGCTATGGGAACAGAAATTCACTACCTCTTTTTGGAGGTCGTTCCAAAGTTTACCACCCGTGTGTAAATGCCAAGTCAAAGACATGTTTATTTCAGACATATTGCTACTTAAGACAAAAATATTAATCAAATATGGACGAATAATGCTGTAAAACGTATGTAAATGGGAAGATAAGATATCGAGATAAGGGTAGAAATTTCATCATTTCTCTCTATGTTTTCTCAACCTTTCTGTCATGCATGTAAAAGGAGTCTGTGTGTTGAATGGCTTGATCTTGTAATACCTATATTCATAATAAAGACTACGTTTTATCTTCTCATGTGCTTTCTATGGCTCATATGTTTTCGTGTTTTAAACCATTTCCCAAACAATTTAGACTGTTTCAACCAGAAAGTTGCTGCAGACGACAAAATATCTGGAAAAATATATGTTTATAGACTACAATTATACTAAAATATTGAGGCAAAATGAGAAAATGCTTTTCATATTTTTTTCTTTTGCTTTGATATTTTCTCATACCTCTAGAACCCGGATAAACCAGAACATGCCATGTTTAAAAAGAAAGGGTTGATGTATCCGATAAAGTTGTTTACTCTCTTTTTAGGTAGTTAATTTGAAATAAAACATCAATAAATTTGCTATAAAAAATAATCCTATTTTATTTCGTTTACATTTCACAATGTGTCCCAATTTTATAAATTGGCAACATAAATCTTTTCATAATTTTCCTCTTTTCCAAACACTGCTAAAAAGGCGGATCAGAAGACATTGATAGTAAAGCATGAAAGGCTGGTGGAGATAATCATCGTTGGATTTTTTTCATACATAATTTCTGTGCTATCATGACATGCACATTATATTTCATATTTGTTGTAATTTTTGTACTTTCTTTTTGGTAAAAATCAATGCAGAACTGTGTGTTTCTCGTAATGTGAAGATGAATTATAAACTCATTTCTGGTCCAATTGGTGCACACAATTCCTGGTCATTTAGGCTGTTGTCCATATCGAGATGAAAAATATAATGCTAATGTATTTCCGTATCTTTTGCTCTCCGAAACCGTTTTTTCTGGTTACAGATGGCAGGAAAGAGAAGGTCATGTTTGACAAGATCACTTCAAGAATACAGAAGTTATGCTATGGGTTGAACTCCGATTTCATGGATCCAGTGAGAATTGTTTTCTCCTTTTCTAACACATTGTACCATCTGTTTACCTAGTTATAGAAACAGCTACCCGGAAAGGTCTTTTTTAGTTCTCGATAGGGCATATTTTCAATCCGAAATATACCTATTTGTAACCAATAGAAAACATATCCTTAGTATCGTTTGGCTCTATGTTACACTTTATTGATTTCAGTTGCTAAATTTAAAACTTATCTTAAGCCGGATGATCAGGTATAGGAAATGGTAGGCCTATTATTGGTAATTTAGACTGTTTTATCAGGGCAACTGATTGAGGCATTCTAAACATGTTATTTCAAATCAAAGGTTGTGGGTATTCGTACAAATGAGACAATTCCAATAAGTACCCACAACATTAGGTTTAAGGTATCCAACCCATCATTAGCACCAAAGAGCCAGAGGCTAAATTTGAAAAGTGGCAGTAATTCCTACACTGTGATGCCTAAATCCATTCCAAATACAATCATAAGCATTTTGAACTGTTTAGAATTTTGAATTAATGCATACTTATGGAAATATTTGACAAAAATGTTCAAAATTACCTCCGTTGCATATGAATATAGAGTAAAATAATATTTGTAAATTGTTTTCTTCTTGAAGCATAATTTTGAAATCTGACACGGTGAATCAACTTATGTGAAGTGTATTTACAAGTGTGTTTGTGTGTGTGTGTAATTTGGTTCATTTTTTCGTATAGCTCGAAAGTGGTGTTTTTAATGATGGGCTGTATACCTTAATGGAATTTTAAATATCTTTTGCATTTCAAAACTCCATTACTCCCTCTTAGCCGTAGCTCTGTTTAATGGCATTATGTATAGTGTCCTGAAGCAAGAGAATGGTATTTTTTCAGAGGGCGATCACACATAAGGTTATCAATGGTTTGTATCAGGGAGTGACCACTATAGAACTGGACAATTTGATCGCAGAGACCGCTGCTGCGATGACCACTAAACATCCAGACTATGCTCTGCTGGCAGCCAGAATTGCTGTATCCAATCTGCACAAGGAAACAAAGAACGTTTTCAGTGGTAAGTAGGGCTGAAACGAGTACCCGGGTACCCGCGGGTAGGGTACAAAATTGCCAGTACCGCTTTCATTTGGGACCTTGACCATTAACCGAATGACCTTGACCTTAAAGTTGACCTGCTTTGTCAAAATATAACCTTCAAGAGTGATCTTACTTATACTGTGATAAAATTTTGAAATCTTTGACGCCACTGTTACTTGGTCCGGAGTTGGTCAAATAGGTGAATTTTACAACATTGGAAGGAAATAAAACAAATAATTTCATGAGCGGCATTTAGCGAGTTCAGTTATGGCGGATCATACACGCCAATACCCGCCCGGTTGTAAATTGGTCGCACTCGATTTGGCAAACCAGACAAAATCGAACATAACGGAATAAAACAAGGTTCTGTCTACAGACAGTTGAATAATGAGATAATTAGACCATCATAAATGTTTGTTATTGTGAAAAGGGTTTAATTAAAAATAATATGAACTTTTCAGAGGTTATGGAGGATCTCTACAACTGGATCAATCCAAAAAACAAGAAACATTCCCCCATGATATCCGAGGAGATCAAAAATATTATTGTGAAAAATGCTGATGTAAGTTATGAAACGTAATTTGTTTACATATACACGATACTTGATAGTGCAATATCTATTTCATACTTATAATACATATATCTGTTACACACATAAACACTGTTCATAACTTACAATGTTGCTTTCAGCTTTTTTAAGGTTTTAAAACCACCTTATACATGTATTTCTTTTACACAATCATACAAGTTTAGTTCTTGCTGGGAAATTAAATACTCATAGTTAAGATCGTAATGGATGTACATGCAAATTACCCATGCCTTCTCGGTCTATAAGAACAGGCTTATTTCGGGGCTAGCAGGACACTAATTCTGATGAGAAAAGCCTGGGATGAAAAGAATCTCTATGATAACCATTTTTAAATCTTTGCTAGACAGTCATAATTTCATTCTCATGATTTGAAAGAATTATGAAATATTTTCCAGAAACTGAACTCGGCCATCATCTATGACAGAGACTACACCTACAACTTCTTTGGCTTTAAGGTAAGTTTGATTTTCAGTCTAATGAGAACAGCAAATTCTGAGTTTGTTCCTTTGAATTAGACAAATTGCTATTTTCCATCGTGTCATCTTGGTTTAGATGAGCGATTAAGGACTTTCATGGTCCTCTTGATTTGTGAAAATAATCATTTCGCATGGGCGAGCTATAATGTCCGTGTAGAACTTTTGTACTCGTAATAATAATGCAGGAATGTACGTAGGTGAAAAGATGTCTGTTCACAAAGAGTGATTATAAAACTAATTATAAACATTTGAGCCGCAATCTGGAAAAGGGCCCCTCGAGGGTTTTGGGCTCAACATGTTTCTTGATCAGTCTGCGTATACACACAGTCTGACCAAGAACAATGGTGTTCTTAACCCTTTCCCAAACAAGACCTGGTTTTGACGTCCCTAATAGAATTGGCTTGAGAAAACATTGAGGCAAAAGAAGAAACTGCTGATAACCAGCAGTTTCTCCTTTTGTCTCAATATTTTCTATGTCATATATTATACAAATTTTATCAATAATAGGCTCCATTTAGTCATTTGTGGCAGTTTTCGAAGTGGATCACCCTAAAATATTGCCGTCTGGGAAAGGGTTAAATAGCTTCTTCACGACCTGTAGCAGCCATTACCCAGCGCCATGGACAGCACCCAGAACGGTGTTTATACAAAGACTGGTTTAGAAACATGACTGTATCGATTGATATGAGGGACATTTTTTTCCAGATCTTGGTTCATTTATTTTCAGACACTGGAGAAATCTTACTTGCTCAAAATTGACAACAAAGGTAACTTACAGTTATCACAAATAACCTTTGTCAAGAGAGAAAATAATAATAATAATAATAATAATAATAATAATAATAATAATAATAATAATAATAATAATAATAATAATAATAATAATAATAATAATGATAGTAGTAATAATAGTAATAATGATAATAATAATAATTCTGAATAACAAAATCTTTATTTATGGAAGGTAACTCATTAAGCTGACATCATTATACATGCATTTAATAAAACAACGAAGAACTTATTTACATTGATGCCTGAAAAAAATAGTATAGTGTAGTAAACACATGTAACAATTGGTATACTAAGCAGAAAAATGTCATAAAAATAACAGCCTACTGATTAATTCATTTATTCTTAAAACTTGTGTCTTAGGAAACAAAAAAGAAATTAATTTTATCAACATTTTCTTCCCACTGTTATTTTACACACATTTTCCCTACCACGGACGTCAACGTCGGGGCTTTGTTTTGGGAAGGGCAAGCATTTCATATCGGAATAACATACAGCTCACACACGCGAAAAATTCACACAAGCATTTAAACATTAATACAATGCATTATGAATTAATAAAATCACAAATCATATCTGGACAAACATACTCACTACATACTTAAATGTTATTAACATTAAAGCTATATATTCAAGAAAAGAATTAACCGTTATCAAATATTTTTCTTGGAGCACGTGACATTAGAAATTATTCTTATATTGAATGGTTTTTAGTTTCAATATTTCATGCATGCTATTTTTCTTTTCTAAATATAATTATGTTGTATGTCGCTTTCTATCGTTTCCAGAAGATCTTGATTGTTTTTATAACCTTCGAGTTTAAAGGTTGAATACATGAACAACTGGCATAATTTGTGATCAACGAATCTTGTCACTCTGTGACGTCACCTTGTCCAAGAAAGACAAGTCATGTTGATTGTTCAATGGATTAATTGTGAAATGTCTAATCAACTATGGGCAAAATTTCAAATAAAAGCCACGTAATAATATTGTTTCTAATTGCTGTTCACGTTATCATAACTAAAACGTCATCCATACTTGACCTTTAAAATCTTTATTTTATAAGTTCATTGTTCTATAAATTTCAGTGGTCGAGCGTCCACAGCACATGTTAATGAGAGTATCAGTGGGAATCCACCATGGTGATATTGATGCAGCCATTGAGGTAAAAAATAATATTTTTACATTTTTAAAAGAATTGTGCAAATTTTTTTTAATGTACTGAATCGTCCACTTGGTAGGCTAGTAGCCCAAGATTTACTCTCACTCCTCTTATTCTCACTGCTGAGATCCCGGATTCGATCCCTTTCTGTCGCAAAATTCTTTGTAAATCTAAGTGGGAGAGCAGTTGGGGGCTTGGGAAGGATGTTGTGGTAGTATTGATGAGAGAAACTATGGGATTCCATAGTTAGATGCTCCAGGTGCACGATATGATCATATCAGCTAAAAGGGGCGATTTTTTAAAATCTTAATTCTTAAGAATTATTTTCCATTTGCATATTTGTAGACATATAACTTGATGTCAGAGAAGTGGTTCACCCATTCTTCGCCCACTTTGTTTTATGCTGGCACTTGTAGACCTCAACTGTCAAGGTGAGAATACGGCCTTTCATTTGGGACCACGACCTTTGGCCTCGTGACCTTGAAATAGGAGTTTTACCTACTTGTAAACCATTTTATCCTTGCATTTGAAGTGTGACACACGGAAACCTCCTACACGTACCATTCATTTGGGGTCAAGACTGTTGACTTTGTAACCTTGGACATTGTTTTTTTTTATAATCTCCTGTATAGGCGAGATATGTTGTCTGCGGAAAACCCTAGTTGAAAGAAATATTGTACAGGCCACAAGTAGCAATATTTCTTACAAAGGAAATATCAAAATAGCTCAGAACGATAAACAATTAAAACAAGAGCCGTCATAGACGGATAATGCTCCCCGAATAAGTGTTTGTCACAAAACAAAAATTAGCATACATTAAGCCCCTTTTTCCCATGACAGATTTTTTGTACACATATTATTTATAGGATATGGTCTAGAACATCTCATTTATCACAAAAGTACAAAATTTCATTAAATTCTGCCCATTGGATGAAGAGAAATTGGAGAAAATCTATTTTTTACATCAAGGCCCCTTTTTCCATGATGCAGCCTCAAATCAACAAACGGAGAAAAAGGTCCCTAGGGATTATGCCTGGGAGTTCACATGTGAAGTTTCGTTGAATTTGGTCCAAGGGTTGCCGAGATATGGCTGTGGACGGACGGACGGACACACGGACAGACGAACGGACGGACGGACAGCATGGCGACTATATGCTCCCCCGAATTTTTTTCGGGGAGTATAAAAAGGAAAATAAATTATAAATCATAAACTTGAACGCCTCACATCAAAATTTCTGGCATTTCATTTTCTTTCCCTTTGTCATTTAGAACATGGCCAAAAACATTTTGACTTTGAACTGTAAGTAAGATATGATTTTCATATGCAGTATCATAATTAATGAATCACAACTTATTTCGGCAAGACTATTCTAATGATTTCAATTGCAAAGTGAAGAATGATAGTCCCTTAACAACTTTATGTCTTAATACAAATGCTGTTGCAACGTTAGATCATAGATAATAATTCACGCTAAACTAAACTTCACTAAACAATAGTACGAGCATAGTTTTTAAAGATAAATCTAAATTACAATTTGCTTGTATGTTCCTGGTATGTTCATTTTTTCAGCTGTTATCTTTTGACGATGCAATCGGACAGTATAGAAGGTATTTATGACACACTGAAACAATGTGCTCTCATCTCTAAGCATGCTGGAGGAATCGGTCTCAATGTTCATGAAATACCATGTACAGGCAGTTATAATGCAGGGGTAAGATGTTTTCTGTATTTCTGTTTCTCCTAATGCTAAACTGCTCTTAATCTTAAAATGTGCTTTTGTGACCATAATCACCATACTATAAGGAGGTATGTAAAGATGTATTACTGTGACATTCAATTTAGTGAAATGTTAATTCATTTTCAGACTTTCAATGGAAATTCTTGGTTTTAATGTTTCTACGTACAACTGTCATATCACAGTTTCTATTTCAGTTCTTGCTTAATTTCTTTTCTCATAATATCGTCCTCTAGAAAAAGATTCCTTATTCTGTCTTTTCAAACCTGTTTGGACCCTTTTCATTATCCAGCACTTGATAGTCGCGCTTTTCTGTCCTCTAACGGTTCTCTTTGGTTCTTCTGCAATCTTTCATAAAAATAATTGAGGTCCTTGGCAAGTCTGTTGGTTTGCATTTGGCGAGGAAGATTGAAAGAACTGAGTTGCATGAACTTGTCTATTTTGTCAACAGTAATGATGATAATGAACATAACATATTGAGAATCCATATTCCTGTTTTACAGACTAATGGTGCATCAAATGGACTTGTTCATATGCTACGTGTGTACAACAATACTGCTAGATTTATGGATCAGGGTGGTAACAAGGTTTTTAGCACTGTTATGTTAACCTATACTCACATAGTTGTACTTTTTGATGTCCCAACATATTAAGACCTTTGAAATCTTGCTGGAAATGAAGAAATCGCTTATTTTCTTCATTTTCAACAATGTTTTCTGTGCAGAAAGACAAACAATGTAAGTTTTCATTCACTTGAAATTGTCTTCAACAACTTTAAATTTAAATCAGTCAACAAATTTGCCATATGATAAAATGTACTTTGATGTTCACCAATTCACAGATAGCTGTTGTCAACAAAGAATGAAGGAGATACTCAAAATTTAGCCTGTCTATTGTCAAGATAATTGTAATAGCTGGAAGAATATTTTTAAAACAAAAGTACCATCTTAACCGCTATTTTGTATTCCTATTTTCTGTACGTACCTACTATTGCCTTTCTGTCCGTGAGTCTGAACAGCTTGGCATGTGGCATGAACACTTTTAACAAAGCTAATATTTGCAAAACATTGATCATAACTACTTTTGGTGAAGAGGATTTCAAGTTTTACATAAGTATTACTTTTTCTGGACATTTTTGTGATACCAAAGTCATTCCTCTTGGTTAAAGTAAATGCCTATTGATGTCATGATACCAAAGTCATTTTTCTTGGTTAAGGTAATAATTGTAAGGTGAGCTCATAACGCCAAAGTCATTCTAAAATTAGGTTAAGGTAAATGTCGCTTGAAACCATGATGCCAAAGTCATCCTTCTTCGTTAAATGTAAATGCCTCTTGGCGTCATGTTTTTGCCGAAATATGTTGCTAGTTTGGAGGCAATTGTCTTCCAGAGACATCTTGTTGTTTCACACAGTTGGACGTTTATTTCCATCCTTTGTAGAAGCCCGGAGCTTTTTGAAGGGTGTTTTAAGAATGCAACATGTTGTTTCACAGCCATATCTCTGTTCTTGTATTTGTAGAGGCCAGGAGCTTTTGCAATATATTTGGAGCCATGGCATGCAGACGTCTTCGATTTCCTTGATATGAAGAAAAATACTGGTAAAGATGAACAGCGTGCAAGAGATCTGTTTTATGCCCTGTGGATCCCGGACTTGTTTATGAAGCGCGTAGAATGTAATGGTGAATGGACACTGATGTGCCCCACTGAATGTCCAGGACTTCATGATTGCTGGGGAGAAGAGTTTGAAAAATTATATACACAGTTAGTACTAAACTTCAGATTCACGTATGTGATTTCATTATTGAAGATAGCAAAATCATGGATTTTGAAATCTGACCAAATAGCATGTGATTAGGGCGAGGAAAGACTAAGATTCTATCTTTTTTACCATAATGTTGCCACAATATAATAGTTGTGATTTCGCTGAGGTAAGGTAGACACTTGAATATTACTTTTAGTAATAGAAATAAATTGTTGGTGTCTTATAAGTAAGGAAAAAGTTCATTTGGATGTGGATTGAGGATTGTTTCATTTTATCCTTGGATCGTTATTCTGTCTCGTACTGTATTTACAATGTGTTGTAGGTATGAGGCAGAAGGTCGAGGTAGAAAGACAATCAAGGCCCAGCAGTTATGGTACGCCATCATTGAAGCTCAAACAGAAACTGGCACCCCCTACATGTTGTACAAAGATCACTGTAACAGGAAATCTAACCAACAAAATCTGGGAACCATCAAATGTGGCAATTTGTGTTCTGAAGTTGTAGAATACAGTAGTAGAGATGAGGTAAATGTCAAATAGAAGTGAATTGTCACATAATTTTTAAATATCCTAGGATATTTTGAAATATCCTAATGCTGTATTGCATATTGTTTGACACCAAAGTCTTTATAAAAGCAAATAGGATTTTAGAATTGGCAAGTGATGTAAAAATAAGATGCGAATATCTGCTTAGATAATTGGTAACTTGGTGTCGCTATATTGTGAAGTGTCTACAAATGAGCACAATTTAGGAACCAATCACTCCAGATGTTAGCGCGACATGCATTACAGTAGTATTGATAAAAAGCTCAGAAACGATGGTTTGAGAATACCTATATGATAAAAAAAGTTTCCGTTTTTAACTTATCAGGTTGCTGTCTGTAATGTGACGTCCATTGCATTAAACATGTTTGTTAGACCAGACCGAACGTACAACTTTGAAAAACTAGCAGAAGTAACCAAGGTTATTGTTAGAAACTCGAACAAAATCATCGACATTAACTACTACCCCGTTCCAGAGGTAAGTTGGTTTTTCTCGTACATCAGGGGCCGCATTCACCAACATTTGAGCCAGGATCTGGAAAAACGTCCCTTAAAGCATTTGATAACAACATGGTTCCAGATCAGCCTGCGTATACACGCAGTCTGATAAGGAACCATGTTGTTCTCCAATAGCTTCCATATGGTGTGTAGCAACCATTTAGGAGTAATATGGATACTGGCTAGACTGCATCTAGGCACGACCTAATCTTGAAATCTAGCTGTCTCAAAAGCTATAAGGGACGCTTTTTCAGATCCTGGCTCATTTCTAATTTGATTGCCTGAATCCAAATTACCTTATAAGTCATCCGAGAGGTGTGTCACCGTCAATTGAATGAATTGTGTAATTTTAAAGGTAAAACCTATGACTTTTTCCTGTCTTTGACAGATGACTGTAAAAGGCTTCTTCCCATTAGAAAGTGTTCGTATTCATATGTTCATATTTCCATTTTGTGCCACCTCCGTGGCAGAAAACAATCCCAAACTAGTTCGTACATTTTTCCCCTGAACAAAGCACTGTAGATATATGCATAAATTGTACTTAAACATTAACTTTTACTAAAAAAAAATTCCCAATTTTTTCGAAAGAGCACGCTAAATTTTGAACAAGAGTTGTTCGCGGACAACGTAGCTCGCCTATACGAGAGCTTGTCATAAAAAAAGAGTCAAAGGTCAAGGTCATTGGGTCAAAGGTTATGGTCTAAAAGTCAAGGTCATGGTACGAAGTATCCATATGTGAAATATCAAGGCCCTATCTATAATAGTGCATGAGATAGGCCAGGTCAAAGTTTTTGAAAAGTAGGTCAAACTCCAAGGTCAAGGTCACTAGGTCAAAGGTCATGGTCCCAAATGAAAGGTCTTGCTGAGAAGTATCCATGTGTGAAGTATCAAGGCTGTATCTGTAAAAATCGCTGAGATATAGGCCAGGTTAAAATATTTTAAAAGTAGGTCAAACTCCAAGGTAAAGGTCACTAGGTCAAAAGTCATGGTCCCAAATGAAAGGTCTTGACAGGAGGTATCCATGTGTGAAGTATCAAGGCTGTATCTCAAATAGTGCCTGAGATATAAACCAGGTTAAAGTTTTTGAAGACGTGACGACGACGCTGACACTAGAGCTGTGACATTAGCTCCCCGGACATAAAGTCCCGGCTCGCTAAAATTGAAGTGGCTATATGGCCAACTTTTCTTGTTTTTGTTTAAGGTGGATGTATATTGGCATCGTCTCCCTTTTCCGTCCAGACAACCATTCTAATCTGTCTTCACATCTTTTGAAGCAACTTATTCATTTGTTGACAAATTTCGATGAAATATCAGGGAATGTTTTTTGCCAAATGACTTCTTACATAGCGTCGTATTTTTAATACTTAGGCTATTTCACAGAAAAGGCTTACCTTTTGCAAAAAGTATCATATATTGTGACTATTGCACCCTGGACTGTAACATCAGTTTAACTTTGGAAACCTAAGTGATGTGGCTTGTGTATATAATTATAGAGTGAACCTTTTCATAATAAACATTAAAATCAGAAGTCTTCTTTGTGTAACTTTGCTTTGCGCAAAGTCTTTATTGAAAATGTTACAGAGCCCATTGATAAATACATGTTTCAGGCTAAGAAATCCAACATGCGACACAGACCTATTGGTATTGGAGTGCAAGGATTGGCTGACGCTTTCATCTTGATGAGACATCCATTTGAGAGTCCCGAGGCCCAGCAACTGAATAAAGATATATTTGAGACGATCTACTATGCAGCGTTAGATGCCAGTTGTGAGTTAGCAGAGAAACTCGGACCTTATGAAACATATAAGGGGAGTCCTGTTAGCAGGGGAGTAAGTCACAAAATAAGTCACTTATCCATAATCAAAATACAGATTCCTGCTTTCTAAAATATTCGCGGTTAACTTGTTTAGATTTTGCAAACTAAGCTGATATTTATTGTAAGTTCATAAATGTTTACAATATATAAGACCGGGAATATTCCATTTGGTCTGTTTCTGCACAATTTTTGTCTCAATAACATGTTTTGATTTATTTCAGATTTTACAACATGACATGTGGGGAGTAAAAGATTCTTCAATAGTAGACTGGCCAAGTCTGAGAGCTAGAATAGCCAAGTAAGTAAACAGAAAATAATAATTAATCATTGTCATTGATGATCATAATCATTAAATACACTCCATCCATCATTAGATACCAAACACTTCTTGTTTTTTTATGTCCATCAATGTATAAATTTTCAATCGAGTCTTAAAGGTACATTAGTATCCCCAGGCCTAAATGTAATTATCCACAAAAGTTGGCTTTTAGCATGTTGTCACATTGTTCATAGACTTAATATGACATAATACAAAATTCATACAGTAATTGACATAATCATGCAGCTCGGTGTAAATACTAAAAACTATGTAAAGCGGCCCATACACGATCAATATAATTGACAATATTATTGAGTCATAATATTGACAATATTTTTCTAGCCACCCATACACGATCAATATTATTGACAATATTAATTTAGAGAACAATCAACCATGGGTTACATAACGACAATAAAAATATTGAAGAAAATATTTCAGCGATCGCAGATATTCGTCAATAGTATTGACAATCCTTCAATATTGCCCATCCACGGTCAATATTATTGTCAATACCAGATATTGACAATAATATTGTCAATAATATTGATCGTGTATGGGCCCCTTAAGACATTTATGTACAGCTTATTGGTCGTGTTTACGAAATTATGTGATATGTGGTTTTATATCCGTCGTAATCTTAGCCAATAAAGGTCAGACGAAGCTGAAATTTTGCACAGAGAAATATTAAATGCCATGTTTTAATTATGTACAGTTATTTGTACAGAAAATTACCCGAAAATAAGTATACTAAGTAACTGTAAGTATGAATCTTTACAGACTACAAACATTAGTGGGACATCGAAATCATATAGGCCCTCAAGGGCGGATCCAGGATTTTTTTCCAGGGGGAGGGGGGTCCAAGCCCCCACCCCACCCCACCCCTCCTCTAGATCCGCCCATGGGCCCTATTCATATAAACAGGAGTTGCAAGTTTTCTATTACTCTTCATATATATAATAATTGAATTGTGTATTTTGTTAGATATGGTGTGCGAAACAGTTTGCTCCTTGCTGCTATGCCAACAGCCACCACTGCACAGATTCTGGGTAACAATGAATCTATCGAGGCCTATACCAACAATATTTACACACGCAGGGTATTGTCTGGGGAATTCCAGGTGAGTAGAGCCTTTAGAATACATGTATTTGTGGTGCTGTAGTAGTGATATGTATTTGATGCAATACCAGCCATGCCCGACATCAAAAGTGTGATGGTCATGATGAAGTTTGATATCGCATCAGACTCAATCATTTTGGTCCATGGATTGATCTCTGATCGCGCTGAATATCCCTCAAGACATTTGTCTCTCATTGGTGAGGGTATAACTAAGATTAAGTGGGATGAGCAGCAGAATGCTTGAAAATGGTGTTCTAGTGGTGATGCTGGTGAGGCAATTACAAGAATCTATGGCAAGGTGCTTCAGTCGTTATGATTTGACAGAAATACGGTTCCAAATGGTGTTAACACGGTACGGAAACTACAGAGACAGAGCCATTGGCTCTGCCGCTTAAATCCTCTGGGGGGCTTCCGGCAATGTGTGGCTCTGTCTCTGGGGTCGTGATTTTTTGACAAAAACAGGTGAGTGTTCAACTTTGTTGTTCATTTATTTTCTTCTGGTGCTTAAAATCGAAAAACCGGGAATGTCATGCTCCCCTAAGACCATTTATCTGCCTGTTCTAATTCTGTGGGCTTCAAAGTCGGCAGGGTTTTCACAGGATCATTGTCGTCGTGGGTTGACCCTATGTGATTTTTTCTTGTTTACATCATGTATTCATGTACATTTCAACGGTAAATAGCCAATTACTGCAGCCAAAACATGTGATATACTAATCGAGGGATAATCTCGATCAGACATTGCTTTCCCATGTAACAAAACCTTAGAAATGATTGGCAAACGTAAAGTTTGAGCAATTTTTATCGGTGGCTCTGTCTCTGGCGGCTGGCTCTGTCTCTGGCGGCTGGCTCCGCTTTGAACTGTCGGTTAATTTTAGTCTGTTTACAAAATACTTGTCCAAAGCATATCTCTGAAAGTATCGAAGCTATGATCATGAAATTTCATGGGTGGATATATCTCAATAAAGACAAGTTCTGTATCAAAGGAGCATAAATATTCCTTACTTATTTTGTGAGTCACTGTCCTTTGTTTTCGACAAATACACTTATCCGGACAAATGTAATGGCGGGGTATTATATCACATTAGGTGATACATAGAATTCTTATTTAGGACTGCTCCAATTCAAAATGATGTCCAGACATGCAAGGATGCAGATGGGCGCCCCCCCCCCCCTCTCATGAGAGAGACATGTATGTATCTGCGCATAGCTCCAAAGTATCAAATATGTAATAGTTATCATTGAAATCTGTGAGAAAAAATATGAAAATGCTGGTTATGAGCAATTTTCTTTTCTCGCAATGCACCAGAAAAATGTCTTGCTTGGGAAGGATTAAATGGAAAGATGTCGGATATATTGGTGCAAATAAAAAAAACAAGGGCCAGTTTCATTTTTAAGACGTATTTTTTGTCTTTGTCTTACCGATGACCTACGACAAGTTTTGGACAAGAAACGCGTATCACCAATTTATCAAGACCTGGGGCCCGTATTATCAACGCTCGTACGATTAATTTTTGCGTAGTTACTTGTAACAACAAACCTGATTGGTTCAATCTGATTTCTCGTGCACTCAGATGTTTTGTTACACATTTTATACAAAAACTTTGTCGTAAGATCGTTGAAAATACGAGCCCCTGGATTATGCGATTGTTGTTTTAACCGATATTTAAGACATCGTTAAGTCAAAATTACTTCTTTTAAAAATGTTTTGATGAAACAGGCCCCTGACTTTTCGGAAGCGTTCACACCGAAAAATCGTCTGCTTAAAGTCTGTTTTGTGTATTCTCTCAGCACGGATTTTGACGAGATAAAGTGCACCGCACGCGCGTCATTGAGAGGGACATTCCCCGGTTCTAACTCACTCCGCATCAAATCCCATGGTTTCTCGAAACATTCAAAATGAATGTTTTTGGTTGCATTTAAATAAAACTATGGAATACTTTGCATAAAGAGGTTCAGGAATGACCCTCTCAAAGGCGCGTATGGTGCAATTGCTCGTCAAAATACGTAGAGTTTAAACTGAGATATGCATGAAGAACAAAATATACTTGAAACAGACAATTTTTCGGTGTGGACCTTTCCCCAAATCACGTGGATTACCCATCGTGTAATTGTTTCTTTGTCAACACCCAGTTTGTCGCCTTAAGTACAGTACTACATAGAATCATGAGCCGTGACGAAATGTTAGTGTATATTCCAATACATGTAAATTGGAAGAGAAGCATGTTTTCCACTGAATAAAAGCTAATAATGGCACATTTTGCGCGGTGGCCGTGAGAGTTCAGTAGCTGTCTCCAGATAGTACGATGTCTTTATCACAGGATGTTCGGTTCCGAGTCACATATTTACTTAAATCGAAATCCCTCTTCCCCCGTCAATTTAGACACGCTGATCTTTGATCATTCAAAGGACATTCTTTAATTGTAGCTTTGAAATTGAACAACGCTGAATGTTCGATGTTTTGCAAAGGGTTTAAACGGTGACTGAACCATTCGCCATACACAATATGATCTATTCAGTGTGTGAGTAAATTACTTCGACACGAATTTTGCGATAGATTAATTTTTTTCACCAAGCACGCAGAGACAGAGCCAGCCGCCAGAGACAGAGCCACCGATAGAAATTGCTCAAACTTTACGTTTGCCAATCATTTCTAAGGTTTTGTTACATGGGAAAGCAATGTCTGATCGAGATTATCCCTCGATTAGTATATCACATGTTTTGGCTGCAGCAATTGGCTATTTACCGTTGAAATGTACATGAATACATGATGTAAACAAGAAAAAATCACATAGGGTTGACCCACGACGACAATGATCCTGTGAAAACCCTGCCAACTTTGAAGCCCACAGAATTAGAACAGGCAGAAAAATGGTCTTAGGGGAGCATGACATTCCCGGTTTTTCGATTTTAAGCACCAGAAGAAAATAAATGAACAACAAAGTTGAACACTCACCTGTTTTTGTCAAAAAATCACGACCCCAGAGACAGAGCCACACATTGCCGGAAGCCCCCCAGAGGATTTAAGCGGCAGAGCCAATGGCTCTGTCTCTGTAGTTTCCGTACCGTGGTTAAGTTGCATATCATTATATATCGATGCAATTGACCAAACGCCGACTGTCAATCAAAAACACCGATTAGCCAATGGACGACCAGAAAAATGTCAAACCCCAATTGTTCATCGTTGCACGTGGTTTCGTATCTATTTATCGACTGACAATCAAAACAATCGACATACCAAGTGTTTTGATAAACCGTCGGTGTTGTTATAAAATCTCGTTACTACGGCTTGAATCAAGCCGTAGTTACGAGATTTTATAACAACTACGAAAAACTATTTTGTTTGTCCGAATTTACGTCACGATTAACTTGGTAAAATCGTTCCCTATTAACGACCACATGCCCATTGTTTGCCTTAAATTCTATGTTGGGCGGAGCGATCTGTCGATTGGCGTTTGGTCAATTCAAAGGGAGATCAATTCCAAACATAACACAACATGTACTTAAGTTCCACAGAAGGCATACTTTGACTTAAACTTTAGATCTTTGTCTATTCTACTTCGGGTGGATTTATTGAATAATTACCAACACTGACTGTCCATAAATTCATAAAGAGCAACATTTCGTAAACAGGTTGAAGGATTTCTATGACGATTACAAGATGATAGAAAATTACAATAGAGAAATAATTTCTACCAAAGCGAATCCAGACGGAGCATTTATTGGATGTACAGGAATGTTCATCACTGTGTTGTAAGCTGTCCGTTAGGTTTGTGTAGTCATTCAAAGATGGCGACAACGATACAACATGAGAGGTAGGTGTCATAGTTTTTCATCGATAAATTTCTTAAACGGTCGTATCTTGCCTTGATACTGATATCATTATACAGGGGAAATGTATACATGTACCTATCAACGGTTCTATATATCAAAGTACCAGTGTTGTCCTATTGTACACAGTCGTTGTGCAAAGACAGCCCAACACGGAAACATTTTTTCGAAGCGAGAAAGATGACCTTTTAAGGATTATTACATAGTAATCAGCGAACTAAGGAACAAACTATTGCTCTTACTTGGATGTTTTTAACATGCTCTTTTCTATGGTTACCGTTATTTTACACAAAAATGTCCAGAATGATCACAAACACCGTGTTTACTAAATGGCCAAACAACGGTGTAGTCACAGTGAAAATATGCAGACACAACGGTGCAGTTTCTGTGTTTTATGTACGGTGTGGTTATATTTTCATAACAAATTGTGAACGGTGTAGACATAATGTAATTGTGAACGGTGTAGACTTGAAGCAATACAGAACTTATTATTTCTGAAATGATAATATTGTAATTTTTATGATAACGTTTTCATGCCTGGGAATCACGTTTTACAATTACTACCGAAATTCTTCAACAATGTTAATATGTGACTGACTTGTAAATGCTTTGCAGTAAAGATGGTGACAATATGTCTACAAAATATAATTAAATCAGAATAGAGAAAGAATCTAGTTTCTTCGCTATTTGTCAAAGCAATTCCGTAAGCGTAAAAAAAGTAGAAAATACCAAGAATCTGCCGGTGTCTGTTTTATTTTGTCTTTTATTTTCAGTTCCATGATGTTCACTTGTTACTACTGTCATTTCGAATGAAGTTTCGAAAAGGTTGTGAAGCATTGGGAACAGGACCATTCCAGCCAGATATTAAAAGTGCGCAGGAGAGAGATCAATGATCAGACAGTCCAAAAAGGTCTGAACTCTGAACTTTAGTATAATTCCGGATATTATCAAGCAGTCAGACTAGGACATCATCCCCATTTGCGAGCATAGAATACACAAGATAGACATCATCAACGTAGAAAATCAGGATTTTGGAATTAACACTTTTTCTATCGATGATATTCTCGATTTTGTATGCATGAGCCCTGTACATAAATAGAAGTTTAACATCCCATAAAGTCGTTCAAAAAGCTCCGACCTTAATTCCTGATAATTCCATTGGACGTGCTGAAACAGATGATACGGATAGGGACTCGCGAGACATGAAAATAATGGCTGAAATGAAAAGTTTGTTCCTAGATGTGATTAAGTCATTGAGAAATTGATCAACTTGGTAATTGGTTATCTTTTCATAAGATGGTCAAGGAAGATCGGTTCCCGATGGAAAACATTGCATTTCATTTATTGATGAATGTGTGTAAGTTCTACTCTCTTGGTACTAAGTTGGAAGTACTTCAACAGTAGTCAAACGGTTTTGGCAAATAGGATATTGTCTTTTTCATTGCAAATGGTTACATTTAAAGAGTGGGCCCCAAAAAACTTGGTCAGAAAATTGTCAGTCCTGAAGAGGAGGTTAATTACGTCTGAAAATGCCAAAATTAATTTTGCAGTTCCGTAATTCTACTTTCAAGACTTGATTACTTTAAGTCGAACAAGACGAAAAAATGCCCAAATGTTTATGAAACAAATTTATAATTTATGCTTTGTTATTTATAATTTATGTTTTGTTGATGGAATCCTTTATTTTGGGTAAAATCGGACTTTTCAATGAGGGGTCAAGTTGAAAACAAGATACAATAGTCCCAGCCGAAATTGACAGTGACGTAGGCTGATGTTTACTGCTGCAAAACCAATCAATTCGTCTGATTTGCACCGTTACAAATACGGACAGAGTTGATTGGTTGTCAAGTAGTAAACATTAGCCTACGTCACTGTTACTTTCGGCTGGTACTATAGTACATGTCGATCAATAATTATCATACTCCATGAGTTGAAATCATTTCATTAATTACAAGAATTGATTGTAATAACCAATTAAAACAGTCACAAAGAAAAATTCAAAGCCAGAGCCGAAATTCTGAAACTACAAATCAAATGAACGGATGAACAAGAAACTGGCCATTGCGCCCACATCTTCGGGTAAGTCAGTAAACATTGTTCTAAAATAACGTTTACTGCATGTCTTGTTTAATATTTTGTGATGGTATTTTTGTGATTATCATATCCATCAGAGGTTAATTCAATAACTAAAAAATGTCTTCTGATTAAAATTAAATTAAACATACATTGAACTGTTTTAGGCTTAGGTGAATGAAGAAAAGAGAATACGGCATATTCCCTTAACGTTTGTTTTCGTCTACTTTAAGGATGGCGGCGTTTTCATCAAGGGAGAGAACTGGGTTTTTTAAGACCAAAGTATTTGAGGGAGATAAATCAGAGCTGCATCTGATCTGCTAGCTGTTAGAGCTGGTTCGCCCTATACAACATACCAAGTCTACACCGTTCACGATTTGTTATGAAAATAATAACTACACCATACAGATAACACAGAAACTGCACCGTTGTGTCTGCATATTTTCACTGTGACTACACCGTTGTTTGGCCATTTAGTAAACACAGCGTTTGTGGTCATTCTAGACACTTTTGTGTACAATAACCTTAACCATAGAAAAGAGCATGTTGAAATCATCCAAGTTAGGGCAATAGTTTGTTCCCTAGTTCGCTGTTCTCTATGTAATCATCCTCAAAAGGTCAACTTCCTCGCTTTGAAAAAAAATTTCCGTGTTGGGCTGTCTTTGCACTACGACCAAAGGCGATAGGACAACACTGGTACTTCGCTATATAGCAACGTGAATATGTATACATTTCTCCTGTACGATGATATCAGTATCAAGACAAGATACGGCCATTTGAGGAAATTATCGACCAAAAACCAAGACACCCACCTCTCACGATTTTCCACGGACGCCATCTTTGATTGACCACTCAAAACTTCCGTACAAACTACACAAATCTAACGGACAACTTACAACACAGTGTTCATATTGTATTTTAGATTGTGAATCACCACATGTTAAAAGATCTAACAGAGAGGGGACTCTGGGACGATGATATGAAGAACAAAATTATTGCACACCAAGGTTCTATACAGGTTTGCTTTCCTGTTTTCTCGAAATACCAATGTATTCTTCTTATGAATAACTGTTTATATTTGTCGTGCACATGTTGCGAATTATCATAATTATCAGTAATCTATGCCTAATGTTAGGATATTGATCAGTGAATCAGATGACTATATTCCCACAAACGAAGTTTATGGACAATATACTGGAATTAGCCTGACCAATCCCTCCTACAGATTCAGTTGGATTTGCGTCAAACTAACATGACAAAAGTGTTCATTAGGACCTGTAGATGCCCAAGATGAAACAACTTCCATGAAAATTCGATTAAGAATAATGAGTTATTGCCCCTGGCGAAACACAAAAGGCTTGTCTATGCAAGTTCTACATAGTTTCTTGTGGATTGGCTTCATACTTGACAGAAATGTTCATAAGGACCAGTAAATTTGCAGTTCCACCAATAAAAATAGAACTATTGAGGTACTGTCCTCCCTGATTTCACTAAAAAGACTTGTCCGAGCATCTCTTATATTTTCTATCGGATTAGCTTCATATTTGGCAGTTTTTTTCTTTACGACTTGTAAATGTAAACCACGGCTATATTGGAGTTGGCAGCACATCGGATTCACACTCGGTACAGATTTGATTCGATTCCCGGCCACAGCAAACATCCTTTCTGACATTTGTCTCCCATGAATAGCGTTGGATAATCGCAAACCCATGTGGGCGAGCAGCATGGCATGCCATAACACCTTCGAGAGGCATAAACCCTATTTAAATTCAACCAATCTGTTTTTCCTCACAAATGCGACTCGTCATTATCTTGATTTCCAGAACATAGATGGAATCCCAGACGACATCAAAGCTTTATACAAGACGGTATGGGAGATCTCGCAGAAAACAGTGCTAAAGATGGCCGCAGATCGCGGAGCATACATTGATCAGTCTCAGTCACTGAACATCCATATAGCGGATCCTAACTATGGCAAGCTCACCAGCATGCACTTCTATGCCTGGAAATTGGTAAGTGTGACATTCAAAAAGGCGAACACTTTTTAATTGTCAAGTAATAGTGGTGGTGTTTTATCCATTTAAAAAAAGTATTTCTTTGATGCATAGGCTGTTTAAAAGCAATTCCAGGCGGCATTCAAAGTTCAAACTGAGATCTTGAAACATTGATTGGTATGCTTAATAGAATGTTTCATTTGTTTCTGCTAAAATGTGTTTTTTCTGTTATGAGTATGATTCAGCCTTGTGGGGAGTTATGTCATGATCGCAATGTAATTTGTTCAAAGTTTACATAATTCAATTCTAATGTTGTTCATTCTTTCTGATTTCAGGGATTGAAAACTGGCATGTACTACTTGCGTACACGACCAGCCGCCAGTGCCATTCAGTTTACCGTCGACAAAACCAAACTTGCCAATAAAGCAAAAACAGAGTCAACCAAGTTGGGGGAGGACAACAATGCGGCCATGGTGTACTCTTTGCAAAATAAGGATGATTGTGTGATGTGTGGATCTTAAAATATCCTAAGTATATCGATAGATTAGTGCAAAACTTCTGAATGTGCACATATATATGAGCACGTAAAAAAGTTTTGCGCTGTCTTCGATATTTTGTATAAATACAAGCGTTTAATGTATTTGAATTATTCGTACCACTACAATTTCTCCCAGAACAAAAAGAAAGCAGCACACTAATCTGGTCAGCCTGCCGTATCCCTTGTCTTTACAAACAGGCGTGGTGTTAACAAAAGAATGAGTGTATAATTAGACAACGAATCATGAGTCGTGACGAAGGGTTACTGTATTTTCCAATAAATGTAAATAGGGAGAGAATGACATTTCCCACTGAATAAAAGCGAATAATGACACATTTTGCATGTTGTCCGCGGGGGCCGTGACAGTATAGTAGTTGTCTCCAGATATTGCTATGTCGATTTATTACAGGGTGACGTAATTCGAGTCACATTTCTATAAATCGAAATCCCTCTTCCCCTGTATTTTTGTATTTACGACGATGAACAAGTTAAAGTTTTGTTCTATTTTGTTTGTTAATAATATATATAGGATTTAGACAGACAAAATGCTTTCCAGATAGTTATACCCTTTACTCAAGATTTCCGATAATGGACTGGAAGACAAATGATAACAAAAATTAAGACTTTTTTTCTACAGTTTTTAAAACACAATTGTGAGATCGTGTGAGATTGTGTTTAGCTTTTAAAATCGTGATCATCACGCCTAAATCGTGAAACGTTTTTCGAAGAGTTTACCCCGTGACCTAGTTTTTGACCTTTGTACAAGATTTCACCAAAACAATCAGTCAGACCAAATTCTATCTTGATCAGGCAAAATAGGCCTATGTGGCTATGAGTGGATATGCGATAGATGTTAACGATGCACGTAGCACGACAAATGCCGGACATCCACCTAACCACAAAAGTTCACCTTGGTCACTTCGTGCTCTGGAGAGCTAACTAGAAAGCCCTGAAGGGATTGAGTCGCTCCACAGGCCCGAACTCCTTTAAATATTCAATCCAAGTTTTGATAAGATTTTTCAATGCGCGTGTTTTTATGAGCAAAAAGAAAGTAAAATTAGGTTGAAAAAAACATGTGGTTCTTAGAGCAAAGACAGTAAAACTATATGTTTGACATTTGAGAAAGGGTAAAAGGGTATGAGAGAACATTCAAGACTAGGATGATACTAGCAATGATAAATTTCCTTCTTCCAAACAGATTTAAACTAACTAATCATTGATTACTCCAAATATTTCATATTTCTAAAGATAGATTTCACGTTCTTTGTTCTAAAATAGATTTGGGAAATCTTTATACCCTATTGCCAATACAAATGGATGCCAAATAACTAAAAAGTCCTGAATTTCTTGTAATACCAAATCCAAGTTTTGACAAGTTTTTTTTTAAATATTTTTGGTTCTTAAAGCGATAACAAAGTAACTAGAAAGCTGGAAATACCTTCAAATAAGACCTAATGGTTACCAAGATTTGTCTTAATTAGAGTGAATTTGGCTGTTAGAGTGAAAACGAAGTCACAATGGGCAATTTTGTAAAATTCAAAGGCATATAACTGAGGATATTACATGTATATTCCAATCAAGCTAAGAATCACAATAAAACAAGATCTTACTTTCACTTACATTTTGTTCAAGTTTTGAACGGATTGATCAATACTTATGGATGTACAATGAATGAAAATAAAGTCGAAAACTACAATTTGTCAAATTAAAAGGAACACAACTCAGGATTTCAGCTTCTGACGAAGCTGACAATTACACCCATGCAAGATCTTATGGTCAGTAAGATCATGTCAAAGTTTCCTGCTGATTGGTGTATATTTGTGATTGAGTAAAAATAAGGTCAACAAGCAAATTCGTTGAATTGATATCCCCCGCCGAATATATTTTCATTGTCAATAAAGTAGCGCGGAAACGAATATAACTCTGTATGTATATGGCTTCAACAGAACGAATATCACTCTGTATGTATATGGCTTCAACAGAACGAATATCACTCTGTATGTATATACAGTCAGGGGCAGTAACTCTAAATTCGGCGGTCGAACCGGGTAACCCCGACGATATGCGCATGTCCACTTTGTAGTGAAGCTGTGTGCCAAGTTTCATCGAAATCCGGTCTACAGTTTTCAAGAAATAGCGCGGAAACGAATATCACTCTGTATGTGTATGGCTTAAACAGTCAGGGGCAGTAACTCTGAATTCGACGGTCGAACTGGGTAACCCCGACAATATGCGCATGTCCGCATTGTAGTAAAGCTGTGTGCCAAGTTTCATTGAAATCCGATCTATAGTTTCCAAGAAATAGCGCGGAAACGAATATCACTGTATGTATATGGCTAAAACAGTCAGGGGCAGTAACTCTAAATTCGGCGGTCGAACCGGGTAACCCCGACGATATGCGCATGTCCACTTTGTAGTGAAGCTGTGTGCCAAGTTTCATCGAAATCCGGTCTACAGTTTTCAAGAAATAGCGCGGAAACGAATATCACTCTGTATGTGTATGGCTTGAACAGTCAGGGGCAGTAACTCTGAATTCGACGATCGAACCGGGTAACCCCGACGATATGCGCATGTCCGCATTGTAGTAAAGCTGTGTGCCAAGTTTCATTGAAATCCGGTTTATAGTTTCCAAGAAATAGCGCGGAAACGAATATCACTCTGTATGTATATGGCTAAAACAGTCAGGGGCAGTAACTCTAAATTCGGCGGTTGAACCAAGTAACCCCGACGATATGCGCATGTCCACTTTGTAGTGAAGCTGTGTGCCAAGTTTCATCGAAATCCGGTCTATAGTTTCCAAAAAATAGCGCGGAAACGAATATCACTGTATGTATATGGCTAAAACAGTCAGGGGCAGTAACTCTAAATTCGGCGGTCGAACCGGGTAACCCCGACGATATGCGCATGTCCACTTTGTAGTGAAGCTGTGTGCCAAGTTTCATCGAAATCCGGTCTACAGTTTTCAAGAAATAGCGCGGAAACGAATATCACTCTGTATGTATATGGCTTAAACAATCAGGGGCAGTAACTCTGAATTCAATGGTCGAACCAGGTAACCCCGACGATATGCGCATGTCCACTTTGTAGTAAAGCTGTGTGCCAAGTTTCATTGAAATCCGGTTTATAGTTTCCAAGAAATAGCGCGGAAACGAATATCACTCTGTATGTATATGGCTAAAACAGTCAGGGGCAGTAACTCTAAATTCGGCGGTTGAACCGAGTAACCCCGACGATATGCGCATGTCCACTTTGTAGTGAAGCTGTGTGCCAAGTTTCATCGAAATCCGGTCTATAGTTTCCAAAAAATAGCGCGGAAACGAATATCACTGTATGTATATGGCTACAACAGTCAGGGGCAGTAACTCTAAATTCGGCGGTCGAACCGGGTAACCCCGACGATATGCGCATGTCCACTTTGTAGTGAAGCTGTGTGCCAAGTTTCATCGAAATCCGGTCTACAGTTTTCAAGAAATAGCGCGGAAACGAATATCACTGTATGTATATGGCTAAAACAGTCAGGGGCAGTAACTCTAAATTCGGCGGTCGAACCGGGTAACCCCGACGATATGCGCATGTCCACTTTGTAGTGAAGCTGTGTGCCAAGTTTCATCGAAATCCGGTCTACAGTTTTCAAGAAATAGCGCGGAAACGAATATCACTCTGTATGTATATGGCTTAAACAATCAGGGGCAGTAACTCTGAATTCAATGGTCGAACCAGGTAACCCCGACGATATGCGCATGTCCACTTTGTAGTAAAGCTGTGTGCCAAGTTTCATTGAAATCCGGTTTATAGTTTCCAAGAAATAGCGCGGAAACGAATATCACTCTGTATGTATATGGCTAAAACAGTCAGGGGCAGTAACTCTAAATTCGGCGGTTGAACCGAGTAACCCCGACGATATGCGCATGTCCACTTTGTAGTGAAGCTGTGTGCCAAGTTTCATCGAAATCCGGTCTATAGTTTCCAAAAAATAGCGCGGAAACGAATATCACTGTATGTATATGGCTACAACAGTCAGGGGCAGTAACTCTAAATTCGGCGGTCGAACCGGGTAACCCCGACGATATGCGCATGTCCACTTTGTAGTGAAGCTGTGTGCCAAGTTTCATCGAAATCCGGTCTACAGTTTTCAAGAAATAGCGCGGAAACGAATATCACTGTATGTATATGGCTAAAACAGTCAGGGGCAGTAACTCTAAATTCGGCGGTCGAACCGGGTAACCCCGACGATATGCGCATGTCCACTTTGTAGTGAAGCTGTGTGCCAAGTTTCATCGAAATCCGGTCTACAGTTTTCAAGAAATAGCGCGGAAACGAATATCACTCTGTATGTATATTGCTTAAACAATCAGGGGCAGTAACTCTGAATTCAATGGTCGAACCAGGTAACCCCGACGATATGCGCATGTCCACTTTGTAGTGAAGCTGTGTGCCAAGTTTCATCGAAATCCGGTCTATAGTTTCCAAGAAATAGCGCGGAAACGAATGTCGGACGGACGGACGGACGGACGGACGGACGGACGGACGGACGGACGGAAGGACGGACGGACATGGCAAAAACAATATCCCCCCCGAAAAATTTTTTCGGCGGGGGATAAAAATGGTAATTATACCCCCCAAAATTCAATTTGGGGGGTATATAGGAGTCAGCTTGTCTGTTGGTCCGTTGGTCCGTCTGTTGGTTTTTCTTCAAAAATCTTCTCCTCCTCAACCATTGGTCGGATTCTTTTCAAACTTGGCAGGAATGTTCCTTGGGTGACCCTTTTCAAAACTTGTTCGTGAAATTTTGATTCGTCAAAAATTGTGGGCGTGGCAGGGCGGGGCTTATCGGACTTAGAGAAATCATGTGAAAAATCTTTAAAAATCAATTATCAGGCCAATTTGAACCAAACTTGGCAGGAATGACCCTTGAGTGATTGTATTCAATGTATGCTCATGATTTTTTTATTCGTCAAAAAATATGGGCGTGGCAGGGCGGGGCTTATCCGACTTCGAGAAATCGTTAGATAATTCTTCAAAAATCATCTCCTCCCTAACCACTGGGCCAATTCTTACCAAACTTGGCAGGAATGTTCCTTTAGTATCCCTTTTCAAAACTTGTTCGTGAATTTGTTATTTGTCAAAAATTGTGGGCGTGGCAGGGCGGGGCTTATCGGACTTAGAGAAATCATGTGAAAAATCTTTAAAAATCAATTATTAAGCCAATTTGAACCAAACTTGACAGGAATGACCCTTGAATGCTTGTTTTCAATGTATGCTCATTTTTTCATTCGCCAAAAAATGTGGGCGTGGCAGGGCGGGGCTTATCTGACTTCGAGAAATCGTTAGATAATTCTTCAAAAATCTTCTCCTCCTTAACCACTGGGCCAATTCTTACTAAACTTGGCAGGAATGTTCCTTGGGTGACCCTTTTCAAAACTTGTTCGTGAATTTTTGATTTGTCAAAAATTGTGGGCGTGGCAGGGCGGGGCTTATCGGACTTAGAGAAATCATGTGAAAAATCTTTAAAAATCAATTATAAGGCCAATTTGAACCAAACTGGACAGGAATGACCCTTGAGTGCTTGTATTCAATGTATGCTCATGATATTTTTATTTGCCAAAAATGTGGGCGTGGCAGGGCGGGGCTTATCCGACTTCGAGAAATCGTTAGATAATTCTTCAAAAATCTTCTCCTCCTTAACCACTGGGCCAATTCTTACTAAACTTGGCAGGAATGTTCCTTTAGTATCCCTTTTCAAAACTTGTTCGTGAATTTTTTATTTGTCAAAAATTGTGGGCGTGGCAGGGCGGGGCTTATCGGACTTAGAGAAATCATGTGAAAAGTCTTAAACAAGAGGCCCAGGAGGGCCTGAATCGCTCCACTGGTTAAAGTGGAAGAATTATCCCATGATTTCTTGTAAGCCTTACACAGCGGCAGCCAAATCTTGATATTTGTGAATAAATTTTGAAGAGAGACTCAAAGAACATTCTTGCAAAGTCTGGTTCAAATTCGCCTTATGGTTGATTTTTAAAGAATTTTCTTATGATTTCTCTGATAAGCCCCTTTCTCCCTGCCACGGCCACATTTTTTTGACAAATATAAAAATTTGTGAACAAATTTTAAAAAGAACGACTAAATGCACATTCCTGCAAAGTTTGGTTCATTTGGGCACACGGGTTGATTTTTTAAGAATTTTCTTATGATTTCTTTAAGTCTGATAAGCCCCTTCCTCCCCTGCCACGGCCACATTTTTTGACAAATGTAAAAAATTGTGAATAAATTTTGAAAAGAGAGACTCAAAGAACATTCCTGCCAGGTTTGGTTCAAATTGGCCCTATAGTTGATTTTTAAAGAATTTTCTTATGATTTCTTTAAGCCTGATAAGCCCCTTTCTCCCCGCCACGGCCACATTTTTTGACAAATGTAAAAATTTGTGAACAAATTTTGATAAAATGACTCAAGGCACATTCCTGCCAGGTTTGGCTCAAATTGGCCCAATGGTTGATTTTTGAAGAATTTTCTTATGATTTCTTTAAGTCTGATAAGCCCCTTTCTCCCTGCCACGGCCACATTTTTTGACAAATGTAAAAATTTGTGAACAAATTTTGAAAAGAATGACTCAAGGCACATTCCTGCCAGGTTTGGTTCAAATTGGCCCAATGGTTGATTTTTAAAGAATTTTCTTATGATTTCTTAAAGTCTGATAAGCCCCTTTCTCCCTGCCACGGCCACATTTTTTGACAAATGTAAAAAATTGTGAACAAATTTTGAAAAGAATGATTCAAGGCACATTCCTGTCAGGTTTGGCTCAAATTAGCCCAATGGTTGATTTTTAAAGAATTTTCTTATGATTTCTTTAAGTCTGATAAGCCCCTTTCTCCCTGCCACGGCCACATTTTTTGACAAATGTAAAAATTTGTGAACAAATTTTGAAAAGAATGACTCAAGGCACATTCCTGCCAGGTTTGGTTCAAATTGGCCCAATGGTTGATTTTTAAAGAATTTTCTTATGATTTCTCTAAGTCTGATAAGCCCCGCCCTGCCACGCCCACATTTTTTGACAAATCAAAAATTCGCGAACAAGCTTTGAAAAGGGTCACCCAAGGAACATTCCTGCCAAGTTTGGTCAAAATTGGCCCACTGGTATAAGAGGAGAAGATGTTTAAAGAAAAAGTTAACGGACGGACGCACGCACGCACGACGGACACAACGCCATGACAATAGCCCGCTGGCCTTCGGCCAGTGGAGCTAAAAATCAATTATCAGGCCAATTTGAACCAAACTTGGCAGGAATGACTCTTGAGTGATTGTATTCAATGTATGCTAATGATTTTTTCATTCGTCAAAAATATGGGCGTGGCAGGGCGGGGCTTATCCGACTTCGAGAAATCGTTAGATAATTCTTCAAAAATCTTCTCCTCCTTAACCACTGGGCCAATTCTTACTAAACTTGGCAGGAATGTTCCTTGGGTAACCCTTTTCAAAATTTGTGCGTGAATTTTTGATTTGTCAAAAATTGTGGGCGTGGCAGGGCGGGGCGTATTGGACTCAGAGAAATCATGTGAAAAATCTTTAAAAATCAATTATTAAGCCAATTTGAACCAAACTGGACAGGAATGACCCTTGAGTGCTTGTATTCAATGTATCCTCGTGATATTTTTATTTGCCAAAAATGTGGGCGTGGCAGGGCGGGGCTTATCCGACTTCGAGAAATCGTTAGATAATTCTTCAAAAATCTTCTCCTCCTTAACCACTGGGCCAATTCTTACTAAACTTGGCAGGAATGTTCCTTTAGTATCCCTTTTCAAAACTCGTTCGTGAATTTTTAGTTTGTCAAAAATTGTGGGCGTGGCAGGGCGGGGCTTATCGGACTTAGAGAAATCATGTGAAAAATCTTAAAAAATCAATTATTAGGCAAATTTGAACCAAACTTGACAGGAATGACCCTTCAGTGATTGTATTCAATGTATGTTCATGATATTTTCATTCGCCAAAAAATGTGGGCATGGCAGGGCGGGGCTTATCCGACTTCGAGAAATCGTTCGATAATTCTTCAAAAATCTTCTCCTCCTTAACCACTGGGCCAATTCTTACTAAACTTGGCAGGAATGTTCCTTTGGTGACCCTTTTCAAAACTTGATCGTGAATTTATTATTTGTCAAAAATTGTGGGCGTGGCAGGGCATGGCTTGTTGGACTTAGAGAAATCATCTGAAAATTCTTTAAAAATCAATTATTGGACCATTTTGAACTAAAGTTGGCACTAATGTCCCTTGAGTGATTGCATTCAATGTATGTTCATGAATTTTTGATTCGTCAAAAAATGTGGGTGCGGCAGGGCGGGGCTAATCCGACTTCGAGAAATTGTCAGATAATTCTTCAAAAAACTTCTCCTTAACCACTGAGCCAATTCTTACCAAACTTGGCAGGAATGTTCCTTGGATAACTCTTTTCAAAACTTGATCGTGAATTTTTGATTCGGTGTTTTGTTACCAAAATTAGCAGGAATGTTCATTTGGTCACCTTTTTCAAAATTTGTTCGTGAATTTTTGATTTGCAAAAAATGTGGTAATGGCAGGGCAGGGCTTATCAGACTTAACGAAATCATGAGAAAATTTTTTTAAAAAAGCAATTATACGGTAAATTTGAACCAAATCTTACAGGAATGTACATGTACCTTGATTGACTGTTTTCATTACATGGTTGTGAATTTTTGGGCTTGGGGATTGTTAAATGAGCTATGTCCTTTTGTTGAAAATTGGTATTATTTACATGTGTTGTTTGGTCTGTTGATTTTTTGTTAGCTCTATTTCCCAATTGAACAGCTCCCAGTTCAAATGAAATCAACTTCTCGAAATGCACAAAAAACTGCGCTTTTGGGGGGTATGATCACTTCCAGTGATATTCTAGTTTTGTCAATTGCAAGCTCATGATGTAATTTTCAGATCAATCTGAAAATTTCACTCAAGTAAGATACACAACAACTTTCTGTCCAAGTTTTGTATTGATTTGTCAATATTTGTCTTTGCTTGAGTGAAAACAAAGTCAAAATGGTAATTTTTAATTCAAGGGCAGATAACTCCGGATTTTCTGGTTCAATCAGAATTAATTGACTGAATCTGATAGAGGGCCACCCAAAGATCATTCTTGTGAAGTTTGATTGAAATCCATTGAGTAGTTTCTGAGGAGAAGATTTTTTTAAGAAAAAGTTGATGACCGGACGGACACATGCACACACTGTGCCATGACGATAGCCCTCTAGCCTGAAAGGCTAGTAGAGCTAAAAATGTTGTGGTCCTTAGAGTGCATAAAAGGTTTTTCTAAAATTTGATCCCATGACCTAGTTTTAGATCCAATTTCGAACTTGTCTAAGATTTCATCAAGACAATCATTCTGACCAAATTTCAAGTTGATCAGACAAAAAATGTGGCCTCTAGAGTGCATACAAGGTAAAAGTTGACAGACGCACGGACAGACACACCCACAACTAACACAATGCCATGACAATAGCCCGCTGGCCTGAAGGCCAGTGGAGCTAAAAATCAGGTTTACACAATCCGCAAAACAACACAAATATCTCATTCAGATATATTCTTATTCACACTAAAACAAATAATTACATGTGCAGACAGGCAGACAGACATACAGACAGAAAGCAATACAGTCACATACCCCATTTCATCATTTCTAGGGCATGATATATCTTGAACACATGAAAGACAATATTTTGCACTCGAACCCTTTCCCAAACGGCAAAATTTTACAACAGTACGATTTGAAACAAGTTGTAGGATAACAAAATCGATATCAACAGTAGAAAATAAATATGTTTAAGCATAGAAAACATTGAGGGAAAAGGAGAAATTGCTGATTATCAGCAATTTCTTCTTTTCCCTCAATGCTTTCAAAAACTATTTCTAGTATGGACAAAACATGGTCTTGTTTAGGAAAGGGTCTATATGCTAAATCATCATATAAATAACAAATAAACAAGTAATCCATGTAAAATTCATATCATAAAAGAAATGAGTTCTGGATAAAGGGCCCCTATAGCATTTGAGATCATCCTGGATCGAAATCAGCCTGCAAACTCTTACATGCTGATCAAAATCCATGCTGTTCTCGAATAGCATAATCATAACAGATAGCATTTGTAAGAAAGTATTATAACAGACTTTCCAAATTAAGGACAGGCAATTCAGAGCTACAGATAAGAGGGGGGTAATGCCCTTTTCAAAATTAAATATTTCATTAAATGTTTATCAACCCTATGTTGTTGGCACTCATTTGAAGCGTCTCTTCGAGACAATTCAAATGAGTACCCACAACATAGGGTTTAGATTTAGAATAAAGAATTTAGAATGCCTTACCCACTCTCATCTGTAACTCTGCAGGCATTTCTTTCTTAAATGCTATAAGGGACCTTTTGCCAAATTCCAGCTCATATTCATCAAAAACAAAAGATTAAAGTTTCAAAAAACGACATATCAAACATCAAGTTTCCATATTTGGGTTGAACATGACATCTTCATTTTCTACACAAAATAACATTACTAAATACATGTCTATTTATACTTCTCATCTAATTGTTTTAAAATCTATCATTGAACCTTTACACAAATGGCAAGAAAATTGACTGGTTCTACTTAAACAGGACGTTTTTATAAATTGTGCAGAAAATATTGAGACAAAAGGAGAAATGCTTGTTAACAGCAAATCCTTATTTTGTCCCACTGTTTTCCAAAGCTATTTAAGAGACATCAAAATCAGGTTTTGTTTGGGAAAGGGTTAATCTAGAATTGGAGAATAGCATTTCTAAAAAATTCATTCTATTTAAACATTTCTCAAATGATCAAATTCTAGACTTGACAACATTCAAAGATGTGGATGAAGACTATTTCGTGTGAATGAAATTTAACTCTTTTTCTTTACTTTCTGGGTAGAAAAACATGGTGGGAAATGAAGAAATTGCTTGTCAAAAGGATTTTCTTCATTTTCCACAATGTTTTCTCGAGTCTTGTTGGGCTTTATGAAGCAAACTTTTGTGTGAATGGATTAAAAATAAAGAAACAAGTATAAACTGAAAATTTGTATCATGAAATGTTAGATATGTAGCTGTCGTCCATGAAACTTTAAAAGCCAGCGAGAGTTAACCTCATCCACCCTGCAAATAAATGAAATGAAACATGTAAGTTAAACTTTTCCCAAAGAGCGAAATTTTAGACCAATCCAATTTGAAAGATGCTGCAGACGACAAAACCGATGTTAGTAAAAAGAAGATTTGTGTACACTCCAGCTAAGAAAATATTGAGGCAAAAGGAGAAAATGCTGATCATTAGCATTTTCTTCTTTTGTCTCAATATTTTCGAAAACATTTTCTATCAGGGACATCAAAACCTGATCTTGTTTTGGAACTGGTTAAACATGCAGGATTGCCGTAATTGAAATCTGTTGCAGACTCTTATAGCCTAAATAATCCTTAATTGAAGAAGCTTTGGATAACATCGAATGAAAAGAAGTAAATGCATTATTAGCTAAACCATTATTTGAATCTAAATTGTCTACTAATTCTTTCATATTTACCCCTTTATTCAAATCAACTCCTATATCTTCAAATCTGTTTATATTGGCTCCAAATTTTCTTGGTCTAGCAACCTGAAAGTGAAGATTCACATACATGTAAGACCTATATTACGAAACAAGATGTGTTTGTGAAACACAAATGCCCCCGAAATGGCCATTTTTCTAAAAATGTTGAGTTTTCGTGGAGCAAAGGTTTGATAACGGTTAACTGATGACCTTGAGAAAGGTCATATTGCATGGAATGGATAGATATTATTGAAAGAAAGTTATATACCAAATTTTAGCTTAGTATGTCCCATACTTTTGGAGAAAAAGCCAATGTTAAGTTTTCATGTAAAGTTTTCTGACAGACAGATGGACAGACACAGGCAAAGCAATACGCAACCGATCTTTCGATACAGGGGCATAAAAAGAGCTGACAGTGAACAAAACGCTTGAAAGTGATATAGATACAAAGATGATAAGAAAAAATAGCTGCAGCTTTAATGCACTTTGAGCAAATGCCTTTTGTTGTGTTGTTAAATGAGTTTATAGAGTGATCATAAACTAACTGAACATGATTAAACATCTGAATTTAATTCTATCTAAACACTTGTCAGAGTTATGTAGTCTACAATAGTGGACAGGATTGGATATTGTAAACTTTTATTGCTACAACAACAAACACCATGGTCACGTTTTGAAAATGTTTGGTCAATACTGGCTAATATTTTTGGATGCAGCATTACTAGAGTGAAAATACGAAATTGTGACGGAACATACAGACAGTTAAATGCAAAGAGAGTTCAGGTGAGCTTATTTCACAAAATATTAATCTATAAATTGAAGTCATTCAACTAGGCAGTCTGGGATGATGATAAATGTAATATGTTTACTCACAGAATCTTTAGTTGGTCTACTTTGAGTTTCTCTCCTATCAGCTTTTATCTGCAGAAAAAAAAACGAATTAACTAACATGTATCCAGAGTTACAAACAAGAGGGGGTAAAGACATTTTGTCTCTTTCATCTCAAATCCATACCCTGTGTTGCACGAAATTCAAGTACTTACATGAATAGTCTCAATGAGACAATTTCAAGGAGTACCCAAAACATATCGAGTTTGATGAACATTTAGCCCTTTCCCAAACAAGACCTGGTTTTGACGTCCCTAATCAAAATGGCTTGAGAAAACATTGAAACAAAAGAAGAAACTGCTGATAACCAGCAGTTTCTCCTTTTGTCTCAATATTTTCTAGGCCATATTTTACACAAATTATATCTTTAATAACATCCATTTTGTCCATTGTGGCACTTTTTGAAGTGGATCACCCCAAAACTTTGCCGTTTGGGAAACGATTAGTGAAATATTTTCAAAAAGTCATCACCTCCTCTTATCTGTGGCTCTGACAACAATTTTGCACATGATGAGATTGATTATTTGTTTGATCAAGTTTATTTCCAAACTTTACCATATAATCCTTTCCTAAAAGGTGCATATTTTACCAATCAGATTTAAAAGGAATTGCATATGACAAATAATTGATATCAAAAGTATCAATTTATCAAAAATCATTTAAAACTGAAAAATATAGAGCACGATAACAATAAGAATCTCACCTGGTCTGCTATTCTTTGTCTTTCTTCCTTTTCCTTTCTCATTTGTTCATACTGTTTTCTTCTATTCTCATCTGCTACAGGATTTTTCTACAAATATATATTATGTCTTCCATTCATCACTTTCCAAAACAATGTCTAGTTTTGATAGGAATAGGAATAGAACTTTTCCAAACTGAGATTTTTTTAGACATCAATAAAGGACAAGAGGGCCAAGATGGCCCTGGATCGCTCACCTGATAGAAGTTTGAAACTTTCTCCATGCAGAATAAGACCCACCTTTTACATGACCTAGGTATCTCTAAGACAAGAACACGAAACTTAAGATGCAAGATTATGATCCAGCTGCAAACAGCATTCTTAATCTTTAATGATCAATATTTGTGGCTGTTAAAGTGAAAACCAAGTCGATAAAAAACATCAATTTTGTCATAATCAAGGGCACATAACTCTGTTCTGATAATGATATTCTCATCAACCTTATGTCCAAGTTGTTTTTTTGATTGGTCAATATTTATTGCTGTTTGAGTGAAATTAAAAACGAAATCAGCAATTTTGTCACCATCAAGGGCACACAACTCTGGTTTTTCTAGTCTGAACAACATTGTGACCAAGTTGTGTCTTGATTGGTCAATATTTGTGTTTTTTAGAGTGAAAATAAAGTCGAAAACGGCAATTTTGTGAAATTCAAGGGCCAATAACTCTGGTTTTTCTGGTCCGATCAAGCTGAAAATTTAACACATACAGCATCTTATGGTTACCAACATTGTTGCCAAGTTTTGTCTTGATTGGTCAATAAATGTAGATGCTAAAGTGTAAACAAAGTCGAAAACGGCAAATTTATCAAATTCAAGGGCACATAACTCAAGACTTCCAACTTGGATGACAGTGAAAATCAAAATCATTCATTATTGTATGGTTACCAACATTATAGTCAAGTTTTGTCTTGATTTGTCAATATTTGTAGATGCTAGAGTGGTAACAAAGTCAAAACTAGCTATTTTTGATATGAAGGGGGCATAACTCCGGACTTCCTAATCCAATCTGACCCAAAATCAAACTCGTCCAAGAGCTTATTGTCATACATGTTTTGACCAAGTTTGGTCAAGATTTGTCTATATTTGTAAATGCTAGAGTGGTAACAAAGTCAAAACTAGCCATTTTTGATATTCAAGGGCACATAACTCCAGACTTCCTGATCCGATCTGACCCAAAATCTAACTCATCCAAGATCTTATGGTCATACATGTTTTGACCAAGTTTGATGAAGATTGGTCAATATTTGTAGATGCTAGAGTGGTAACAAAGTCAAAACTAGCGATTTTTGATATTCAAGGGCGCATAACTCCGGACTTCCTGATCCGATCTGACCCAAAATCGAACTCATCCAAGAACTTATTGTCATACATCTTTTGACCAAGTTTGCTTAAGATTTGTCAATATTTGTAGATGCTAGAGTGGTACAAAGTCAAAACTAGCCATTTTTGACGTTCAAGGGCACATAACTCTGGACTTCCTAGTCCGATCTGACTCAAAAGCGAACTCATCCGAGAACTTATGGTCATACATGTTTTGATCAAGTTTGGTTAAGATTGGTCGATATTTGTGGGTGCTAGAGTGGTAACAACAAAATGTGAACAGACGGACGGACGGACGGACGCCGACGGACAAAAAGTGATCACAATAGCTCACCTTGAGCACTTCGTGCTCAGGTGAGCTAATAAGGCACTGAGGAGCACATGATGCAGACAACATGCATTGACTGCTTTATTCAATAAACAATACTTTCTGGTTCATAACTCCTTGAAATTATTTGTCATCAGCAACATTTTGACATTGGATCAGTCTTAAGTTTTGCCTTGTCATTATCACTGTGCACTAATAAATTGATAGTAATATGTGTCACTCTAAAAGTGCATGATCATAAGGAACCTTTCTTTATTCCTTTTTTTCTTTTCCTCAAAGTTGATTTTTATTTCCAAGTGATCTGGAAAATCTATCACAGTATGTGACAGAATATATTTTTGACAAAAAGTTTCTTTCGCATAGGTTCTCAGCATTGACAAAGAATTGGGAGAGAACTTGATATCAAATTAAATTGGAGAATAAGGTGGGTACTTTGCATAATAATTCAACATGAGAATAAAGTATCTAAATGAAAACTTGCAAGAAATGCATATTTATCAAGCATGATGTTCGTAAACAAAAATAGAAAAATATATAATATCGAAGTGAAGTAATTGGTACAGTAATTAATGCCTATGAAATGATTTTTGCCAATTGTAAGAAAGGAAATTGGCCAAGGAGATGTTCAAACCCAAGATCTTTGGATTGGCAGACTAAAATGATACAGTCTAAACGTTCCTGGCTTGGCTCAGGACAAGAAAGCTAATATACCTGCGGACTGTGTCTGTTTGAGGTTGTATCATTGGCTGGACTGGAATTTATCTGACTGAAAAAAACCACCAGAAAATGTTTGGTTTATTGGGGTTGTACGCCGTGTTCAACTACTAACGTCATACTGCGGCAGCTGGAGCACCTAACCATGGATTCCTGTCGTTTCTCATACCAGTACTACCACGACACCCTTACCGAGCCTCCAGCTGCTCCCCCACATAGGTTCACGTTATCAAACCATTGATGGGTGACATTTTTGTCATATAGGGTATTTGCCGCGGCCGGGTATCGAACCCGGGACCTCACCAACTGTGCCATGGCCGCGGCCGTACCAGAAAAATGTTACACTATAGTTAACATTACAATTACCATAATAGTATGTTTAACCCATAATCAAACATCAAAATTTGGACCTGTTGAAATTCAAAGATGTGGCAGACAACAATTTCAAGTGATTGAAATTTTGTTCTGTTTGGTCTTTTTACGTAGAAAACATTGTGGGAAATGAAGAAATTGCTTGTGACAAGCAATTTCTTCATTTTCTACGATGTTTTCCAAAGCCTTTACCTTGAGGGGGTAAAAAAGAGTCATTGCATGGTAATGGTTCTTTCTTTGACATGTATCTCTGACAATCAATAGCATTCATATCTATATTTGTCTTGGGGAAAACAAAATAGAAAGCCAAGACAATTTTTTCATAAATAGGCCACCTTTGCAGCTACTGTTATGACTTTTTTCTGTGTGTTTTCTAATTGGTTCTTTTTTTTTTTTAATTCATTTTAAGTTTGATATGACTGTTATGAATGTTTTAGATCAAATATGATACATCATGCTAAAAGGACCATCTGGGAAGTTGATAAGATATTAAGCCTTTCCCAAACAAGACCTGGTTTTGACGTCCCGAATAGAAACGGCTTGGGAAAACATTGAAACAAAAGAAGAAACTGCTGATAACCCGCAGTTTCTCCTTTTGTCTCAATATTTTCTGTGCCATATTTTAAACAAATTCTTTCTTTAATAACATCCATTTTGTCATTTGTGGCGGTTTAAGAAAGGGATCACCGTAAAATTTTGTCGTTTGGGAAAGGGTGAAATTGAGACACGGACCAAACTTAGCAGAGGTCAACCAGATGTCACATTTGGAAGAGGAACATATAGTAAGACAAGGAAAGATTCATCAAATAATCATCAACGAGTGAAAAATCTCAACCCAACCATAAGTCAGCCTACACAGTCCGCACAGTCTTACAAGCATTGATACTTTTTGCACTTCCTTGATCCATTTTTAGTGTGAAGGGTCACATATATATATTGATTTGTTCCAATGTCCGTACAACATTGCCTACATATTGGTCATCTAGAAGGATAATTCTGTCATCTACCTTTAAATAAAAGAAAAAAAAATATGCAAAATTTAGATCTATCTACAGATCTAACACTTTCCTAAATGACAAAATTCTCAATGGTTCCAAAATGAAAGCTGTGTCAGACAACATAATGCATGACAGGACTTGGCAATAATGTAAATTGTGACAACAATGTTACTTTGAAAACATTTACACAAAAGGAGAAAATGCTGATTATCAGCATTTTCTTCTTTTGTCTAAATGTTTTACAAGCTTATTCTGTTAAGGACGTCAAAATCAGGTCTCTTGAATTACCTATTGATTTGTTCTTATGTCTGTACAACATTGCCTACTTACTGGTCATCTAGCAGTATAATTCTAAAAGCAATCATCACATTTAAGAGTAGAACCATGTGTTTGCAGATAATTGTCATGAAAAATTGTGTACAATACCAGTAAAAGATTTTATTGGTTAAATTGCCAGTCAGATGTAATTCAACAGCGGATTTTCATGAGATTGATGGATACTAACTTCACTCCAGCCAGAGGCTACAAGCAGCTGTTGAGCAGATTTGAAGCACCAAACCTTTCCAGCAAACGCTTTGTTGGTTGTCTTTATTTCTTTATATTTGGCATCTCCTGGATTCTTGGAAATATTCCTGTTGAAAAAGAAATATTTACCATATATCTTTAATTCAAAGCAACTGAAAAGAGTGGGTAAAGCCATTCTAACTTTTGTTATTTCGATTCCAAACCATATGCTGTAGGCACTCATTTGAATAGTCTCTGTGAAACCATTCAAATGACCACCTACAACATAGGGTTTGATAACCATTAAATCAATTATATTTTTCATTTTGATATATATATATATTAACACACTCACATTCGCAAAAATAATTTATGAAAAAAGAGATGAAGAAAATGAAAGGAAGAAACAACAGTGATTTTGTTAAACATTTTTTTAATGTGACAATGGCCCATCCTCTTAGAAAATCAATGTGACATTTTGAAAACTGATGTGACAAATATAGAGTAAAATTTCTCCTTTCTTGACAACAACAAATTAAATGGGACAAGGGCCCACTCATTGACTAAAACAATGTGACATTTGGGATTTCAATGTGACTATGGCCCATGGCGCAGGCCTTTCCCAGTCACTGAAACAAGGTTAACCGTATTCAGTGCCTGTAGTACCTTTGTATTACATAAAACCATTATTTACTATTTTGTCATCTAGGCAAGGACTAAAACTAAATTACAGTTACCCATATATTTTCAGCAGCGTAGACACACAGTCAGCATATTGTTGGCCATCACATTCTTCCTGAAGTTGAATCAACAAGAAGTCCAGAGCTTCTGTGGCATTGTTTTCCTACAATGGAAATAAGAAGGCCATTGATGTTATTTTACCCATTACCAGAAGGCAAACTTTTAGACTTAACTTAAAATTCATAGATATTGCAGATGACATTCGAAGAAAGTGGATAAAAATCTACATTTTCTAGACAGTATTCTTCTTCAGACGTTCGTTGAACGCATTTATTTTACATCGATTGGGAAGCAAGTTTCTTCATCTTATTTTAATCCCTCTCGATTGAGCTTCCTGGAAATCCACCAGTATTCGCATCAAATATGTGGGCCAATGAGAAGTCAAGTAAAACCTTCGCTACCGGGTATCAAACTCGAAACCTCTTAGTCACAAGGCCTACGCTCTACCTCTCGACTAATGGACACCACATTGTGGAAAATAAATTAATTGCTGGTTACAAGCAATTTCTTCATTTTTCATATTGTTTTTCAGAGCCCTTATTTTCTGGGATGTAAAAGAGCCACAAATTTTTCATCTCAAAGTATGAAGAGGAGTACCGGTGTCCCAGGGTAATGTGTCCCCTGGGTAACGTATCCCCGGGGACACGTTACCCAGGGGTAACATGTCCCCGGGGACACGTTACCCAGGGTAATGACCCTGGGTAACGTGTCCCACCCCCGGGTAACGTGTCCCCCCCATTGGAAATTTTTTTTTAACATTATTGTGTATTTTTAATGAATATTTTGTTTCATAATTATTAAATCTTTTAAAATAAGTTATTTTAAACATGAAATTTAAATATTTAATTTTTTTTATTCTTTCACATTTCCAAAGAAGGAAAATATCTAATTGCATTGTAATTTTTTATTAAATCACTTTCTCCAAATATTTTTCAACTATTATTATTACTATTATTAATATTTTGTGATAATACCAAAGTAAATTGCGCAGAAATAATGTGAAAAAATTTTAAGAGGAGGGAGGGGGGGACACGTTACCCCTGGGTAACCTGTCCCCGGGGACATGTTACCCAGGCCTGGGTAACGTGTCCCCCCCTTTGATTTTTTTCCTTTTTAATTACAATGTATATTTTAATGCCTATTCATTTTTTTAATTATTGAATCTTTTAAAATAAGCTATTTCTAACAAAAAATAAAAGAACTTAATTTTTTTCATTATTTCACTTTTCAATGAGAGGTGGGACAGGCTACCCAGGCCTGAGTAACGTGTACCCCCCTTGGATTTTTTCCTTTTTAATCATAATGTGTATTTTCATATCATTATCAATATTTTGTGATAACACCAAAGGAAATTGCGCAGAAATAATGTGAAAAAATTTTAAGAGGGGGAGGGGGGACACGTTACCCCTAGGTAACCTGTCCCCGGGGACATGTTACCCAGGCCTGGGTAACGTGTCCCCCCCTTTGATTTTTTTCCTTTTTAATTATAATGTATATTTTAATGCCTATTTAGTTTTATGATTATTGAATATTTTAAAATAAGCTATTTCTAACAAAAAAAAACCTTAATTTTTTTTATTCTTTCACTTTTCAATGAGAGGTGAGACAGGCTACCCAGGCCAGAGTAACGTGTACCCCCCTTGGATTTTTTCCTTTTTAATCATAATGTGTATTTTTATATCATTATTAATATTTTGTGATAACACCAAAGGAAATTGCGCAGAAATAATGTGAAAAAATTTTAAGAGGGGGAGGGGGGACACGTTACCCAGGCCTGGGTAACGTGTCCCCCCCCTTTGGTTTTTTTTCCTTTTTAATTATAATGTATATTTTTAATACTTATTTAGTTTTATAATCATTGAATCTTTTTGAATAAGCTATTTTTACCAATAAATAAAAGAATTTATTTTTTTTCATTCTTTCACTTTTCAATGAGAGGTGGGACAGGCTACCCAGGCCTGGGTAACATGTCCCCGAGGAGAGGTTACCCATTTTTTCACATTATTTCTGTGCAATTTTAGCTTATTTTAAAAGATTCAGTAATTTTAAAACTAAATAGGCATTAAAGATATACATTATAATTAAAAAAGAAAAATATCAAAGGGGGGGGGGACATGTTACCCAGGCCTGGGTAACGTGTCCCCCCCCCCTCTTCCTCTTAAAATTTTTCACATTATTTCTGTGCAATTTCCTTTGGTGTTATCACGAAATATTAATAATGATATAAAAATACACATTATGATTAAAAAGGAAAAAAATCCAAGGGGAGTACACGTTACTCAGGCCTGGGTAGCCTGTCCCACCTCTCATTGAAAAGTGAAAGAATGAAAAAAATTAAATTCTTTTATTTATTGGTAAAAATAGCTTATTCAAAAAGATTTAATGATTATAAAACTAAGTAGGTATTTCAAAAAGATTTAATGATTATAAAACTAAGTAGGTATTAAAAGTATACATTATAATTAAAAAGGAAAAAAATCAAAGGGGGGGGGGGACAGGTTACCCAGGGGTAACGTGTCCCCCCCTCTTCCTCTTAAAATTTTTTCACATTATTTCTGCGCAATTTCCTTTGGTGTTATCACGAAATATTAATAATGATATAAAAATACACATTATGATTAAAAAGGAAAAAAATCCAAGGGGGGTAATGTTACTCAGGCCTGGGTAGCCTGTCCCATCTCTCATTGAAAAGTGAAAGAATGAAAAAAATTAAATTCTTTTATTTATTGGTAAAAATAGCTTATTCAAAAAGATTTAATGATTATAAAACTAAATAGGTATTAAATGTATACATTATAATTAAAAAGGAAAAAAATCAAAGGGGGAACAGGTTACCCAGGGGTAACGTGTCCCCCCCTCTTCCTCTTAAAATTTTTTCACATTATTTCGGCGCAATTTCCTTTGGTGTTATCAAGAAATATTAATAATGATATAAAAATACACATTATGATTAAAAAGGAAAAAAATCCAAGGGGGGTACACGTTACTCAGGCCTGGGTAGCCTGTCCCACCTCTCATTGAAAAGTGAAAGAATGAAAAAAATTAAATTCTTTTATTTTTTGTTAAAAATAGCTTATTTTAAAAGATTCAATAGTTAGAAAAATAAATATGCATTAAAAATACACATTATAATTACAAGAGGGCCAAGATGGCCCTAGATCGCTCACCTGAATTCATAGTTGAGATACTGGCGAGACCATGAAATCAATCTTTTAACATTAGAAGAATACAAGAATAACAATGGCAATTTTGCAAAATTCAAAGGCAAAAAACTAAGGACTTTCTGTTCTGAAACAATTTGGAAAGGGCTTAAACCTTGGCTGGGAAAGGGTTTAATCTTACAACAGAAAAGAAATAGACTGTTCAAATTTGAAAGGAGTTGCAGAAGACAAAATTATGTGGGTAAGAAAGGATTCATGAACAACATAACACAGCAAGAGGAGAAAATGCTGATTATCAGCCTTTACTTCATTTGACTCAATAATTCCCCAAGCCATTTTTAATAGGGACATCATAGGAAAGGGTTTATGCATAAAGATTATCTGTAGCTCCATCCTTTATCAGATAAGAGCTCCATTATCAGATAAGGCAGTCCTTTATTATTGACTTTAGACAGTCTAACTATTTACTTAAGCAGTGATTGCTGATAAGCTGATACCTGGTCAAAATAAATTTGTCTGAATTCCTTACTTGAAAATTCCAAAACCCACAACATAGGACTTCTTTGCTTGTAAAGTGATGGTTTGAAGTATCCTTTTAGAGGTCCATGAGATGTAAACTCATGCAAAATTTCACGACTCTAGGCCAAACAGTCTTTGAGAAAACTGTCTCTGTCTCTCTTCTTCTTGTATTACAATAGTTTGAAGTATTTTGGTAGAGGGTATTGAGACAATGCCAAATATTTTGAAACAAGATATCATCAAGTTAAACATTCCCAACAAATTTCACAATGATTGAGCAAATATTGTAATTCTTACAGAAAAATCAAGATTTGACCCAGTGACCCAGTTTTTGACCTCGCATGACCCAAGTTTTCAATGACCAACAGACATCATCAAAATAAACCTGAGCAATTTTCAAAATAATTGAGCCCAAATTGGAACTTCCAGAGCAAAAGGAAGGGATTCATTACATTTGACCTAGTGACCTAGTTTTTGGCCTCACACAACAAACTTTTTAACAGACCTAAATGTCCAAAAGAAAAACATTCTGAGCCATTTTAACAAGATTTTTGCCAAAATTGACACTTCTTGACTAATAAATGGAGTTCTTGATATTTGACCTTGTGACCTCGTTTTTGACCTCACATGACCCAATTTTTAACCGAACTTAGATATCCACGGAAAAACATTCTGAGCAATTTTCACAATATGTGAGCCAAAGTTAACACTTCTAGAGCAAAAAAGAAGGATTTTATATCATTTGACCTAGTGACCTACATTTTGACCTGGCATGACCCACTTTTTTATATGACCTAGATATCATCAAGACAAATATTCTGGTCAATTTTCACAATGATTGAGACAATAATGTGACTCCTAGAGCAAAAATAAGATTTGACCTAGTGACCTACTTTTTGACCCCATTCTGACCCCGATCCCAATTCTTTGAAGTATTTTGAAAAAGGATGACCTAAGGATCACATCTGTGAAATTTCATCCAATTCTGCCCAGTACTTTAGGAGGAGAAGATTTTTTTTACAATTGTGGACGGACGGACGGACAGACAGACAGACGGACGCCGGACAACAGACTGATCACAATAGCTCACCTTGAGCACTTTGTGCTCAGGTGAGCTAAAAAAGGAAAAACATCAAAGGGGGGGCACGTTACCCAGGCCTGGGTAACATGTCCCCGGGGACAGGTTACCCAGGGGTAACGTGTCCCCCCCTCTCTCCTCTTAAATTTTTTTCACATTATTTCTGTGCAATTTACTTTGGTATTATCACAAAATATTAATAATGGTAATAATAATAGTTGAAAAATATTTGGAGAAAGTGATTTAATGTTCGGGGCTAACTATAGCTGCGTATGACCTATACCAAAGTGGGGAGCTGGACGACTTCAATTATTATTGCAAGAGCTGTAAAGTCACCCTCCCATCAATGGAAAATCTACACAAAAAGTTAAATGACATCGGAGAAAAGCAAGAAAGCCGGATCAGAGCACTAGAAAACAAGATGGAAAGAGTGAACATTGAGACAAGAAGAACTGTGAGGGAGGAGTTGGACACTTTTAAAGACGAATACGAGGAAAGTTTAAACAAGAAAATAACAACACTTATTGAGAGTAAGGCTAATGAGATGGACGACAGACGTAGGAGAGAATTGAATATAATCGTCTTTAACCTAGAGGAAGGGACCAGTCCAATAAGTACGGAAAACAAAGACGGAGACGAGGAAACTCTCAAATATATAGCTGCCAAAATAGGATGTAGTGGGTTACAAATAGAAACTTCATTTAGACTGGGAAAGAGACAGCGTGGTAAATCCAGGCCCCTGAAACTCATATTAAAGGATAGAAAGGAGAGAAAACAACTTCTTGACAATGCAAAATTCATCAAGGAACGATGTGAGTACCACTTCAACAAAATAATTATCTCAAAGGATCTAACACAAGAACAAAGGGAAAAGAGGAAAGAAAAAATAATGGCAAAAAAAATGCAAAGGGACAACCTGGAACACGGCCAAGAACTACCAAGTGCTGCTGCAGAAACGGGTAACAGATCTAGAGAAAAACTATCTATGCTGATTGAAGACCCATTTGATAGGGACACCCTCACAGACACACTCATTGAAACAAATCAGATGAACGAGACCAATCTACAAGAAGTAACCGTACCGGGAGGACTGACCGTAGAAGGCACTGAGCCAATATTGCCAGTGAACAACAAAGGATGTGAATAAGAAGTGTTTTATCTCCAACATGGGGAACAATTTTAATTGTACAAAGGAAATTTTTAACAGACAAGATGACCAAATCAAATCTACAAGTCAAAAACATACAGGTAGTTCATTAAAAGTTCTTTATACCAATGTAGATTGTCTTACTTCAGAAAAACTAGCTGAAATAGAAACACATGTATCAACATGTAACTATGATATTATTGCAATTACTGAAGTCAACCAAAAAAATCCCAAGTATATAAATCAAGATGTTCCGACAATAAAAGGCTTTGATTCATGGCATAGTGGTAATCAGGGAAGAGGGATCTTAATCTACACTAGAAATGACATAAAAACCAACCTCATCAATATACATTCTGCTTTCCAAGAACAACTATGGATAAATATAAGAACAAACTCAGCAAAAGATTTAATGATAGGATGTATCTACAGAAGCCCAAACAGCAGCAAAGATAATTCCAAAGCATTATTGGAAACATTGAAGAACATAAACGAATTTAAAAATAAAGAAATTATGATTGTGGGAGACTTCAACATAAAAAATATAGACTGTTCGACCTACTCAACAAGCTGTAGTGAAAACCAACTAGAGTATGAATTCTTAGAAACAATAAAAGACTTATTTCTTATCCAACATGTAAAAAAAGATACCAGATTTAGGGATGGACAAACACCCTCTATTCTAGACCTAGTACTAACAAAAAATGAAATTATAGACGATGATATAGAATATCTACCAGGAGTAGGCAAGAGTGATCATCTAATTCTGAGTTTCAAAATAAAATACTCAAATGTTGAACTAACAACTAGCAGCAACAAAAAATATAACTACAACAAAGCTGATTGGCAAGAGGTAAACACAGTGATGTCTCACCAGTTAGCAGCTTTTACAGTTAACCAAGATGTTCAGACAGCCTGGGAAGACTTTGAAAATATAATATCAAGAATAAAAGAAACCAATATCCCAAAGTTTAAGGAGTCTGCAGGCCGTCGGAAGACCTTCGTTGACAAGGAGACTATTCATGCGATTAAAGATAAAAACAAAAAATGGAAAAAATACCAACATTGTAACAATCACCTGAGCTATGAGTCCTATAAACAATCTAGAAACAAAGTTACCTACTTAGTGAGAAAAAGTAAATACACAAAAGAAAAGGCAATAGCAGAAAAAATAAAAGACGATCCCAAACTCTTTTGGAAATATGTGAGAGAGAAATCAACAAAACAATCCAGTATCAACGTAATTGAGATAGAAGGAGGAAAAACAGTAACTGATGAAAAAGAAATCGCAGAAATCTTAAACAATCACTTTGCTTCAGTCTTCACTAGAGAAAGTCAGCCGATCCCGGAGCCAAACACTTTGGTTGAAACATACTTGGACGACATTGAATTCACAGAAGAAAAAACACTAAAGGCAATAAAAGAAATCAATCCTGCCAAATCCCAGGGACCAGATGAAATTCACCCGAAACTAATATACGAGTGTAAAAATACAGTATGCAGATCACTAACTGAAATTTTCAAAGCATCATTCAATGAAGGTAAACTACCCAAACAATGGAAAGAAGCCAATATCACTCCGATCCATAAAGCAGGACCACGATCAAAAGCTGAAAACTACAGGCCTATCAGCGTAACACCAATAACCTGCAGACTAATGGAAAGAATCATAAAACACGAAATAACCGATTTTCTTGAATACAACAATCTTATTTCCTTGGAACAACATGGGTTCAGAAAAGGCAAGTCATGTGTCACACAGCTTTTAGAATCCATAGAGGATTGGACCGACAGCATCGATAAGAAGAATGAACTGGACATTATTTATATGGATTTTAAAGCCGCCTTTGATAAAGTACCACACAACCGTCTACTTAAAAAAGTATGGAACATTGGAATCCGCGGCAAAATCCACAAATGGCTACAATCATTCTTATTTGAAAGACAACAAAGGGTACTTATCAATAGCAGTGCTTCAAATTGGCAACAAGTTGTCAGTGGAGTCCCACAAGGAAGCGTTTTGGGTCCAGTTCTCTTCCTGATATTTATTAATGACCTGCCAGATGCATTAAAATGTCCATCCAAACTATTTGCCGATGACACAAAAATATACAAAGCTATATCGAGGCCAGAGGATGAAACATTGCTTCAAGACGATATATTCAGTGCTTGTTCATGGGCAGATAATTGGGATATGACCTTTAATAGCAAAAAATGTAAAGCATTACACATTGGCAAAACACAACCTAGTGACTATTTTATGAAAAATAAAGAATCAGAAATCATAAAAATAGAAACCTCGACAGCTGAGAAAGATCTAGGAGTGATAATTGACAGTGAACTATCCTTTGAACAACATATAAATAGCAAAGTTAACATAGCAAATAGAAACCTAGGCTTAATTAAAAGATCTTTTACATATATGGACGAAAACATGTTTAAACATCTGTACAAATCCTTAGTTCGTCCTCATCTTGAATATGCTTCGGTCATATGGAGCCCAAAGTTTAAAAAACATTCAATAGCAATAGAAAATGTGCAGCGTAGGGCAACACGCATGATTAGAAATATAAGGCATCTGACATATACACAAAGACTAAAAAAACTAGGTTTACCGTCCCTCGAATTCAGAAGGCATAGAACTGACCTTGTTCAAGCATACAAATTACTACACAAAATAGACATAACAACAACTGAGATACTAAAAAGAAATAACTCATCAAATACTAGAGGTAATAAATTTAAGCTATATAAACAAAGATTCTCTACAAATACTCGCCGATATAGTTTCAGTAATCGGGTTGTCAATCTCTGGAATAAGCTCCCAGACTCAGTGGTAGAGGCACCTAGCCTCAATTCGTTCAAGTCTTGAGATTGAACAAAAACTGGTCCCCATATTACAAATTTGATCCTTACTGTTATCAATAAATAAATAAAAAAAAAAAAAAAAAAAAAAAAAAAAAAAAAAAAGAATAACAGGATCATGTAAAAGGGATATCAGGTCTAGAGTCTTGTATAATATTTTTAAGCAAAATTTTAACAAGAATGTAAATAGTATGTTCCATGTTTTTTTTTTATCTTTAAACACTTAACAATTAGAGTAAGATGAACAACTTACACAAATGTAATATGAGTGTCAAGATTAAATTGACAATCATTTTTCAATTCCACAAGTTAAGAGCATTAAGTCAGTTTTTTACTAAAAAGTGCAAAAGTGTTAACATAGTGAATATAGTGTGAAATATCGAGTTATCAGTGCTCAAGAAAAAATCAATGTTGAACATCAACGGACAAAGTTAGTGTAAGAGGTATACCCTCTGATATCGAGTTGTGAAAAGAAGAATATGACGGGCCAATAGAAGCTTTCAGCTTATGTGCATGGAAATGCACATCAGGTCTCAAGAACTATATGAACTATATGAACTAATAAAAAATTACAATGCAATTAGATATTTTCCTTCTTTGGAAATGTGAAAGAATAAAAAAAAATTAAATATTTAAATTTCATGTTTAAAATAACTTATTTTAAAAGATTTAATAATTATGAAACAAAATATGCATTGAAAATACACAATACGTTTAAAAAAAAAATTTCCAAGGGGGGGGACACGTTACCCAGGGGGTGGGACACGTTACCCCTGGGTAACGTGTCCCCGGGGACACGTTACCCAGGGGGACATGTTACCCTGTTTGTTACACCGGTAATCACATTTTCTTTCAAAAGTATGGATAAACTAGATCTATTATTGGAAATTTTCTTTCCAGCTTTTTTTTGGGGGGGGGGGGGGGGGACATTTTTTTGCATTGGAAACAAGTTCATTTTACAGACCTGCTCCATGTTATCTTTAGAACTGAACAGACAGAATACCATGCTCAAGGCTTCTTAAAATTGCCGTGGGTCACTTTTTAATTTTATCCTTCAAAATTAATGGTGAAATGACCAGTATTGTAACGAAAATGTTAGGGACGAAAGAAGTGTAAAATTTCTATCATGAAAATTCAGCGAACTCGAACAGTATGAAAACAAGTTGTCAATTTGTAATGATCCAATCCTATGTCTTGATATATAAAATAATGGATTGACAGAGTTTTGATACTCAGTTTTTTGTCAAAAATGTCTAGTTTCGTTTTCAGAACGATATTCCTTTTTGTCCTAGACCTCGATCACGCATTTTTCAACGGATTCGTTCACGGGTTTTTGACAGTCTATGCAATGGAGTGTTGATGGAGAAATGTACAAAATTGAACGAAACGGAGATGAATGGACAAAGAGTGGACTTCATAATAATATTATGTACTCCCTGGAATATTTTCAAGAGACAATTCCCGCAGTTTCTCAATTTGAGGCTGTGTCACGGAAAAAGGTGCATTAATGTAGAAATTATTTTGCCTCTATTTTCTTTTCATTTAATGATGAGAATTTATTGACATTTTGAACTCAATTCATAAATTAGATGTTCTGAACCATACACCATTTATAATTCATGAACAATAAAACATTTCATGGGAAACTATGATAGCTTTTGCGTCTATTTCTTTAAGTCTGTCCTAAGCAAATTCTCCGCAACCCTTTGACCAAATAGGATGGAACTGCACATGAAAATCCCCGAATAATTATTTAAGATGGAATTGTGTGTACTAAAGTATTTACATCAGATGCCCCAAACAGACTGTACATAACTTATAATCTAGGTACAAAAAAGGTATCGTGGGAAAATGGGGCTCAATGTATGCACTTTTAATAATCTTTGTACGTTTACGAAAAACGTGTCATAGGAAAAAGGGGTTTATATAGCTTTTCGTCTATTTCTTTCAGTAAGTCTCCGAAGAAATCCCCGCTGCGGCGGACCCTTATATATTTTCATATCTTTATACTGGACGTTCACGAGAACGTTGGCTCTTTTATTTGCTGGTGATGTATGTAGGAAGGGTCTGTTTATGTGATTATACCTTTGTTTTGGACGTGCACGAGAACGTTGACGTATTTGTTGCTGGTGATGTATGTTAGATGTGTCTGGTTATTGGTATACATGTATTTCTTATTCATGACTTGCACGAGAACGTTGACAAGTTTGTTACTGGTGCATGATTTAGGAAGTGTATGGTAATTGGTATATCACTTTATTCTTGACGTGCACGAGAACGTTGACAAGTTTGTTACGGGTTCATGATGTAGGGTGTGTCTGGTTATTGACATGTACCTTTATTCTTGACATGCACGAGAACGTTGAAAAGTTTGTTAAGTACTGGTGCATGATGTAGGAAGTGTCTGGTTATTGGTATGTACCTTTATTCTTGACATGCACGAGAACGTTGACGAGTTTGTTACTGGTGCATGATGTAGGAAGTGTCTGGTTATTGGTACGTACCTTTATTCTTGACGTGCACGAGAACGTTGACGTGTTTGTTACTGCTGCATGATGTAGAAAGTGTCTGGTTTTAGGTCTGTACCTTTATTCTTGACGTGCTCGAGATCGTTGACAAAGTTGTTACTGGTACATGATGTAGGAAGTGTCTGGTTATTGGTATTTACCGTTATTCTTAACATGCACGAGAACGTTGACGTGTTTGTTACTGGTACATGATGTAGGATGTGTCTGGTTATTGGTGTGTACCTTTATTCTTGATGTGCACGGGAACGTTGACACGTTGTTGCTGGTGCATGATGTAGGAAGTGTCTGGTTATTGAAATGTACCTTTATTCTTGACGCGCACGAGAACGTTGACCTTTTTGTTACCGATGATGTATATATATATCTTATTCTTGACGTGCACGAGAACATAAACTAGTTTGTATTTAGGAAGTGTCTGGTTATTTGTAGATACGTTTATTCTTGATGTGTACGAGAACGCTGGCATGCTTGTTACTGGTGCAAGGTGTAGATGTGTCTGGCTATTGGTAATGTAAACATGTATTCTTGACGTGCACGAGAACGTTGACGTTTTATACTGGTGATGTATGTAAGATATGTCTTGTTATGCTTCTATGCCTTTATTAGGAATGTGCACGAGGACGTTGGCATGTTTTATAAATTGGAAATGCATGTAAGTTGTGTTTGGTTATGTTGCTGGACCTTTAATTAATGATGTGCACGAAAACACTTATATACTGGTAATATATGTAAGACAAGTCTGGTTGTGTTGCTGGACCTTTGTTAGGGATGTGCACGAGAACGTTGACACGTTTTATATTGGTACTGTTTGTAAGATATGTCTGGCTATGTTTCTAAACCTTTATTAGGGATGTGCACGAGAACGTTGACACGTTTCATATTGGTAACTTATGTAAGATCTGTCTGGTTGTATTGCTGGACCTTTATGAGGTATGTGCACGAGAACGTTGACACGTTTTATATTGGTACTGTTTGTAAGATATGTCTGGCTATGTCTCTAAACCTTTATTAGGAATGTGCACGAGAACGTTGACACGTTTCATATTGGTAACTTATGTAAGATCTGTCTGGTTGTGTTGCTGGACCTTTATGAGGTATGTGCACGAGAACGTTGACACGTTTTATATTGGTAACTTATGTAAGATGTGTCTGGTTGTGTTGCTGGATGTTTATTAACTATGTGCATGAGAACGTTGACACGATTTATATTGGTAACTTATTTGAGGTGTGTCTGGTTATGTTGCTAAACCATTATAAGCCGTGTGCACAAGAACGTTGACACGTTTTATACTGGTGATGTATGTAAGAGGTGACTGGTTATGTTCTTTAACCTTTATTAGGTGTGTATACGAGAACGTTGACACGTTTTATACTGGTAATGCATGTAAGATGTGTCTGGTTTTGTCACTGGACCTTTATTAGGGATATGCATGACTGAGTTGACACGATTTATATTGGTGATGTATGTAAGATGTATCTGGTTATGTTGCTGAACCTTTATTATGGGAGCGCACGAGAACGTTGATCATACGTTTTATATTGGTTTTGTATGTAAAATGTGTCTGGTTATGTTGCTAAACCTTTATTATGAATGTGCACGAGAACGTTGACACGATTTATACTGGTGATGTATGTAAGATGTGTGTGGTTGTGTTGCTGATGTTTATTATGTGTGTGCAAGAAAACGTTGACACGTTTTATACTGGTGAAGTATGTACGCTGTGTGTGATTGTGTTGCTGGACCTTTATAAGGGGTGTGCAGGAGAACGTTGACACGATTTATATTGGTTATTTATGTAAGATGTGTCTGGTTGTGTTGATGGACCTTTATTAGAGGTGTGCAGGAGAACGTTGACACGTTTTATACTGGTGAAGTATGTAAGCTGTGTGTGATTGTGTTGCTGGACCTTGATAAGGGGCGTGCAGGAGAACGTTGACACGATTTATATTGGTTATTTATGTAAGATGTGTCTGGTTGTGTTGATGGACCTTTATTAGAGGTGTGCACGAGAACGTAGACACGATTTATACTGGTGATGTATATAAGATATGTCTGATTGTGTTGCTGGACCTTTATTATGGGGTGTGCACGGGAACGCTGACACGATTCATACTGGTAATGTATGTAAGAAATGTCTGGTTATGTTGCTGGGCCTTTATTAAGGATGTGCACGAGAACGTTTACACGTTTCATATTGGTTATTCATGTAAGAGATGTCTGGTTGTGTTGCAGGACCTTGTAATGGGTGTGCACGAGAACGTTGACACGATTTATATTGATGATGTATGTAAGATATGTCTGGTTGTGTTGCTGGACCTTTATTAGGTATGTGCACGAGAACGTTGACACGTTTTATATACTGGTAATATATGTATGAGGTGTGTGATTGTGTTGCTGGACCTTTATAATGGGGTGTGCACGAGAACGTCGACACGTTTTATACTTGTGATGTATGTAAGATATGCCTGGTTGTGTTGCTGGACGTTTATTGGGGATGTGAACGAGAACGTTTACACGTTTCATAATGGTTATTTATGTAAGATATGTCTGGTGTGTTGCTGGACCTTTATTAGGTATGTGCAGGAGAACGTTGGTCAACACGATTTATACTGGTAATGTAGGTAAGACATGTCTGGTTGTGTTTCTGGGCCTTTATAATGGGTGTGCACGAGAACGTTGACACGATTTATATTGGTTATTTATGTAACATATGTCTGGTTGTGTTGCTGGACCTTTATTAGGTATGTGCACGAGAAAGTTGACACGTTTTATACTGGGGATGTATGTAAGATGTATGTAATTATGTTGCTGAACCTTTAATAGGGGTGTGCACGAGAACGTTGAAAAGTTTCATATTGTTTATTTATGTAAGACATGTCTGGTTGTGTTGCTGGACCTTTATTAAGGATGTGCACGAGAACGTTGACACGATTTATATTGGTTATTTATGTAAGATATGTCTGGTTGTGATGCAGGACCTTTATTAGGTATGTGCACGAGAACGTTGACACGTTTAATACTGGTGATGTATGTAAGATGCATGTAATTATGTTGCTGAACCTTTAATAGGGGTGTGCACGAGAACGTTGACAAGTTTCATATTGTTTATTTATGTAAGACATGTCTGGTTGTGTTGCTGGACCTTTATTAAGGATGTGCACGAGAACGTTGACACGATTTATATTGGTTATTTATGTAAGATATGTCTGGTTGTGTTGCAGGACCTTTATTAGGTATGTGCACGAGAACGTTGACACGTTTTATACTGGTGATGTATGTAAGATGTATGTAATTATGTTGCTGAACCTTTAATAGGGGTGTGCACGAGAACGTTGATGACACGTTTCATATTGGTTATTTATGTAAGACATGTCTGGTTGTGTTGCTGGACCTTTATAATGGGTGTGCACGAGAACGTTGACACGATTTATACTGGTGATGTATGCAAGATATGTCTGGTTGTGTTGATGGACCTTGATTAGGTATGTGCATGAGAACGTTGACACGTTTTATACTGGTGAAGTATGTACGATGTGTGTGATTGTGTTGCTGGACCTTTATTATGGGGTGTGCTAGAGAACGTTGACACGATTTATATTGGTTATTTATATAAGATATATCTGGTTGTGTTGCTGGACCTTTATTAGGTATGTGCACGAGAACGTTAACGCGTTTTATGTTGGTGATGTATGTATGATGTGTGTGATCGTGTTGCTGGATCTTTATTATGGGGTGTGCACGAGAACGTTGACACGATTTATTCTGGTAATGTATGTAAGGTATGTATGATTGTTTTGCTGGACCTTAATTTTGGGGTTGTGCACGAGAACGTTGACACGATTTGTATTGGTAATGTATATAAGATGTATGTAATTGTGTTGCTGAACCTTTAATAGGGGTGTGCACGAGAACGTTGACACGTTTCTTGATTATTTATGTAAGACATGTCTAGTTGTGTTGCTGGACCTTTATAATGGGTGTGCACGAGAACGTTGACACAATTTATATTGGTTATTTATGTAACATATGTCTGGTTGTGTTGCTGGACCTTTATTAGGTATATGCGAGAGAACGTTGACACGTTTTATACTGGTAATGTATGTAATATGTGTGTGATTGTGTTGCTGGACCTTTATTATGGGGTTGTGCACGAGAACGTTGACACGATTTATACTGGTATTGTATATAAGATGTATGTAATTGTGTTGCTGAACCTTTAATAGGGGTGTGCACGAGAACGTTGACACGTTTCTTGATTATTTATGTAAGACATGTCTAGTTGTGTTGCTGGACCTTTATAATGGGTGTGGACCTTTATTAGGTATGTGCGAGAGAACGTTGACACGTTTTATTCTGGTTATGTATTTAAGATGTGTGTGATTGTGTTGCTGGACCTTTATTATGGGGTTGTGCTCGAGAACGTTGACACGATTTATACAGGTAATGTATGAAAGATATGTCTGGTTGTGTTGCTGGACCTTTATTGTGTATGTGCACGAGAACGTTGACACGATTTATATTGGTTATTTATGTAAGATATGTCTGGTTGTGTTGCAGGACCTTTATTAGGTATGTGCACGAGAGCGTTGACACGTTTTATACTGGTGATGTATGTAAGATGTATGTTATTATGTTGCTGAACCTTTAATAGGGGTGTGCACGAGAACGTTGATGACACGTTTCATATTGATTATTTATGTAAGACACGTCTGGTTGTGTTGCTGGACCTTTATAATGGGTGTGCACGAGAACGCTGACACGATTTATACTGGTGATGTATGCAAGATATGTCTGGTTGTGTTGATGGACCTTGATTAGGTATGTGCATGAGAACGTTGACACGTTTTATACTGGTGAAGTATGTAAGATGTGTGTGATTGTGTTGCTGGACCTTTATTATGGGGTGTGCTAGAGAATGTTGACACGATTTATATTGGTTATTTATATAAGATATATCTGGTTGTGTTGCTGGACCTTTATTAGGTATGTGCACGAGAACGTTAACGCGTTTTATGCTGGTGATGTATGTATGATGTGTGTGATTATGTTGCTGAACCTTTAATAGGGGTGTGCACGAGAACGTTGACACGATTTATTCTGGTAATGTATGTAAGATATGTATGATTGTTTTGCTGGACCTTAATTTTGGGGTTGTGCACGAGAACGTTGACACGATTTGTACTGGTAATATATATAAGAAGTATGTAATTGTGTTGCTGAACCTTTAATAGGGGTGTGCACGAGAACGTTGACACGTTTCTTGATTATTTATGTAAGATATGTCTAGTTGTGTTGCTGGACCTTTATAATGGGTGTGCACGAGAACGTTGACACGATTTATATTGGTTATTTATGTAACATATGTCTGGTTGTGTTGCTGGACCTTTATTAGGTATATGCGAGAGAACGTTGACACGTTTTATACTGGTAATGTATGTAATATGTGTGTGATTGTGTTGCTGGACCTTTATTATGGGGTTGTGCACGAGAACGTTGACACGATTTATACTGGTATTGTATATAAGATGTATGTAATTGTGTTGCTGAACCTTTAATAGGGGTGTGCACGAGAACGTTGACACGTTTCTTGATTATTTATGTAAGACATGTCTAGTTGTGTTGCTGGACCTTTATAATGGGTGTGGACCTTTATTAGGTATGTGCGAGAGAACGTTGACACGTTTTATTCTGGTTATGTATTTAAGATGTGTGTGATTGTGTTGCTGGACCTTTATTATGGGGTTGTGCTCGAGAACGTTGACACGATTTATACAGGTAATGTATGTAAGATATGTCTGGTTGTGTTGCTGGACCTTTATTATGTATGTGCACGAGAACGTTGACACGATTTATATTGGTTATTTATGTAAGGTATATATTGTTGTGTTGCTGGACCTTTATTAGGTATGTCACGAGTACGTTGACACGATTTATACTGCTGATGTATGTAAAATGTGTTTGATTGTGTTGCTGGACCTCTATTATGGGGTTGTGCACGAGAACGTTGACACGATTTGTACTGGTAATGTATGTAAGATACGTCTGGTTGTGCTGCTGGACCTTTATTAAGGATGTGCACGAGAACGTTGACACGTTTTATACTGGTAATGTATGTAAGATGTGTGTGATTGTGTTGCTGGACCTTTATTATGGGGTTGTGCACGAGAACGTTGACACGATTTATACTGGTAATGTATGTAATATATGCCTGGTTGTGTTGCTGGACCTTCATTATGGGATGTGCACGAGAACGTTTACACGATTTATATATTGGTTATTTATGTAAGATATGTCTGGTTGTGTTGCTGGACCTTTATTAGGTATGTGCTTGAGATCGTTGACACGTTTTATACTGCTGATGTATGTAAGATGTGTCTGGTTGTGTTTCTAGACCTTTATTAGGTATGTGCACGAGAACGTTGACACGTTTTATAATGGTTACTTATGTAAGGTGTGTCTGGTTGTGTTGCTAAACCTTTATTAGGCGTGTGCACGAGAACGTTGACACGTTTTATACTGGTGATGTATGTAAGTTATGTCTGGTCGTGTTGCTGGACCTTTATTAGGTATGTGCCCGAGAAAGTTGACACGTTTTATACTGGTGATGTATGTGAAATGTGTGTGATTGTTTTGCTGGACCTTTATCACGGGGTTGTGCACGAGAACGTTGACACGATTTATACTGGTAATGTATGTAACATACGTCTGGTTGTGTTGCTGGACCTTTATTAAGGATGTACACGAGAACGTTTACACGTTTTAATTGGTTATTTATGTAAGACTTGTCTGGCTGTGTTGCTGGACCTTTTTAATAGGGTGTGCACGAGAACGTTGACACGATTTATATATTGGTTTTTTTATGTAAGATATGTCTGGTTGTGTTGCTGGACCATTATTAGGTATGTGCTAGAGAACGTTGACACGTTTTATACTGCTAATGTATGTAAGATGTGTCTGGTTGTGTTTCTAGACCTTTATTAGGTATGTGCTAGAGAACGTTGACACGTTTTATACTGCTGATGTATGTAAGATGTGTCTGGTTGTGTTTCTAGACCTTTATTAGGTATGTGCACGAGAACGTTGACACGTTTTATACTGGTGATATATGTAAGATATGTCTGGTTGTGTGCCTTAACGTCTATTAGGTGTGTGTACGAAAACGTTGACACGTTGTATACTGGTAATGTATGTAAGATGTGACTGGTTGTGTTACTGGACCTTTATTAGGGATATGCAGGAGTGCGTTGACACGATTTATACTGGTGATGTATGTAAGAGGTGACTGGTTATGTTGCTGAACCTTTATTAACTGTGTTCACGAGAACGTTGACACGTTTTATATTTGTAATGCATGTAAGATGTGTTTGGTTGTGTTGCTGGACTTTAATAAGGATATGCACGGGACCGTTGACACGTTTTATATTGGTGATGTATGTAAGATGACTCTCGTTATGTTGCTGGATCTTTATTTAGGCTGTGCTCGAGAACGTTGACTTGTTTTACAGGTGATGTATGAAGGACGTATCTGGGTATATATTAAATTTTATATCTTTATTCTTGATTTGCAAGAGAACGTTGACGTGTTTTTTACAGACCGTGTGATGTATGAAGGACGTGTCTGGTTATATATTTATATCTTTATTCTTGATGTGCACGGGAACGTTGACGTGTTTAATACATGTGATATATGAAGGACGTGTCTTGTTATATTATTATATCTTTATTCTGGGTGTGCAAAAGAACGTTGACTTATTTATTACAGGTTATGTATGAAGGACATATCTGTTTATGTATTTATATCTTTATTCCGGATGTGCATGAGAACGTTGACGTATTCATTACAGGTGATGTAAGAAGGACGTATCTGATTATGTATTTATATCTGTATTCTTGATTTGCACGAGAACGTTATCGTGTTAATTACAGGTGACGTAAAAATGACGTGTCTGGTTATATAGTTATATTTTTATTCTTGATGTGCACGAGAACGTTGACGTGTGTATTATAGGTGATGTATGAAGGACGTATCTGGTTATGTATTTATATCTTTATTCTGAATATGCACAAGAGAACGTTGACGTGTTCCTTACAGATGATGTAAGAAGGGCGTGTCTGGTTATGTATTTATATCTTTATCATTGATGTGCACGAGAACGTCGACGTGTTTTTCCAGATGATGTATAAAGTACGTGTTTCGTTATGTGCTCATCAAGATTTTATACAGCGTTTATAGAATAAGCAACATAACCAGACACATCTTACATATATCATCAGTAATAAAAATCGTGTCACCATTCTCGTACGCAACCTTTATAAAGGTACTATAGCAACATAGACAGACACATCTTACGTACAATACCAGTATAAAGCATGTTAATTTTATCGTACACGTCTCTAATAAAGATATAATAACATAAGCAGATATAGATTACATTCCCGTATAAAATCTAGTGCAAACCTTAAAATGAATATATAAATCTTGTACACATCTTTCAAAAAAGTATATAAACAAAACCAGACATTTCTTACATACATCACCAGAATTAAACGAGTCAACGTTCTCGTACACATCAAGAAAAAGGTAAAGCAACATAACCAACCACATCTTACCAACATCACCAATACAAATCGTGTCAACGGTCTCGTGCATATCCTTATCAAAGTCCACAACCGGACACATCTTACATGCATTACCAATATAAAACGTGTCAACGTTCTCGTGCACACCCTAAAAAAGGTGTAGTAACACAATCACATACATATCTTACATACATCACCAGTATAAAACATGCCAACGTTCTGGTGTACATAGTTAATAAAGGTCCAGCAATACAACCAGTTATATCATACATAGATAATCAATATAAATCGTGTCAACGTTCTCATGCACATCCCTAATAAAGGTCCAGCAACACAATCACACACATCTTACATGCGTTACCAATATAAGACGTGTCAACGTTCTCGTTCACATACCTAATAAAGGCCCAGCAACACAACCCGACATATCTTACATAAATAACCAATTTAAATCGTGTCAACGTTCTCGTGCACATACCACCATTCTGGTGGACATCCTTAATAATGGCCCAGCAACATAATCAGACATATCTGACTTCCATACATTAACAGTATAAATCGTGTCAACGTTATCGTGCACGCCCTATAATAAAAGTCCAGCAACATAATCACACACATTTTACATATAACACCAGTGTAAAACGTGTCAACGTTCTCGTGCACATCCTTAATAATGGCCCAGCAACATAATCAGACATATCTTCCATACATTAACAGTATAAATCGTGTCAACGTTATCGTGCACGCCCCATAATAATGGTCCAACAACACAATCACACACATTTTACATATAACACCAGTATAAAACGTGTCAACGTTCTCGTGCACATCCTTAATAATAGCCCAGCAACATAACCAGACATATCTTCCATACATTAACAGTATAAATCGTGTCAACGTTATCGTGCACGCCCCATAATAAAGGTCCAGCAACACAATCACACACATTTTACATATAACACCAGTATAAAACGTGTCAACGTTCTCGTGCAAATACCTAATAAAGGTCTAGCAACACAACCAGACGTATCTTACATAAATAACCAATATAAATCGTATCAACGTTCTCGTGCAAATCCTTGATAAAGGTCCAGCAACACAACCAGGCATAACTTACATACATTACCAGTATCAATCGTGTAAATGTTCTCGTGCACACCCCATATAAAGGTCCAGTAAAAAATCACACACATCTTACATACATCACAAGTATAAAACGTGTCAACGTTCTCGTTCACATACCTAATAAATGTCCAGCAAAACAACCAGACAAATCTTACATAAATGACCAATATAAATCGTGTCAACTTTCTCGTGTACACCCCTAATAAAGGCCCAGCAACACAACCAGACATATCTTACATAAATTACCAATAACAATCATGTCAACGTTCTCGTGCACATAGTTAATAAAGGTTCAGCAACACAATCAGACACATCTTACATAAGTTTCCAATATAAAACGTGTCAACGTTCTCGTGCACATACCTAATAAAGGTATAGAAACACAACCAGACACATCTTACATAAGTTACAAATATAAAACGTGTCAACGTTCTCTTGCACATACCTAAGGTCCAGCAATACAACCAGACACATCTTACATACATTACCAATATAAATCGTGTCAACGTTCTCGTGCACATAGTTAATAAAGGTCCAGCAACACAACCAGACACATCTTACATACAATACCAGTATAAAACGTGTCAACGTACTCGAACACACACCTAATAAAGGGTAAGTAACACAACCATACACATCTTACATACATTACCAATATAAGTCGTGTCAACGTTCTCGTGCACATAGTTAATAAAGGTCCAGCAACACAATCAGACACATCTTACATAAGTTACCAATATAAAACGTGTCAACGTTCTTGTGCACATACCTAATAAAGGTCCAGCAACATAACCAGACATATCTTACATAAGTTACCATTTTGAAACGTGTCAACGTTCTCGTGCACATGGTTAATAAAGGTCCAGCAACACAACCAGACACATCTTACATACATCACCAGTATAAATCGTCTCAACGTTCTCGTACACATTCCTAATAAAGATCCAGCAACACAACCAGACACATCTTACATACATCACAAGTATGAAACGTGTCAACGTTCTCGTACACATCCCTATTAAAGGCCCAGCAACACAACCAGACACATCTTACATAAGATACCAACATAAAACGTGTCAACGTTCTTGTGCACATCCTTAATAAAGGCCCAGCAACACAACCAGACACATCTTACATAAGATACCAACATAAAACGTGTCAACGTTCTCGTGCACATACCTAGTAAAGGTCCAGCAACACAACCAGGCTTGTCTTACATATATTACCAGTATATAAGTGTCAACGTTTTCGTGCACATCCTTAATTAAAGGTCCAGCAACATAACCAAACACATCCTACATGCATTTCCAATTTATAAAACGTGCCAACGTCCTCGTTAACATTCTTAATAAAGGCATGGAAGCATGAACAAGACACATCTTACATACATCACCAGTAAAAAACGTGTCAACGTTCTCATGCACATCCTTCATAAATGTATGCATACATGATCAGACACATTTTCATACAACACAAGTAAAACAATGTGTCAACATCCTCATGCACAACGTTATATTCACAAAACCAGACACATTCTACGTACATCGTCATCCCCAGCAAAAATCGTGTCAATGGTCTCGTGTATCATCATGTCCATTTAGCATGTACTATTTTGAAGGAAAAACACGCACAAACAAGAGCCGTCATAGACGGATCAGGCCTATACTCCCCGAATAAGTGTTTGTCATAAAAATACTATATTCATTAAACCCCTTTTTCCCGTGACAGGTTTTTTAATACACACATTATTTATAGAATATAGGATAGAATATCTCATATATCCATTAACTACAAAATTTCATTAAATTCTGCCCATTAGATGAAGAGAAATGAGAGAAAAATAATTCTACACTAAGACCCCTTATTCCGTGACAAAGCCTCAAATTAATAAACGGAGAGCAGGGTCTACATGGATTATCCACGGGAGTTTACAAGTGAAGTTTTATCGAATTTGGTCCGAGGGTTGCTGAGATCTGGTTGTGTACGGACGGACGGACGGACGGACGAACGAACGAACGGAAGGACAGTGTGGCTATTTATGCTCCCTAGAAAAAATATTCAAGGAGCATAGAAAACGGCAGAGATGTATCATCTTTTTGCCGTATCGTTTCGGATCGTTTTCATTTCGTTTCTATGGTGTATGCACGAGAACGTTGAAATTGAGAGTTTGTGCACGAATCCACTGACACAAAGGCACATGCTTTTCAGAACTTACAGCGGAAGCCATCTTGGACGCGTTGGTTCCCCTTTTCTGATCCGACTGTCATTTTTTTTATTTAAATAATTTGTCTGTTTATTTTCACTATCATCTTAGAAACTTTTTCTTTCTTTCTTTCTTCTATTTTTGTGATTAAACTTTTTTTCTGCAAAATTTTACAGCTAAATATTCTTATTTACCCAGCCGTGTCGGCCCCGCCCCTTTGTGTGATGTCAGATGGCGCGTAATTTATTTGGCGCTGAATATTTTGACAACAACAAAGCTGCTCCGAAAATTCTACTATTTTCCCTCTGAAACTTGACTGAAAACAATTTCTCACAGACAATCAAGATGTTCGTATTCAAAAGAGGTAAGTATAGAAATACAATCTTATCCTTTTTGATTTCTTTATTGTTCTGAATTATTTTCTAAAATAGATCTAGTCGCAGTGACAGAAAAAATCAAAGAAAGTTGATTTCATAATTTTTGCCAAATTTTGGTAATGGTGGGAGTCAGAAATCAGCTGATCTTGATATAGAATTTGATGAGAATTGCATACAAAAATTATTATTATACCCCCACAACAAAGTTATGGGGGGTATTCTTGAATCAGATTGTCCGTCCGTCTGTCCGTCCGTCCGTAGACACAATTTTGTGTCCTCTTCTCCCACAGTTTTTGACCATAGGCCCTTGGATCCAGGAATAATAACAACTTACATATAGTCCTAAATAATATAAATATGAGAAGGTTGGACAGTAGCCATTTTTCTGAAGTAACGGAAGTCCAGCTCGAAAATGCGCTTGAATTTTTATACTGGTTCCGATCATACGTGCGCAAAATCGGGCCGGGTACCTCGCGTTTTTCCCATCAAAGTACCAAAAGTACGCGATCCACGTCGGCTTGTTTACAATCGACGTTTTGAAAGAAAACAACGTAATGGATGTCACTGAATGGTAAGAACATTTCCACATATTTGTTTTATAATGATTACTGAAAAAATTAGAACATGACATTCGGTAGTAGACCTACAATCAACTAGTAACGAAAAGTGTCGGACCCAAGTCAATTCGTACAAAAAGTTTTGTAGACTGGAAACCCAAACTCTAACCCATTTGGAAAAAATGACCCATTTGGAAAAAATGGTTCTTTCGTTTTTTTCTTTGAGGGTTTCGTTATTTATCAATTATGGAATGTTAAAATGGTACTATTTAAAATAAATCAGCTGTTATATGATGTTACCACCTATCAATTTAGAGAAACGATGAACTGTGGGAAAAATCGGCCAATGGCGAACTCGGCCTATTGAACTCGACCTTACCATATGATATATTATTGATAATTAAATAACTGATTATTGGCAAATATTTATCAAATGATAATCGATTAAATAAATGATGATTGGCAATCATTAATCAATTGATAATCGATTAAATTACTGGTTACTGGTCAAATTATTAATCAATTGATAATCGATTAAATTACTGATTATTGGCCAAATCATTATTCAATTGACAATCGATTATATAACTGACTATTGGCAAGTGTTACTCATTGATACTGAATAAAATAACTGATTATTGGCATTTATCTATCAATTGATAATCGATCAAATAACTGATGGTTGGCAATTATTAATCAATTAATAAGCGATTTATTTACAGATTAATCATCAGATTAATCGAGTGACTTAATCGAGTGTCAATCGATTTAATTACTGATTATTGCTTTCAATAATCAATCAATTGATAATCGATTAAATTACTGATTTTTTTCAATAATTTAGCATTAAATAATTTAATAAATTACTGATTATTTACAATCATTAATTAATTGACAATCGATTTAATTACTGATTGTTGTTTTCAATTATCAATGAATTGATAATCGATTAAATAACTGATTATTGTAAATATTAATCGATTGATAATCGATTAAATAACTGATTATTTTTTAAATGATTCATCTATGTATAATGAATTAAATTACTGATTATTGGTAATCATTAATTGATTAATTATCGATTTAGTTACTGTTTTTTTAATAATCAATGTTATTCCATGAATGGCAACTACATACACAATTAAAATCTATGTCTTAAAGTAGTATATGTGATGGTTTTGCTTAATGATTGCTCCTGATACGACGGAGGTAGAAAAAAATATGTTTCGTTCAATTTGGTCCGATATTTGACTGTTGTAAAGTCCAAACGAGTTAATAGCGGTCTCCGTTGCAGTCTTAACCTATCACGTAGGTGGGTTAACGTGATTATTCGGTCCTGCCTTGACGTCATATCTCTTGCACGTCTGCCTCGTGCTCAATCGGTTGTGGTCCAATTGAAAGCCAACAACGTATACAGTCACAAATGTGTCGATTTTTTACCCCATCAATGTCTTACCACAACATTTTGAACCTTTTCCACCAACAATATCTGTACTGCAGTTAGGCGCTGGTTTTTGGCCCAGCCTTGCTATGCGTAGCGTAGTGAAAAGTGTGTGAACGCTTTGGCGTCTTCTTCGTCTATGTTCTAGCTTGTGTTTAATGAAAATTCGTTTTGATAGTAGTCATCAAGAAAAATGGCAGGGGATAATCATTTTTTAACAATTTACCATGTATCACGTGATGAATGTACGACATCTGAAAAATATGGCACTGTATTTATGCGTATGGATGCAGGTATATTAAAAATGTACTCAACGGCCATTAAAAACATATTTCGTCGAAAATATTATGAAAAATTTGGGGTTGCGTATCTTTTTTGTCTTAGTTTATATAATAAATATAACCTAAAATGACAACTTATTTCCATGGTGAAAGAAGATGAATTTTCTATTGTGTTGCTATGGTATGTACATATTGAATACATTTTCCATTTTTATTAATTAATCCATTACGAAGTGGACATATTTAGGAATCTTCCAAATTCAAAGAACCACGACTCGGCCAGTATCGATTCTGACAATTGACAAAAGTAATTTGTCTCTCACCAATGGGGGTGAATCATCTATGTGAGAGAGCAGCTGGAGGCTCGGATTGGATATTGTGGTGGTACTGGTGAGAGAAATACCAGGAACCCACGGTTAGGTGCTCCAGTCGCCGCGATATGACCATAGAAGTTGAAAACGGCTTAAAACCCCAATAAACAAACTCCTAATTCAAAGATGTTGCAGTCGACAATTTCAAATGAATGCAATTATTTTTTTCCTGTCTTTTCAGGTAGCAAACAGTGTGGGTATTATAAATTGCTTGTCACAAGCAACTTCTTAATTTCCCACAAAGTTTTTCCAATTCAGTTTTCTTTTGTGGAGTCAAAAACATTCAATATGTGGTAATGGGCTAATTCTTTTTACGGACTTTGTTATGCGATAATACGGCAATAAACTAGCCCACATATCATATAACAGCTGATTTATTGTAAATAGTACCATTTTAACATTCCATAATTAATAAATAACGAAACTCTCAAAGGAAAAAAAACGAAAGAACCATTTTTCCAAATGGGTCATTTTTTCCAAATGGGTTAGAGTTTGGGTTTCCAGTCTACAAAAATTTATGTACGAATTGACTTGGGTCCGACACTTTTCGTTACTAGCTGATTGTAGGTCTACTACCGAATGTCATGTTCTATTTTTTTCAGTAATCTTTATAAAACAAATATGTGGAAATGTTCTTACCATTCAGTGACATCCATTACGTTGTTTTCTTTCAAAACGTCGATTGTAAACAAGCGAAAAAGGTGCCGGCGTGGATCGCGTACTTTTGGTACTTTGATGGGAAAAACGCGAGGTACCCGGCCCGATTTTGCGCACGTATGATCGGAACCAGTATAAAAAATCAAGCGCATTTTCGAGCTGGACTTCCGTTACTTCAGAAAAATGGCTACTGTCCAACCTTCTCATATTTATATTATTTAGGACTATATGTAAGTTGTTATTATTCCTGGATCCAAGGGCCTATGTTTTTGACCGATTTTGCTGAAATTTTACCAGGTTGTAAACTTGTTTCCTATCATATGAAGTTGTGCACCTGCAATTTTCAACTTGATCCAGTCAGTAGTTTTAGAGTTATGTCACTTTGAACTTTAGCACTTTTTCAGTAACAACGCGCTAGTGGGGGGTATTTGTCCGCTTTGCGACAGTTCTAGTTTTGAATCTGTTAAGTGCAGTTTTTGCTGTTTCGTTTATATTTGGGGAGATTTCAACAAAGGAGTTGGATGAAGGGGGAAATGGCTGTGGCATTTTGTAATTATTACGGTGAACAACAACAACAGCAATGGCGGTCAAAACAAACAAAATAAAGAAACGCTGTGGTAATATTGTTTTTAATCACATAAATGGACTGAATAATATGTTATCATCGCGGCACATAATCAAAATGGCCAAGGAAACAAAGAACTCTGCCTGAAAATTGTTTTTATCACATAAATGGTTTGAATTAAATAAATATAAGTGGTCATCCTCAGCGTAGATGTCTACTGCAGTAGCCACATCATGTACATGGTGGATTCTGCCGAGGGTTACGGTTGAAGTTAAATCGTCCAGCCCTCTTTTCTACAGTCATGAGACTATTGAAATCAGGATAGAGGGCCTGGGTAGAAAGCAAAATTAAAAACGACTTTGTGGTGTAGGCTAGAATAATTTGCTTCAACCAGTCCAGTGTAATTATTTTCTATGAATAGTATCATCTAAACTTTAACCCTTTACCAAACAGCGAAATTTTAGGGTGATTCACTTCAAAAACTGCCACAAATGACAAAATGGAAGTTATTAAAGATAGGATTTGTGTAAAATATGGCATAGAAAATATTGAGACAAAAGGAGAAACTGCTGGTTATCAGCAGTTTCTTCTTTTGTTTCAATGTTTTCCAAAGCCTTTTCTAATAGGGACGTCAAAACCAGGTCTTGTTTGGGAAAGGGTTAAACAACCAATTAATTGAAGAACTTGAACATATAAAGTTTGTTATGGGCATGGATCAGGTAAATTGCAATATTACAGGCGTCACACTGCTATGTTATTTATTCTAAATAATTGATATATACTTAGTTCAGAGTCCAATAACCCAGTTTTAATCACCGAAAAGATAACCAGGGTGCTTGTGTAACTTTTTTTGTAAAAATATTACAGCAAGGTGAAATGTGATGGTCGTAACATTGACATTTTAAAACCGTATTTTCTCTTCTTATCATTGAAGAAATTCAAACTTTTTTAGCTTATGTGAGAAAAATCATCCTACTATTCATGTTTACCTGATTTCAGAATTTGAATATTTGTCAAAACCAATAAAATGGGCCATTTCATATGTGTGACAGCCATAACTTCAGATTCAGGGACAATTTATATTTCAAGAGAAGGTTTGTGTAATAAATGCCAGATATTATAAGACTTTGATCTTTTATAAATAAAAAGTCAATGCAAAAGTTTTAAATCTGCTGTAATATGAGAACTTGTTTAGAACTTACATGCAAATTGAGCATATTTTTTGTGTGGATGTAACTTTTGACATTTTGACAGTTAAAATTAGTATCATACCTGCCAAGTTTCACGATCTAGGCGTGATATCACGATTTATATTTCTATTCACGATTTCACGATCGTTTTTCCAAAAATGGACGAAACTCACGATTTCTGTGTGATCTCACGCTTGCGTTCGTTTCCAAAAAATAAAAATAAAAAAAAAATCGAATTTTCTTATGCCGCGATTTCTATCATTTGGGCTACTCGGTTTTCATCGTATAACGGAAATATCCGGTTTTATTCGGGAGTTTTCGATAATTTCCGCTTTTATCGATCATTTGGGCTACTCGGTTTTCATCCTTGATCGTTAATAAACGATTGTTATCAGGATCTTTCGACGGTTTCCGCTGTTCTATTAAAAACTTCCGATATATTCGGGATACTCGTCAGTTATCCTAATAAACACACCAGTGAACGATTGTCAACAACCAACATCGATAAACATGAAATTGCCGGAGAAAAAAAAGAAGACGTACACATGTAAATACCAAAATGCATGGGAGGTTGAATTCAAATGGATTCGCAAAAGCGAGAAAGGTTTAAATTTTGCTTTCTGCATTTGTTGCAGGCGAGATTTCAGCGTTTCACACGCCGGTAAGAACGACGTGAAAAAGCACTGCAGCACAGATCTGCATTCGAGATCGGTTAAACAATCCAAATTGCCATCTGTTACTGACTTCGTGTTGAATAGACAAGATGAGGAAGTGATCAAATGTAAAACATTATTTGCCAATTTTATAGCCGAACACAACCTTCCCTTCATTGTTGCTGATCATTTCACAAGACTATGTAAAATCATGTTTCCTGACAGCAAGATAGCACAAAAGTTTTCATGCAGTCGCACCAAGACAACACAAATTGTAAAACGTGCCATTGCACCATGCCTTACAAAAGTGGTCGTTGAACATTGCAAGGCTCGTGAATTTTCCTTGTGCATAGATGAAAGTAATGACAAAAACTCTGATAAGAACTTGGTAATCCTCGTTAGAATCTTTGATCCTGCTTCCTGTATGGCAGTAACCAGACTTCTTGACATGCCTGTGTGCAATATCGGTACAGCCGCCAACATATTCAACCAGGTTGATGAAGCATTACGGTGAGATCTTTGTTTTACTCTATTGATTTTAATTTCTTACCCCTTCCCAATCAAGATCTAGATTTAAATCTAAGTGTTTTTTAAAGAATACAGTGATAGAAATATCATTTAACCCTCTTCAAAAAGACAAAATTTTAGGATGGTCCAATTCAAAAGCTGTTGCAGACGACAAAATGAACATTAATCAAAATTGGAATATTGTGTGTGATGTGGTCAAGAATATATTGAGACAAAAGGAGAAACTGCTGATTATCAATGCGTTCACAAGCCTATTCTAATATGAAACGAAAAGTTTAAATTTCAAACCTATTTCAGATCTAGGGAAATACCATGGCAGAATTTAGTGAGTTTTGTTTCCGACAACTGCAGCGTGATGGTTGGGAGAAATAACTCGGTTCTTTCCAGAATCAGAGACAAGAACCCTGATGTATTCGACTTGGGATGTGTATGCCACTTAGCAAACCTCTCCACGATTGCTGGTATTAAAGCACTACCTCTGCCAGTAGAAGACCTTCTGATTGATATCTACTACCACTTTCACCATAGGTAGGTTAGTGTTAAACATATATATGAAGTATACATAAAGTGTTGTAAACAAATTGTAAGCCAGAGTCGATTTTCTCAAAAATTTATACTGTTTTTCAGTTCAAAGAGGAAAGAACTGTACAAGGAATTTCTAGAGTTTGCAGACGTGGAACCGTTGCAGATAATCAAACATGTTTCTACAAGATGGCTCAGTCTACAAAAGTGTGTGGTGCGTATCCTCCATCACTGGCCTGCTCTCACCAGCTATTTCAATAGCCACCCAGATATTGAGAGGGAAGGAAGAGTAAAACGAGTAGCTGAATGGCTGAATGGACATGAGATGAAGTTGTATTACAGCTTTCTATCATTCATTCTTGGACCACTGAATGAGTTTAATACAGCTTTCCAGGTACATTTATAATCTATTATATTTTTTCAAACCCTTTCTCAAACAGCAAAAACTTAAACCTTTACCAAATGCAAAAAAATATTAAGGCAAAATGAGAAAATGCTGATGATTTCCTTTCACTCAAATCTTTCCATATCTTTTTTTATCTGGAGTGTAAACACCAGGTCATGTTTGTAAAAGGGTTAATCAGTATAATCAAGTTTTTTATCATTGATGCCTTTGCCTGTACAGATTTGATTTTTGATATTGTTCTATTGTTTTTCAGGCTGATGGTCCGAAAATAGGTTTCATGGCAACAGAGATTGAGAGGTTGCTGAGGAAATTTCTCATGAAGTTCACTCTGGCCAAGGTGATAAGAGAGGCAGACAACATTACCTCTGTAGACTACATGAAAGGAGAACACCAGCACAATGATGACATGATAGCTGTTGGAACCAATACCAGAACGTACCTGGCAGAGGTGGAAGACGACATAGATCCCTCTGTTAAAAACAGATTCTTCAGGTAATCACCTTAGACATGTGTACATCAATTATCATAATGTGACATCATTATAATAAATAATGTTTTAAATAGTAGAACTGAAGATTATTTGATTACAAGGGGTTATTCATTAGTATTATGTACTTCCAGGGCAGTCAGACATTTCTACGAAGCTGTAGTCAACAAGATGATGAAGAAGTTCCCTTTCCAAGATCCTGTATTGAACAACCTAATTTCTGGATCCTGAGATGAAAGACAATGTAACTGCTGATTCAGGTATGCTAATTTGATAAACTGAAAAAGAGAAAGTTCATTTTCAATGCTTAAACAATAAGCAAAATCATAAAATTGACTTGAAAAAATGAAAATATTGCTGAAATAGATATTTGAAAATTATCACCCATAACTTTATAAGTAATTTGATAAAGTCATTGAAGTTACAAACTGAAGCAAGGAAAATATTGTTTTTCTTTACAGTTGTCCAGTTAGCCAGGAGATTCCCAGCTATCATTCCTGCTGACCAGCATGACAAACTGTCAGATGAATTTCAGGAATTCCAGTGTTCACCAGAAAAGTTTCTACCAGCCTATGAAAAGGACAAAACCAGAATAGACAATTACTGGGGAAAATTACATGCATTGACTAATGTTATTACAGGGGAAAAATTATATCCAGTTTTATCAAAGCTAGCATTAGCAATGCTAACAATACCAAACAGCAATGCTGATTGTGAGAGAACATTTTCTACAGTGAGAAAGGTTCATACTGAACTTAGATCAGACTTGAGTAATGAAACAATTTGTGCATTACTATCTTGCAAACTAAACCAAAATTGTGAATGTTTTCAATTTTCACCATCCACACACATGTTAACCTTGGCAAAGACAGCAGCTCATAGGTATAATTCAAGCCTGCAAAGTTCCATCTGTGATAAATGAACTGTGATCTTACAATGAGTATCTATCATCTGTGAAGGAAGCTGTTTTAACCTTTTTACTTGATACACTATTTATTTTTCTTCAATGTGCTATTTTAAATTCTATCAAACTTTTTATAGTGGCTTTCTATTCAAACTTTCACTAATTCTTAAACAATGAATTGTTTTTATCTGTGTTTATATCATCTTTTATGTCCATGTAATTACTTTTAATTAAAAGTGCTTCATAATGTTACATGTATTGATTTTGACTGCTTTTATGTAAAGGAATCTTGCAGAAAAATCTCACCCATGGAATTTGCCAATGAATTTTACCGCGCGCTGCAAAGTCTCAAATTTTGGCGTAAAATACCATAAAACGCGCAATCTCACCCATGGAAATTTTCAAAACTTGGCAGGTATGTAGTATGGATGTAACATGTTGACATGTCAATTTATTTGGATAAATAAATCATAAGTGGTCAAGTCCTCCGTTGAAATACAACATTATTGTTATCATTATAAAAAAACTTCACTTCTTCAACCAATAAACATCTAATTCACTGTGTAAAAAGTAAATGTTAAATGTCCGTAACTGTTGACTCGCTCAAATAGACATTGGATGTCAACATGTTACGGCCGTTTGTTTGGAAGTTGTCAAAAGTGACAGGCGTACAGTGATATCGGTAAATTGGAGTGAAATATTCTGAGAGTTGGTGCTGTAAATAAGCGTAAACTGCGGTAAAGTTTGTACAAATCATTCTTTGACATAAAGCTGTTGCCTTTCATGAATTATATCCGATAATGGAAATGCGTGATGCCCGTAATGAACTCTAAAAAGTCTTGACAGAGTAAATTCACTTACCAAGTGTTCCGCAAATTTTGTTTCTGCACACGATCTGATGACGTTTTATGCATAATGTGTATGTTTATTTTGCGGATACCTCGTTTAAATGTGTTAAGATGCGAACGATCCCGAAAAAATCCTCCGTATTGGTACGTAACTAAATTGACAGAGTTTTTAAGTGTGCATGATAAATCAAAAATAATATGTATATATTGGTTTAATAGCATTATATCCGCTAAATAAAACGGAAGATTTTATTTAATCTTTTCATTGATGCGAGTCCTTTCCTTCTTTACATTCAGAAAGAACAAAAACACTCCAGTTGAAAATTATACTATGTATTGACAGAGTGTGTTACGTCCGTAACACATTTTTTATTTGGCTTTATTTTCAAATATTAAAAAAGCATTTGATATTGAATATAGCACTATTTCAATTATTTAACTTTGAACTTTGTCATTAAGATGCATTTGATTTTCGCCAATGACCATGCATCTGGAAATATTTCAGTTTGACATATGGGTGTCAGACTTGTCTTTTTTTGGGGGGGATCAAATCTGTTGACATTTTCACCAAACTTGAAAAATTGAATATTTTTTTCTGTTCATAATCATTTGAAATTATCACAGATATGTTTATAATGACAAAGAAACATGAGACAATACTCCATGTTATATTTAAATGTTCATCAGTGTTTTTTTCAAAATGAGTGTGTGATGCCCGTAATATTGCAGTTTATCTGAACCTTGCCCTTATATGGACAACAGTTGTCTTAAAAGGCTGCTTAGACAAGAGCTAAGACTTAGAGAGAGTAAAGATAATGTTCCTTCAGTTTCATATAATGGCTTTAGTTACAGGTAAATTCTAACTTATTTTTTTTTCTGTGTTAAAAAGTTAAATTCACTTTGGCTCATGCCTGAATCCTGTTGGCCCACAATTTGAAGTATGGTGGGGGAGTTGGCCCACTTTTGTGAAAACCTAGATTCAGCTCTGTAATTAGTGATTTTTTTACCTGTGCATCCTGCAACTTTTACAGTACTTCAACTTTCAACTTGCAGGGCGCCCAGTAACCTATAAATACCTATAAATACCTATATTATCCTATATTTCTGGACCTTACCTATAAAAACCTATAATATCACCCATTTTGACCCAAATACCTATAAATACCTATATTTTTGTGTTTTGGGTAAGCGATGATTACAAAATTTAAAACAAATACTTTCAAAATAGCAGTTTTCTATGATTTAAAAGTACATGTAATTATTATCTATCAATATACAGTAGAAATAAGTGTATTCCTTTCAGGCCTCTTTCAAACTTTAATGCCAGGGAAAGACTGATCAAACATAATATTTATCACTGTTGAAGAAGCTTGCATATATGTTTTGTCATCTTCTACTGGCATTGACCATTTTATTGAGTGGATATTAGCCTTTTATGAACAGTAAAGTTCTGTTCAAAAAACTTTGTGCAAGTATTACTTATAGACAAATGAATTATGAAATCTTTATGTGAATGCAGGTGGAAAACCGTTATAACTTGAAGCAGGTCAGTTTTGCTTCTGATACACAAAGCTAAGGTTGAGCTTCTGTCCTGAAGTTATAACATAGTCAGTACCAGTCTTCCATTTAGGCTCTGGGGAAGATTAAAGAATAGAGAACCTTCTTTTGTACTCAACTATTAATGACTAGAAGCCAAATTTAGGTAGAAACATTTAAGTTTTCATCTTGCTCAGCTGTCACAGAGACTGATTGAAATTTTTATATGGAGTTGCTTGTCTTGTTATGTTTGTTAGAGACAACCAGTATGCCTAAAATTAAATATAATAGAATTAAACATTTATTTTTAGATCACCTTGGCAATTAGTGCTAAGTGTTAGGTATTGTGATTGGGAACTATGGTCATCCATCTATCTGCCTGTCCATAAACATATTCTCTCAATTGATATTGCAAAGTGTCTTAAAATTTTGTTTGTTGCATCAGCCAAAGGCCTGCTTCTAAAACACTTTAAATCATTGTTAAAAATTGGCCCTATGTTCTTGGGGTATCATATTTCATATATGGATAAGGGAGGACAATCTACTTCTCCTGAATTGTTTGGCCTATGGCATTGAAAATGGTATATGAAACTGTCTTTTGACCCTCTACTGAAATATGTATTATCATATATTTGATATAATACAAACTGACCCTATGTTGTGGGGCATCAGATTTCATATAGGGATAAAGAGGGAAATCTTGTAAAATCTCCTTCACCTAAATTATTTTGCCTAGGGCTTTAAACTTGGTATAAAGAATTGTCTCATGGCCCTCTGCTAATACTTCAAATTATATTGGTACAATGAAAAATGGCTCTGTGTTTGAGTATCAGACTTCATGTACAAACTGGCAAAGCAGGAAATCTTACACAATCTTCTACTCCTGAATCATTTGGCCTAGAGCTTTCAATTTGCTGTATAGAACCACCTAATGACCCTCTACCAATATCCTTCAAAATATTGTGGTACAATGACAATTGGTCATAATGTTGTTTGATATTTTATTCCATGAGAGATAACGTAGGAAATCATGCACATTTTTTCTCTTTTTGAAACAGCTGGGCCTATGTCTTTGAAATTTGGGTTGTAGAATTGTCTTAATTCAGGCCCACTACCAAAGAATATCAAATTCTTTGGTTCTGTGAAATTTGCCCTATGTTGTAGAATATCAAATTTCTTTCATTCATCTTCTACTCCAAAACTATTCAACCAATGAATTTCAAATGTGGTGTGTCTAACGACCCTCCACCAAAACACTTCAAAGTTTTATATAGTATTATGAAATTTGGCTCTATGTTGTGGAGATTCCATATCAGATTCTATGTAGAGATGAAGAACTTAGAAGGAAATCTAGAGCAAACTTCTCTTGACAAATCATTTTTTCAGAGGCCCCATATTGAGTTTTTTTTGCATGTATCATGGCAGCATGACTCTCTGACAAAATTCTTCTAATTGCCTTGTTGCAATGAAAATTGGCTAGAAGTTGTTGGTCTAGGAAGAGACAGAAGATATCAAATCCAATCATGTCCTCAAAGCCTCAATCTTCTCTATGGTGAGAGATAAATGGCCTTCTTGGCTCTCATGTCCTGATAAGTTTATGGTATTCTCTGGAACGCCTGAATTTTCAGAACAGAAAGCAATAGCTAGTAAATGGCTGTCTTGTCTTTTTCTTCTGTTGTCCTATTAATAACAGAGAGCTAGAAGGTAGTGGTGGTGGTAGAGAAATGTTTAAAGTAGTGTTTTCTTCATCATAAATACAACCTATATTATCCTATATTTCTGGCTAACTGATACCTATATTATTGGGACATACCTATATTTTTGACGCCATAAGTCACTGGGCACCCTGAACTTGTAGCAGCCGTAAGATCAATCAATGTTGATCACTGATGGCTGGCGCTGTCTGGGTTATTCATAATTTCATGGGTAAAAGTTTTCAGGCATATGCCTGAAGTTCAGGTTTTTGAGTATTCCAAAATGCCCCATTTTCTCGATTTTTACTTTATAAATACAGACTTTTCCAGATTTTCAGGTTTTTCAAAATTTTCAACTTTTACCCCTGTAATTTGGTCTCTTGGCATGCAGAGTTTTGAGTTTTAATTCTAGCGAGTCCCAGGATGCAACGATTTTTACAGATTTCCTATTAGAAATAGTGTATTGAACTCGCTAAGCTAGTAACTGGACTCATTAATATGGAATCTAGCGAGTCCCCAGGACTCAGTCTTTAAATTGTAAAAAAAATCACTGTAATTACAGAGCTTCAGATTGACGGTGTGCCCGCGCCAATCCCGCATTTTTTCAAAATATGACGCATGAAATTATGTATTGGTGCGCCAGCCGGGCGCACAAATTTCCGTAAAAGTATGATCATGAAATAGAAATCTAGTAGATTTCAAACAATATTGACCTTCGCATAACGCACCCGTAATCTGCTATGTACATCAAGCTAAGTGACCTATTTGATAAACTTATTTTTAGATTATTATAATGACCTTACTTGATCAACCAATCATATCCCAAATTTCAAACCATAAACAAGCAGTCGGCCAATCTCGGGCGATCTCCGTAAACTTCACCTTCGATTCGTTAACCTTCACCTTCGATTTGTTACTATTTTTAGTATCGTGAGTCCGTGACGGTTCCCGCTTTGAGCTTCAAATCGGTAACCAGACAACTCGATTGAAAACATCCAGCTGTTTCAACTATTGTTTCGACGATGTCTCAAACAAGTTAAAACGTTTTTTTTTTTCAAACGAAAAGCAGAGGGAGATACGGGTAAAATCACATGTATACAAAGAAAATACGGCTGCATTTTTAAATCGAGCAGATAATTAGTCAATAATCAACGAAAATGTGCAGCGTTTTTTCTGTCCAATTGGGAAAGGTACCTATACCCCTATGATTGGGAATTTTTTGCGTCGCGAAATCTTAAAATTGGGAAAAAAACGAGTTGCGAAACCAATGAATTGGGAAAAGTTTAGGTTGTAAAATTGATCAATGAAATATGCCTTTTCTATACTTAGAACCTATATTCTGTGTCACAAAGCCCCTTTTACACATTCAGGGTTTATCAGGAAAACTACTGCTAGATTTTGTTAGATATTTTTACAATCAGATGTACAGTTATCATCATACATGTCATGTGAAAACTGCCAGTACAGTGAAGAAGTGGCTGACAAAGAATGGACAGTGACTTTTTGTGAACCTTTTCAGTTATATCAACTGATGATTTAAATATATAAATAATAATGATAAATGAGATACCTATTAATATTTGTAATTGCAAACAGTTGAAAACAATCAAAGTTAGTAAATATTATCAAATCGTTCCATAACCCTTTCCTACACAAGACGAGGGATGAATTCTTGATGATGATGGTGATTTACTAGGATGTGCATCAGGCAGCACTGACCGTGTAGTCACAGTGTCATCATTATCATCAACGATTTCTACAGGATCATCTGTAGATTGCTCTGTGAAAAAGAGTAATTGATTAGGCTGAGTGAGTTTCCCAAGTGACGCCTTTTGACTCCCCCACAAGAAAAGGTTTGGGAAAACATTGTGGAGAATGAAGAAATTGCTTGTGACAAGCAATTTCTTCATTTCCCACAAAGTTTTCTACTCAAGAAGGGAAAAAAAATAGAGAATTTCAATCCTTTGCAATTGTCGTCTGCAACATCTTTGAATTTGGAATGGTCCACAATTCTGCTGTTTGGTAATTGGTTAAAGCATTTACTTCTTTTCCCTCAATATTTTCTGGCCTGACTAGCGTACACTAAGTCTATACTACTAAGCTAGAAACAAGAGGGGGTAAAGGGTTGATACAGTACTAAATTTATTAATTTAAATCTAATCTTGTACGTCTTGAGGATGCAAACAAATATTGACTCAAGATAAGTTCATTGGCTGCTTTCAGTACTTCCAGTACTTTGATTTTATGAACGCAGCCATCTTCGGATTTTTCCGTGACCTATTTGCAGTGATTTTTTTCTTAAAAAAACGGTCGTTATTGGGCCCCTTTCCCCTCTCTGAGGAATATACTTTTTTCCCCCATTTCAGAGAAATTTTCCCCTCCTGGAACTAGATTTTTTGTTGCAAAGAAAAATCCAAATCATATTTAGATTCTAGGCATCTCTAGCAGTTCTAATGGTTGTTTGAAGGTCCCATTATGATATACAAGCAAGTTAAATGCATTTATAACACTGTATTTGAGAGTATAAGCATGTATTGAAATTTCCCCATTTTGGGCGTTCACGCGCAAATTTTCCCCCACCTATGGGCCCTGACCCCCTTCCCCCAAAATTAAAAATAAACACTGCCTATTTGTCACTCAAAAATGCATCCCATTTAGAATATGAAATTCATCTTGGAAACGGGGATATTCATTATCTCTTAAACAATAAGTCGAGAAAACATCATTTCAAATAATAAACACAAGATTAGTCAAGTTAATTGCCGATTATCATTCAAAACTTCCAAATTCCCGAGTGCAGCCATGTTCGGATTTTTCCGTAAAATGTTCGTCAAATTCCGTAAGTGGGTCAGGCATTGCATTAAAATCATCGATCATGGGTGGGGACGAAACTTCGAAAGTCTTACCATCCTCTGTTGTGCCCGATCCCGTTCTGAAGAAGTCTTTGATTGTTCGCTTGGGATTGCCACCTTTCTGCAATTTTTTACGATCGCGCGAAACAGTGGGGAAGTGAAAGTAGAAGGAGACTGGTCTCTACGCTGGAAATTTTTCACGCAAAAAATCGATATCTCTTATGAAATTTTATGTAAACCGGTCACAGTTAGGGTAGACTGGTACCCATTGTGATAGTAATTATTAGTAAACCAGTCTACGGTTTCAAACCGTTTGACAGTCATTCTATAGAAAACGTACATCGCCTGTCCCGGTGTAAATACGGAGTAATTCTGTGCTAAAAGTGCACTTATATACAGTATTCAGTATGTTTATCTTATGTTAATCAAAGCCAAATACTTTTTATTTAACAGAAAAACGCCAATTGTAACAATATTTCGGAACAAAATTTGATGACCCTACGAAAATCAGCGATTTCATTGTGTCCCGATGCCCAACCTGACATATTTTTTACAAAAAAGAAAGGGTTATCAAATAGAAAATACATACTTTTTTGTTGTTGTTGATAGACATAATGTTGTCCTTGTGGATAAAAAACAAAAAGAGCTAAACACTCATACCATTAACAAAATTTTTAATCCTAAACCACTGTCCCTGTAAAATAAAACAGTACCGTTACGGGATCATTTCTTCAACTTTTGCTAACTATCTACCACTGACTTCGTCATCAAATGACGTCATATTAAAGCATCTCCGCGACATTTTGTAAATGTGACAATATATGGCCGTGATGTCTGATTCGCTTGACGACAAAATATGAAGTAAGTTGTTCGTATTAAATAGTTATGTTTCCCACGTACAATACCGTTCATATGATTAAACAAATGTCGGTCGCTATAATGAAATGTTTACTTTGCCATGCTATTTTCTGTATAACCCTTCTGGTTTATGTCAAGAGAAACTATGCATATCCCTTCCACGTTATCACCATTATTGAAAAGATGTGTAAATTTTACATTACCGTTACAAACAATACCGTTACGCAAACCAAAAATTTGTAACGGTATTGTCCATTTTGTAACGGTATTGTCCTTTTTCCGTAACGGTAAGGTCCATTTTCCGTAACGGTACTGTTTAAAAACCATACCGTTACACTGCTTTTGAAGACAAATTCAAATATTTTATGAATAATTCAAGTGAAGATAAAAGTATTGTAAGAAAATACAAAAGTTGACATTTGTGCATTTAAATTTGGACTAAAATCACAGATTATATGAGAAGTTTTGATACATATTTTAGAATCGTTTTAGATTTTCAGGTGTTGAAATGATTTCTCCGAAGAGATGAACAACTGTAGCAGTATGTTCATGTATTCTGGCGAAAGCTTTTAACGAGTGAAAATTGTTTGTGTGTTGTTTTTTTAAAAATGAAACAATTTTCAGAAGTTAAGCTCAACATTTCTCTCCGTAACGGTAAGGCTTATTTCTGTCAGGTGCTTTATCATAGGAATGAAAATTTACAAAAAATATCGGTACTTAATTCAGAACATGTTTTGTTTTGATTTTGTCACATATTTTCCCTTTAATTTAAGTTATTTGAGGTCCAATACCAAAATGTGTCTTTTTTATCAAAACCTGGCCATAGATGTACGTTTTCTGTAGAATTACTGTTGAGTTGCGTCCCTTGACAGGTTGTTTATCTTTTGCGGGAAATCAAAAGCTCATAACTATTAATTGGATTGTACTAGGGCTGACTATCGGCTTGGAAAATGACTATCGCGATAGTTTTACTATCGTAGGATTGATATCGTGATACTATCAATATCGTCAGAAATATATCGTGATGTATCACGATACTATCAGTAGATAAATTGTTTTGAATATTTTACGAGAACATCTGCAGATTTTTCCAGAATTGGTGGGAAATTAGAATTAAAGTTACATCATCTGTTTAAAGTAAATCTCTGAACCTGATTAGGGAATAATAATTTCACAATGGGCCAAAACGCGGGCCTTTTCACTATTTCAAAGTTGCTCGCCATTCCCGATCAGTTGAAATAAACATCTCCGTCAAACAATAACACACGATTAGTGAATCCGAAAAAAGTAATAGAACATATTCTCTAATCGATTATTTTTGTTAATTCCAAAATTTTACATAGTTTTACTATTCTTGAATTACAGTTTCAACTGAATTGATAAGAGAGTTAATTGAGAGAAATACAGATGACTTTGAATAGATATAAAACTTATTTCATTTTCAAAGCAAACATATTTTCATAATGTAATTGGAGTACATAAGATACAATAATCGAACAAGCCTGAAAATGAAAGTTCGCCGAATTCAATGGGGAACCATTTACTTGCGATTTGTTTTTGTTTTTCTCATTTTTAAGCGAGTTACCTCAACAAAAATATACAATTGGATAAGTGCACTTATACTATCGAAACTATCGATAGTTGAACAAACTATCGGCGATAGTTATCGATATCTGAAACCACAATCGATACATCAATATCGTGACTGTCACTATCACGATACAGCGACCTATCGATCTATCGTTACACCCCTAGATTGTACGTAGTTAAATGTTTTTACCCCTGCAGACGTATAATCGTTTACTTTCTGCATGATGATGTACGGCGAGATTTAAAGGCCCAGCGATTTCAAAAGGCATGTCTACGCAAATTTAATGTACTCGCGATTGGGAAAACTCACAGGATAGTTGGGAACCGTAGATTTGGAGATTGGGAAACGGCCGATCGTCACTTTGGGAGGAAACCGGTGATTGAATTGGGACGAAGCCGATGCCTTTGGGAAAGGTTCCGTTTAACGGCACTAGTTATAGAAGGAAAAAAAACGCTGATGTGGCGGAATGATTCGACCTTAAAAATTTGGCAAGCAGACGAATCTGAATACGTGAAATCGTCACGGCCTAGCTACTCGCTCTTTCGATACCATATTTTGTTAAACTATTTCATCTCCCTATTCATTTACACTGGTGTTAGGGGTTTTTGATTCCGGCTAATAGAGTGATATTTATATCCGATTTATGTTAGCAACTCGCTATCACTCTAGCAGAGTTTGGGGACTTTTCTACCAGTATTTATTACCACCCACTGATATAAAAAAAAAAAATCGGGGACAACAATTGATAACATTATCTGTAATTCATTTCAAATTGGACTAGTATAAAAAAAAAACTTATTGTTAGGGAAAAGTTGATTCAAATCATTAACACACACACAATAAATAACTATAAATAAATGAAGTGAAATATTCTTAATTTTAACAATGTTTAAATGCATCCACTCAAATAACAACAATACAGTGATGATTTCACAGCAAATAAGTCATTTACTCCAATCCCAAGTTTGGATATGAATGCTTAACTGTGGCCCATTGTTTTGGAAAATGACCCCTCAAAATCCTGCGTGGTGGGCCCTGTGACCCACAGGTCTCTGAAACAATCTGAAGCTCTGTAATTATCTAAGTTTGCTAGTTGAAACAGGCTCCTCTCTGAAGTATGCGAAAAGCATTTTTAACTTTCGTTATTGAAACCGAGTCTTTGTCGCTCTAATTCTGAAAGTTTAACCCTTTCCCAAACAAGACCTGGTTTTGACGTCCCTTATATAGAAAGGCTTGGTAAAACATTGAAACAAAAGAAGGAACTGCTGATAACCAGCAGTTTCTTCTTTTGTCTCAATATTTTCTGTGACATTTTTTACAAAAATCTATCTTTCATAACTTCTTTTTTGTCATTTCTGGCAGTTTTTGAAATTGGTCACCCCAAAATTTCGCCGTTTGGGAAAGGGTTAAGAAACAATTGTTTTTTCATCTCATTACAGATGGAAGGAAAGAGAAGGTCATGTTTGACAAGATCACTTCAAGAATACAGAAGTTATGCTACGGGCTGAACTCAGATTTTGTGGATCCAGTGAGCACTAGATCTAGATTTTTTATTTCTCACAATTTTTTGCTGTTTTGATTCCATATTTATATGAAAAGCTGCAAGGATGGCTTCCTAGTTTGTGACCAATTTGATTAAGGATTCCTGTTTTCATCTGTTTAATGTCCATTGGACGAGAGCTAGGGCATTAGCCTTGCAATCAAGAGGTTCATCTTTGATCCTTGGTAGTTTAATTAGAATAGTAGATCAACATAAATAAAATGTCATTTCATTGGCTCACTTTTTGGGGGCAAGAACTGTTGCAGTTTACAGGAAGCTGAATGGATCTCAAGTTTATATAAGTCGCAAACACTTGTTTCCCAATCGATGTAAATACACAACATCTTAAGATGATAGCGTGGCAAAAAGGAGAAAAGAAATTAAAGAAAAACACATCTTTGATAGATTAAGTTTTGGGTTAATGTAGCATTTTATCAAAAACAAAAGCTTAAATTTTCGACTATTGCGTCTGAAAATCATGAAAAAGGAATTAAGTGATTTTGATTTTTGTGGCACTCATTTCCTAAACAAACCAAATTTTCTGTATTTTCAGACTGCGATCACTTTGAAGGTCATCAATGGTTTGTATCAGGGAGTGACCACTATAGAACTGGACAATCTGGCCGCTGAGACTGCTGCGACGATGACCACTAAACATCCAGACTATGCTCTGCTGGCAGCAAGAATTGCTGTATCCAATCTACACAAGGAAACAAAGAAAGTCTTTAGTGGTAAGATAGGTGTTGGGTATTTTACAGTTGCAAGGATTTGCTTCTGAAGGTTAATAAACTTTACAAGATCATCTATCCAAAGGTAGTCCTAATTGAAGAGTGAATAAGTTGAATTGGGACCAATTCACATTTTGCAAGGATTTGCTTCTGAAGGTTAATAAACTTTACAAGATCATCTATCCAAAGGTAGTCCTAATTGAAGAGTGAATAAGTTGAATTGGGACCAATTCACATTTTCAGAGGAAATATTTTTTTTATCACTTATATATTCAAAGTTTTGCGAAAATTTCTCTGGGGTTTTGTCAATTAATTTGAAGTCAATGCTTAGGTAAGACTGTCAAGGTCAAAATCATGGACATGCAATGACAGAAATGTTGTAAAAACATTGACTTAAATTTAAACCAACAGATTAGAGGAGTAAAGGCATTCTAAAATTGTTATTTCAAATCCAAACCCTATGTCGAGACAATTCCAATGAGTACCCTCAATGTAGGGTTTAATGAAAAGAAAAAATGAAATATAACATTTTTGATATGCCATTGAATTACCCCATCTTATCTGTAGTGCTGGACTTTTTCAGAGGTAATGGAAGATCTCTACAACTGGATCAACCCAAAAAACAAGAAACATTCCCCCATGATATCTGAGGAAATCAAAAATATTATTTTGAAAAACGCTGATGTAAGTATGATTCAATTTTTTGTTGAAAATGGTCTACTTTTTACTTAAAACAAAAAACTTGGCAAGATATTATTCATTAATTAAAGTGTTCATCCTTTTGCTATATGTTGAACATGCTTACATTATGATTTGGTTTGGAAAATCTGTTAATCATTTTAAAATTAAACAGTTGCAGAATTATTGTGTGATACATTTCAAATGCATGGAAAATGGAAAAAATGGTCACAATAACTTTTAGTTTAAAAAGAATTAATTAGAGGGGTTATAATTTTATTGTAACGAATATTGGAATTTCATTTCAGAAACTGAACTCTGCTATCATTTATGACAGAGACTATACATACAACTTCTTCGGGTTTAAGGTAAGCTTAAATTGTATGATATACCTAAATAAAATCATTACTGTCTATACACCAGAGATATAAGTTTGGCTTGCAGACAAAAAATGAATCACCAAAAGAAACAGAGAATTTTTAACATAGTCTGATTATATGTGAATGTTTCTTATAGAAGAAAGGTATGACAAGATATTTCAGAGCCCAAGATTCTACTTGTCACACCTAGGAATAAACCTCATGTTAGTTTACAAATTCACCTCTCTTCACAAGGGTTATTTATAGGGATGGGAACGAATATCTGAATATTCGAATATTCGTTTTTGTTGCGAATATTCGAATGCAAATTTGATATTCGAATATTCATTATTTATAATGAATTATTACATATTTTGTACCTTGTGATTTAGAAAAAGACACTTGATAGGAAAAATAAGCAATCCTTCGATTAGACAGATGGCTTCATCTTATTTGCGGTCAGATCCCTACATTTTGACACCTGTCAAGACAATACATAATACAGGCATTATACAATTGTGACAGATATGCATGCACCTTAATCCGATAATTCTGGCAATATTTTCAACAGGTACACGTTAAGATGACAATTTCTTTTTTGTCATTTTTTTCCTAATAGATTAACTTGTTCCCTTCTTTAAACATTTTCTTTATCATTATAACAAAATAAGAATATAAGCGTCCGTCGAATAAACAAAGGAAACAATAAGAACTAACAACAAAAGCAGCTATTGCTACGATATAGCAGTAGGTCAAAGACAAAGACGCGTACGAGTAAGATTAAGCTCTTTGATTTTTTCTTAATCCCGAAGGGAAAATATTCGTCAGTAAAAAGTGAATAAAACATAATTTAAAACATCTTTCTTTAACAGCGATATCAAATAAGACAGACATGTTTATAGTATAGTATGGCAATGTCTTGCATAATTCGCAAATCAAAGAAGTGTGTATAAGATTAAGTTTCCCGTATATACTAAATAGATTTGTATCAAGTCCTGAAAACGAATATTCGAATATATTCGAATATCTAAAACGAATATTCGAATATGTATTTTTGTATTCGTTCCCATCCCTAGTTATTTACAATTCTAATTTTATAATCTTTTATTTTCAGACGCTGGAAAGATCTTACTTGCTCAAAATTGACAACAAAGGTAACTTACAATACAAATAGTTCATTGCATTAAAAATATACAACAGGGTTCGCACAGTCTTGAAAAGTGCTTGAATTTGAGCCTGTTTCTTGAAAAGTGCTTAAAAACGAAAAATAGTGCTTAAAAGTGCTTTATTTTGATCCCTCTCTTAAAAAGTCCTTAAAAAGTGCTTGAATTTGTCAAAAACGTGCTTAAAAATTGTTGTAGGACCAAAATCATGGTAAAAAGTAGATGATTTAAACATCCGCTCGAATTAAGTTTCGGGAAAATAAAAACGGCGGAACATAACAGTCTGGGTACGAATCGATCAGTACGAACTATTTTGGGTACGAATCGCCCGATAGTATCGTCGGAGTAGCGTCCCTTTGTTAGAGGTCAAGAAATATGGCGTCTGGCTTGAGGAAATGTCTTTTCAACAAACAATGGGCTATGAAATACCCATGGGGGATCGACTGCGATGATAAAGGCGAGGTGTAAGGCTTGCGATAAATATATCGACATTGGTAATATGGGAGAAGCGGGGCTAAAATCGCATGCTGAAAATGAGAAACATGTACGAAATTCGAAGTCGGTAAACAGTGGTTTGACACTTCAAAGTTATTTTGGTACAATAGATGTACGTCTACGATCTTGAACAAGACTTTGTCCGAGACTGAAATTCCCCCTCCCCCTCCTACTGCTACACAAACAAACAATAACATGAATGCCTTTGTAGTCTAATGATTTATGACAGTTTTTGTTGCTTAATCCGTTCCCTTAGATGACACTTTTTGATGCCCCACATGGAAAACATTTTGGAATATAAAGAAATTGCTTGTGACAAGCAATTTCTTCATTTCCCACAGTGTTTTCTTCTAAGAAAGAACAAAAAATATGTTTTTTGCTGTGTATATGAATTTAACTTGGTCAATGTCATCACTTCAATGGCTAGATGTGCAAAAAGGAAGGATTTTATTGCTCATCAATTTATGCCCCTTAAGAATCATGCCCCTTGAAAGTAAGACATTTGGCAGGGCAGTGTACATTGGGACATCAGCACTCTTTGTTGAAGACCACCATTAGCGGAGAAACGTGCTTGAAAAATGGAATAACGTGCTTAAAAAGTGCTTAAAAAGTGCTTGAATTTTGGCATTGGCTGTCTGTATGAACCCTGTACAATGTTTACAGCAAACAATGAGACAACTTAAATTTCTCACAAATAACCTGAAATATTGGCCCAGTCCACATGAAAATGAAAATCTATCAAATGTTATTGTGAGAAATGTTTCCTTAAGAAATGTAGACAAGATGTCGCAACCTGAGTCAACAGAATTTCAAAAGAATTTTATTAAGAAATGTTATTCAATTTTTCATTTGTAATTGGACAATTATGTTTCACTCTGCACAGGTCACAATTAAACAAATCCATTTGACTACAGATAATGTAAACTTCAAATTGACTAGAGTGTCTATTTTATAGACACTAAGTATTTTCTTGACCGATAAGAATGCCTAATAAGTAAACTAATTGAATATCAAAGCTGTTTTTTAAAGGTATTATTTTGAATTTCAGTTGTCGAGCGTCCACAGCACATGTTAATGAGAGTATCAGTTGGAATCCACCACAATGATATTGATGCAGCTATTGAAGTAAGTTGAATGTTTGTTAACCCTTTCGCAAACAAGACCTTGTATTAACGTCCCTTGATTAGAAGGGTTGGGAAATCATTGAGACAAAAGAAGAAAATGCTGATAATCAGCATTTCCTCCTTTTGCCTTAAAGTTTTCTATGCCGATCTGATCTCAAATTTTACATTTTACCTATAGTAATACCTATTTTGTCGTCTATAGCAGCTCTCAAATTGGATCACCCTAAAATGTTGTAATCTGGTAAACGTTTAAAGGAATTTTTGTGGAGATGTCACATTTGTGAGTAGTTCTTGTGATCATGTTTAATCCAATGTTATTCCATGCAGAGGAGAAAAATGCTGGTTATATTAGCGCTATCTCATTAAATTTTCATTCTAAATGATCTTGTATACATTAAGTGCACTTTATTGATGTAAATTGCTTTGAATTCTTTCTCATTTCTATACTTGTAGACTTACAACTTGCTGTCAGAGAAGTGGTTTACCCATGCTTCACCCACTTTGTTTAATGCCGGAACTTGTAGACCACAACTGTCTAGGTAAGAAAAGAAAAAAACAAGTAGACAGTGAAGAATATGATAAGACTGCTGATCTTGTTTTATTCTGCGCCATGGCCTTGGCACAGTTAGTAGCGCATCTGCCTCTCACTCGAGAGGTCACGGGTTCGATACCAGGCCGAGGGCAGGCAAAATCCTTTCTGACAAAAATGTCACTCATCAATTATGGTTTGATATCGTGAACCTTTGTTGGGGAGCAGCTGGAGGCTCAGTAAGGGTGTTGTGGTGGTAATGGTATGAGAAACTCGATTAACTGGAATCCATGGTTAGGTGCTCCAGCTGCCGCGATATGAGCATAGCAGTTGAAAACGGCGTAAAAGCCCAATAAACTCGAACTTGTTCTATTCTATCAGTTATAAAGCACGGAGAATCTTCTGTCAGAAGTGGTTCACACATTCTTCACCCACACTGTTTAATGCTGGTACTTGTACTGTCTAGAATTTCCACAAGCAGGCAGTATAGACTAAGATCAGGCTGCATGTATGTTGTGGGCACTCTTTAGAATTGGCTTGTCGGTCTGCCAAGAAGTAACTGATTAGAAATAATGGAATTACAGGGGTCTACACTCCCTCCGAAATGCTACTGGTCCATAGGACCAGTAACTAAGAAAATCAACAGGTCCCCCATAAACTTAACAGGTCCACTACCCCCCACTCCCCCCCACCCACCGAAATAAACGAAAATGAATAGTTTCATCATACATTGTGCTTTCTTATAGTTTTGGGGATTCAGTGTAACTGTTACAAAGCAAATTTGGGGAAATGTTTTGTTTCTAAAAATTGGATGAACAGTTTCATCAGAGTGAGACATAAAATTAGGACCCCTATTCTTCGATAACAATAATTAGATGATATAAAGATTTCATGCTTTCCCAAGCAGAAAGAATTAAAACTATGCATTTAGATCTATAAGAAAAATGCAGCAAAACATAATTGATGTTGATTCTTCTTTGTCTCAATGTTTTTCAAAGCTTTTTCAAATAGACCCTACTAATAAAACCAGGGCTTGTTTTGTAGCAGTTGCCAGCGGAAACATTGTAATCCTTTTTATGAACTGTCAAAAAACCCTTCAGTAAGTCACTCAAGCTAAAACATGGATCTTGAAACTAAGAAAATAAAGATCGGCGTAGTTGGCATCCCCTACCAAACAAATGTAGCTGAAGGAATAAGGGCTGTAAGCATTTTCAACACCCCATAACATATTTCATAATTTTGTTGTTGTGGTTTGTTTTTATCGAAGATCAAAATCCGGGAAAACAGCTGTCTTTATTTATGGTATGTTCTATTTTGTAAAGCAAGTATGACCAGAATAATGTTCTTACAAATGATGCGGTTAAACAGTTCAATTATTGATATTTTCAAAACTAATTTACCTGCAAAATAAGTTTTAACTGATTAAATAATACTTATTACCATTCAGGTAACAATATTTTAGGTTGATGTTTCTTATAAATAAGAATCAGCATTTCAATATGTTCGATAAATTTTATTTTGGTAATGGACAGAGTACAATCATGCGCATACAATGACCTCTCGTTTTTGCCAAGATTTGAAAATTTCTACTTTCACTTTGCAACTACTGCTGTATCCCGTCTAGTTTATCAATTTGATGTGAAGACCACCCAATAATGTGAAGAATGACTATTTACAAACAAAATATTTCGTTATTAGATGCAAAAAATCAACTGGTCAGGGGGGTCTGCTGTTCAAATTATCAGCAGGTCTGACCGAAAATTAAGTAGTCTCGGACCGTCGGACTTGAGGGAATCTCGACCCCTGAATTAGCTTTTTGTCACCATGTGTCTAACTTAAAACTAAGCTTAACCCTTTTTCCGAACATGACCTGGTTTTGACGTCCCTAATTGAATAGGGTTAGGAAAACATTGAGACAAAAGAAGAAAATGCTGATAACCAGCATTTTCTTTTGCCTTGATATTTTCTGTGCTATAATATTCACCGATTCTACCTTAGATTACACCCAAATATTTAGTCGTCTGCAGCAGCTTTCAAATCATGTCACCCTAAAGTTTGTCTGGGAAAGGGTTAATTCTAATGAAAAAAAAACAAACTTATGTTCAGTTTATTAAAAAACTAACTTTTCTTCACTCAGCAGTTTTATCTACTAGTTCAATTTAACCCATTACCAAACAGCAAACAATTAGGCTGGTCCAAATTCAAAGATGTTGCAGACGACAATTTCACATGAATGAAATTGAATATTTTTTGGTCTTTTTATGTAGAAAACATGGTTGGAAATGAAGAAATTGCTTGTCACAAGCAATTTCTTCATTTTCCACAATGTTTTCCAAAGTCATTATCTAAAAGGGTGTCAAAAGGCGTCAATGTGTGGGAATGGGTTAAAGATGTTGCAAAAGGTAAAATGTGTACATGTCAATAGAGACAGAAAATTTATTCTTTGCTGTGACGGAAATCTGAAGGAAAAAATGAAATTTACAAAAGATAAAGTGGTAAGCGCAAAACTGATGCAAGGATGGAAGTTCAAAATAACTGAATTTGAACAAGTTGTTTTCCCCAACCCAACATTTTGTTTTTGTACTTAACTTATTTACCAAAGCTTAGTGAAGGAATCTACTGATTTCATATGTTTGTTTCTACTTTTAGCTGTTTCTTGTTGACGATGCATTCAGACAGTATTGAGGGAATATATGACACACTAAAACAGTGTGCTCTTATGTCTAAATCTGCTGGAGGAATTGGTCTCAATATTCATAATGTTCGCTGTACTGGAAGTTTACCCTCTCCCAAACAAGACCTGGTTTTTATGTGTTCTAGAAAAGGCTTGGGAAAAGATTGAGACAAAAGAAGAAAATGCTGATAACCAGCATTTTCTCCTTTTGCCTCAATATTTTTTGAGCTATATTGTGTACAAATCATATCTATTGGTAATGAACATTTCACAGCTTTCAAATTATTCCACCCAAGATGTGTTTGTTTGGTAAATGTTTAGTCTGAAACTTAACATGTATACTTCAGCTGTTTCTTGTTGACGATGCATTCAGACAGTATTGAGGGAATCTATGACACACTCAAACAATGTGCTCTTATCTCTAAATCAGCTGGAGGAATTGGTCTCAATGTTCACAATATACGCTGTACAGGCAGTTATATTGCTGGGGTAAGATAACGTTTCCTTGCATATCTTTCTTTGATTTCTAAAGCAAGCTGTCATTTACAAACTTTATATGCTTTAAATCAGACCATGGCCCACATTTACACATACTACCCATTTTGATGGAGAGAAAAAGTATGACAAATCGGTAAGTATGAGAAAAGGCTATGTCATGATTTGTCCTGAAAGTAATGGGCATATTTGATGAGAAAAATTAACTATAAATCATTTGTATGAACTTTATTGTTAATGAGAATGAAAATGATAAACGCCACTCTTGTTTTCAGACAAATGGTACATCAAATGGACTCTTGCCAATGTTGCGTGTCTACAACAACACAGCTAGATATGTAGATCAAGGCGGAAATAAGGTACACTTTCCTTTTAAATTCATAATCACTTGTAATCATTTGGCAGAAAACAAAATTAAGAACTTGAAGTTGAAAGTCCGTTTCAGACAAAAACTATAGTGACACTTAGTATTATCGAGATTAACCCTTTACTGTACAGTGACGCCTTTTGACTCCCTCACAAGAAAAGGCTTGGGAAAACATTGTAAAAAATGAAGAAATTGTTTGTCACAAACAATTTCTTCATTTTCTACAATGTTTTATAAACCAAAATGGAAAGATTTCTAAAATTTCATCAACTTGAAATTGTTGTTTGCCACACCTTTCAAATTGGAACAGTCCAAAATTTTGCCGTCTGGTAATGGGTTAAAGGTTGAATACAATCTTTAAAACTTGTGAAAATGCATATTATGTAGTGTTTGTAATGATGTTACAAACGGCCAGAACATAATAAACACAAAATATATGCATCTTTTGAGGCAAGAATATTGATTGAAGTTATCTATTAATGGGATTGTTATGTTTTCTACTGAATAAAGGTGTATTTCCTGAATAAACTTTGTCTTTGCTTTTATCCTTTTAGAGGCCAGGGGCTTTTGCAATATATTTGGAACCATGGCACGCAGACATCTTCGATTTCCTTGATCTGAAAAAGAACACAGGTAAAGAAGAATCTCGCGCCAGAGATCTGTTTTACGCAATGTGGATTCCTGACTTGTTTATGAAGCGAGTGGAAGGGAACGGTGAATGGACGCTGATGTGTCCCGCTGAATGTCCTGGTCTCCATGATTGCTGGGGAGAAGAATTTGAAAAATTATACACACAGTAAGTTGATGGCATAAAAAATAATGTTTTCAAACATGTTTTCGCGATAAAAGATAGCACTATCATTGATGTTGAACTTTTGTCAAATAGCATCTAAATTAGGAAATGAAAAGATAATTACGCTAACCATAATGTGGTCAATAATTTATAAATCAAAATGTGCTTTTCGCTAAGGTATGGTAGACTTTTAAAGTTGAATTTAAACAAGACAAGAGTTGTCAATACTAGAAATGAATTCTTCTAGTCTAAATGGTAATGAAAGATGCAATTGGATTTGGATTGAGAATTGGATCACTAAATACTTGGATCATTATTTTGTCTCGCTCCGCATATTCACTTTTACAGATTGTTGGTGTTATTGCAAAACCTCATGACTACAGCTTGATTAAAGCTGTAATTGCCAGGTTTTACAGCAATAACACTGACAAAATGATATCTTGTAGGTATGAGGCAGAAGGTCGAGGTAGAAAGACAATCAAGGCCCAGCAGTTGTGGTACGCCATCATTGAGGCTCAAACAGAAACCGGCACTCCATACATGTTATACAAGGATCACTGTAATAGAAAGTCCAATCAACAAAATCTGGGAACAATCAAATGTAGTAATTTATGTACAGAAATTGTGGAATACAGCAGTAAGGATGAGGTAAGTAATAGAATCGTGCTGTCAAATAAAAAGCAGATTGAATAAATCAAATGAAATATTCTAGTGCAAAGGCATGACTGTTTGACGCCTAAGTCTTCAATTGGCTTCATTAGAAATTAGGATATCCATATTTTCAAGTGTCAAAATTTAGGTATGACAGTTTAATAAAGACCAATATTCAAATGCATAGGTTATGGGGAATTTTCTGTCAATAAAGTTTATTATATTCAAACTTTTAAGTTACAATTACCTCAGCCATTCTCCAGGGCATACTCTACATTGCCGATAGTGAAAGAACATTCTAAGCCGTGCTTTAAAGTTTCTCATGTGTTTATTAAGGATTTGTATTCTTTTACTTTTCAGGTCGCTGTTTGCAACTTAGCATCTATTGCATTGAACATGTATGTGAGACCAGATCGGACATTCAACTTTGAAAAACTAGCTGAAGTAACCAAGGTTATTGTGAGAAACTTGAACAAAATTATCGATATTAATTACTACCCTGTCCCAGAGGTAAGATTTGATTACGTTTCTTAACCCTTTCCCAAACACAGGGCGCCCAGTAACCTATAAATACCTATAAATACCTATATTATCCTATATTTCTGGACCTTACCTATAAAAACCTATAATATCACCCATTTTGCCCCAAATACCTATAAATACCTATATTTTTGTGTCTTGGGTAAGCGATGATCACAAATTTAAAACAAATACTTTCAAAGTAGCAGTTTTCTATGATTAAAAAGTAACTATCATCTATCAATATACAGCAGAAATTAGTATTTTCCTTTCAGGTCTCTTTCAAACTTAAATGCTAGGGAAATACTGATCAAACATAATTTTATCATTGTTGAAGAAGCTTGCATGTATGTTTTGTCATCTTTCACTGGAATTGACCATTTTGTTTAGTGGATATGCCTTTTATGAATAGTAAAGTTCTGTTCAAATAACTTTGTGCAAGCTTTACTTATGGACTAATGAATTATAATATGTTTATATGAATGCAGGGGGAACCCTATATAACTTGAAGCAGGTCAGTTTTGCTTCTGATATACAAAGCTAAGGTTGAGTTTCTGTCCTGAAGTTATCATATACAGTAGTCAGTACCAGTCTTCCATTTATGCTCAAGGAAGATTGAAGAATAGAGAACATTCTTTAATAAATTTGTACTCACTTTTAATGACTAGAAGCCAAATTTAGATAGAAATGTTCAAAATTTCATCTTGCTGTCACAGAGATTGAATGAAATTTGTACATAGAGTTGCTTGTTGTGTTATGTTTGTTAGAGACAGCCAGTATGTTTAAAATTAAACAATAGAATTAAACATTTTCAGATCACATTAGCAATATAGTGCTAAGTGGGAGGTATTGTGATTGCTAAACATGGTCCTCCATGGTCCTCCATGTCCTCCATCCATCTGCCTGTCAATAAACATGTATCCTCTCAAACAATATGGCAGAGAGTCTTAAAATTTTGTTTGTAGCATCAGCCAAAGGCCTGCTACCGAAATATTTTAAATCATTGTGGTATTATGAAAATTGGCCCTATGTTTGGGGTAGTGGGGATGGGGGGGTACATGTATCTATTTCATATATGGACAAGGAAGGACAATCTACTTCTCCTCAATTGTTTGCCTATGGCATTGAAAATTATATGTGAAACTGTCTTTTGACCCTCTACCAAAATACTTCTTATCACAAATTTATGGTATGATAAAAACTGGTCCTATGTTGTGGGTATCAGATTTCATATCAGGATAAAGAGGGAAATCTTGTAAAATCTCATTCACCAAAATTGTGTTGCCTAGGGCTTTAAACTTGGTATAAAGAATTGTCATGTGGCCCTCTGCCAGAACTTTTCAAATTATATTGGTACAATGAAAAGTGACCCTGTGTGTTTGAGTATCAGACTTCATATACAGACAAAGCAGGGAATCTTGCACAATATTCTACACCTGAATCATTTGACCTAGGGCTTTCAATTTGCTGTCGAACCACCTCATGGGCCTCTACCAATATCCTTCAAAATATTGTGATACAATGACAATTAGTCATATGATGTTATGTATTCTAATTGAGGGACAAAGTGGGAAATCGTGCACATTTATTTCTCCTTTAGAAACAGTTTGGCACATGTCTTTGAAATTTGGTTTGTAGAATTGTCTTAATTCATGCCTACTTCCAAAGCACATCAAAATTTTTTGGTTCTGTGAAATTTGCCCTATGTTGTAGAATATTGAATTTCCTTCATTCATCTTCTAGTCTAAAACTATTTAACTAAGGACTGTCAAATGTAGTGTGTAGAATTGTCTAATGACCCTCCATCAAACACTTAAGAGTTTTGTAGTATTATGAAATTTGGCTCTACAGTATGTTGTGGAGAGATTCCATAGTGTATATTCCATATAGAGACAAAGAACTTAGAAGGAAATCTAGAGCAAACTTCTCTTGACAAATAATTTTTTCAGAGACCCTATATTGAGGTTTTGCATGTATCATGACAGCATGGCTCTCTGTCGAAATTCTTCAAATTGCCTTCTTGCAATGAAAATTGACTGGAAGTTGTATAGGATGAGACAAAAGATATCAAAAACAATCATTGTCTCAATGTTCTCTATGGTGAGAGATAAATAGCACTCTTGGCTCTCATGTCCTAAGGTCATGGTATTCTCTGGAACACCTTAATTTTCAGAACAGAAAGCAATAGCTAATAACAGACTGTCTTGTCTGTTTCTCCTGTTGTCCTATTAATAACTAGGTAGTCGTGATGGTAGAGAAATGTTTAAAGTAGTGTTTTCTTCATGATAACCACATCCTATATTATCCTATATTTCTGGCTGACTGATACCTATATTATTGGGACATACCTATATTTTTGACACCATAAGTCACTGGGCACCCTGTCTGTGATAAATGAACTGTGATCTTACAATGAGTATCTATCATCTGTGAAGGAAGCTGTTTTAACCTTTTTACTTGATACACTATTTATTTTTCTTCAATGTGCTATTTTAAATTCTATCAAACTTTTTATAGTGGCTTTCTATTCAAACTTTCACTAATTCTTAAACAATGAATTGTTTTTATCTGTGTTTATATCATCTTTTATGTCCATGTAATTACTTTAAATTAAAAGTGCTTCATAATGTTACATGTATTGATTTTGACTGCTTTTATGTAAAGGAATCTTGCAGAAAAATCTCACCCATGGAATTTGCCAATGAATTTTACCGCGCGCTGCAAAGTCTCAAATTTTGGCGTAAAATACCATAAAACGCGCAATCTCACCCATGGAAATTTTCAAAACTTGGCAGGTATGTAGTATGGATGTAACATGTTGACATGTCAATTTATTTGGATAAATAAATCATAAGTGGTCAAGTCCTCCGTTGAAATACAACATTATTGTTATCATTATAAAAAAACTTCACTTCTTCAACCAATAAACATCTAATTCACTGTGTAAAAAGTAAATGTTAAATGTCCGTAACTGTTGACTCGCTCAAATAGACATTGGATGTCAACATGTTACGGCCGTTTGTTTGGAAGTTGTCAAAAGTGACAGGCGTACAGTGATATCGGTAAATTGGAGTGAAATATTCTGAGAGTTGGTGCTGTAAATAAGCGTAAACTGCGGTAAAGTTTGTACAAATCATTCTTTGACATAAAGCTGTTGCCTTTCATGAATTATATCCGATAATGGAAATGCGTGATGCCCGTAATGAACTCTAAAAAGTCTTGACAGAGTAAATTCACTTACCAAGTGTTCCGCAAATTTTGTTTCTGCACACGATCTGATGACGTTTTATGCATAATGTGTATGTTTATTTTGCGGATACCTCGTTTAAATGTGTTAAGATGCGAACGATCCCGAAAAAATCCTCCGTATTGGTACGTAACTAAATTGACAGAGTTTTTAAGTGTGCATGATAAATCAAAAATAATATGTATATATTGGTTTAATAGCATTATATCCGCTAAATAAAACGGAAGATTTTATTTAATCTTTTCATTGATGCGAGTCCTTTCCTTCTTTACATTCAGAAAGAACAAAAACACTCCAGTTGAAAATTATACTATGTATTGACAGAGTGTGTTACGTCCGTAACACATTTTTTATTTGGCTTTATTTTCAAATATTAAAAAAGCATTTGATATTGAATATAGCACTATTTCAATTATTTAACTTTGAACTTTGTCATTAAGATGCATTTGATTTTCGCCAATGACCATGCATCTGGAAATATTTCAGTTTGACATATGGGTGTCAGACTTGTCTTTTTTTGGGGGGGATCAAATCTGTTGACATTTTCACCAAACTTGAAAAATTGAATATTTTTTTCTGTTCATAATCATTTGAAATTATCACAGATATGTTTATAATGACAAAGAAACATGAGACAATACTCCATGTTATATTTAAATGTTCATCAGTGTTTTTTTCAAAATGAGTGTGTGATGCCCGTAATATTGCAGTTTATCTGAACCTTGCCCTTATATGGACAACAGTTGTCTTAAAAGGCTGCTTAGACAAGAGCTAAGACTTAGAGAGAGTAAAGATAATGTTCCTTCAGTTTCATATAATGGCTTTAGTTACAGGTAAATTCTAACTTATTTTTTTTTCTGTGTTAAAAAGTTAAATTCACTTTGGCTCATGCCTGAATCCTGTTGGCCCACAATTTGAAGTATGGTGGGGGAGTTGGCCCACTTTTGTGAAAACCTAGATTCAGCTCTGTAATTAGTGATTTTTTTACCTGTGCATCCTGCAACTTTTACAGTACTTCAACTTTCAACTTCAACAAGACCTGGTTTTGATGTCCCTTTTAGAAAAGGCTTGGAAAAACATTGAAGCAACAGAAGAAAATGCTGATGATCAGCATTTTCTCCTTTTGCTTCAATAATTTCTGTGTCATATACACCAATTCCTCCTAAAGTTGTCAACAACTAGTTCGTAGACTGCAACAGCTTTAAATTTGAGGGATCCTAAAATTTTGTGGTTTGGGAAAGGGTTAAATTATCAATCTGGACACTGCAGTGAGATCAATCCATTGGGAATTTCAAGTGTACTTATTTATTGATATCTGAAAGTTGAGAACTGTGTGTAGTATGGTTGCATAATGTCATTGATTGAGTGAAACCTCATGTAATTATGGTGGGATAATTGCATCCTTGGTAATTTAGATATGGCAATTTATATAATCAAGGTTGCAGTTGAGATAAATGTATCTAAGGAATATCTTTAAACAATCAGCCTTTGAAAATACTTTGCTATGCTCTAGAATATGATGTAACCTATAATGCAAGCCACAATCCTTTAGAATTGTAAAGAGCATGTTGATAATTTAAGGGGCTACTGAAAAATAAGTGAAAGTATTTAAAGAATTGTTTGGATTTACACTAATTAAGCGCCTAGCTCTCACATAGGAGGTTTCTGGTTTCAGGCTGAGAGATCCAACATGCGACACAGACCTATTGGTATTGGCGTACAGGGATTGGCCGACGCTTTCATCTTGATGAGGCATCCATTTGAGAGTCCCGAAGCCCAGCAGCTGAATAAGGATATATTTGAGACAATCTACTATGCAGCGTTAGACGCTAGTTGTGAGCTAGCTGAGAAACTTGGAGCTTATGAAACTTACAAGGGAAGTCCTGTTAGCAAGGGAGTAAGTAACTAACTTATTCATAGACAAACATATGAAATTATCCCTTCCTAAACTCGCATTCCCTATTAGTCCTGATAAGCTTTGAAATGAAATTTAGAAAGAAATTCAATATTCTTGTTTGTGAAATACATAAAATTGATGGTTTCAGAGCTCCTTGAACGATTACTGTGCATTTCAAAGTACTGAACATCAAAAAACATGAAAGAGACAACCACCAGATTCTTGGAGAAAGACAATACTTAACTCTAAATTGCAATTAGAAGCTTTTGAAGCTTAAAATCTTATGAAGAATATGTAGTCTACATCAAGGCCTCTACAACTATAATCTATTATGATAAATTTAGAATTCATTACGGTAACATGCTACAATTCGTTTCAGATTTTACAACATGACATGTGGGGAGTTAAAGATTCTACAAGAGTAGACTGGCCAAGTCTGAGAGCTAAAATAGCCAAGTAAGTAAACAGAAAATTGTTATCAACCATAAGTCTTTAAAAAAAATGAAATGAAAATACCAACAGCATTAATCTTGGTTTGAAAATAATCTATTGTCAACTATAGTACTAAAAGCATTCATGCCAGTAAACCAAGATTTTAGACTAGTTTAGGATGAAAACTTGCTTACAACTTCTACATGCATCAAGGAGTGATAATTAAATCGGAGATTAGAAATCATAGTTGGAAAAGATGAAAATACCGGCATAATAACTTCTAGGATTACCATTGCAATTAAATAGAAAGATATTTACACTATGAATTGTTTCCATTGTTACAGATTTGGTGTGAGAAACAGTCTGCTCCTTGCCCCCATGCCCACAGCATCCACAGCACAAATTTTGGGCAACAATGAATCTATTGAAGCATATACCAACAATATTTACACACGCAGGGTGTTGTCCGGAGAATTCCAGGTTAGTTTACTACTTAATACTGTCCATGCAGATTTCATTCCTCTTGAAAATTGATTGTAGCAGCCATCAAGGCATGGCATCAAAAATCATACATTTCGGGCTTGCAACTGTGTCATAGCTGTTATTTGTGTTTATCTAATTAAAGTCTATATCGAAAGCTGTCTTGCAAAGTTCCCAAACCATGACAAACTTCCACTGAAAACTTATACAGGACATCACTAGTTTAAGTCGTTAATGTCTTGCATGGACCAAAATATCCTAGGTCATTACAGCTTATGTCTGCATTTTCAGATTGTGAATCACCACATGTTAAAGGATCTAACAGAGAGAGGACTCTGGGATGATGATATGAAAAATCAACTGATTGCTCACCAAGGTTCTATACAGGTTAGAGACCCTTGTTCTTTCTGTGCATTTTATGTAGAAATGAAGAAGTTGTATAGGAGTGCACATCATATATCAAAGATCAGTGATTGAAATCACTCTTTCAGCTGAGGCTTGAATTAAAGTGTTGAGTGGTGTAAACAATTAATCAAACAGGTAATGTTGCAGATAAAATTCAATTTGCTTTACATATCTACAGTCTAATCTTGTGTCCCCACACTCATTGAAAGGATTGCAAGACTTCAATTCTTTCAGTTTAGTACTGAGAGATGAGCACAATGGAACGCACAAGAATAAACAACCTTAAATTTTAGGACTACAGAAATGTTAAAGGCAATATAATTTCCAATGCAAGATACTTAAAAACAAATCTTGCTCATCTTTGATCTTGTCTTGCAGAATATTGATGGAATCCCTGATGACATCAAGGCCCTGTACAAAACAGTTTGGGAGATCTCGCAGAAAACAGTGTTAAAAATGGCCGCAGACCGTGGAGCATACATTGATCAGTCTCAGTCACTCAATATTCATATAGCCGATCCTAACTATGGCAAACTGACCAGTATGCACTTCTATGCTTGGAAATTGGTAAGTTTCCTACTTCTAATGACAAATTTAAATATTTTAAAACATCTAGAATACTAACTTCTTTGAATCTCTTCATGTTTACCTCAATGGTTTGAACACTGCCATAGATGTACTACTTTAGGACAATACCAGCAGTTCATTGTAGACAAGACCAATCTTATCAATTATTTCCTACACTGTCCTAATCTGTAGGTCCAGTAAAGAAACTAAAGAGAAAAATGAAAATGCTGGTATATATTATCCTCTTCATTTCAGTTTTCTACGCCAGGACATGCAAATATTGAGTTTTGAACTAAATTGTTCTGGGCAACAAACAAAATTTAAATGTATTTTGCAGGGATTGAAGACAGGTATGTACTACTTGCGTACACGACCTGCCGCCAGCGCCATCCAGTTCACCGTCGACAAAACCAAACTTGCCAACAAAACAAAAACCGAAGAGAAAGAGGAACCAGCCAAGTCGGAGGAAGATAACATGGCCGCCATGGTCTGCTCATTGCAAAATAAGGATGATTGCCTGATGTGTGGATCTTAGAGTACTTGATGTACTTTGATCTTCTGTCAATAGGCTAGTGCTAAACTATTGTAAGTGCAGAGCTTCAGATAAGAAGGGGTAATGATATCTCAAAATGTATAGCATTTATTACTTATCAAACCCCATGTTGTGGGTACTCATTAGAATCGTCTCCTTGAGACGATTTAAATGAGTACCCACAACATAGGGTTTGGAGTTGAAATGAGAAATTTAGAATGTCTCCAGACCCTTATCATTCTGTTGCTCTGCTCTTGCATAAGTTTTTCACTAAACCTTTTGCTGAAATTTTGACATAGAGATGAAAGAGTGTCAAAATGTCAAGAGGTCTAGGTTTTGCAATAGCACTTGATGTATTTAATTTATTTGAAATAAATTTCTAATCATTGTACATAAATTACAAAATATCACGTTTATTTAACCAATCATACATGAACATTTTTTGGCCAAGATCAGGAAAAGAAGTCCATTATGGCATTTGAGTTCATCATTTATCCAGATAAGTCTGTATATAAACACAGTCTGATCAGGACCTTTTCAAGAGCCTTTTCATTACCTTAGCCCTTTTGCAAACAAGACCTGGTTTTGACGTCCCTAATAAAAATGCCTTGGAAAACATTGTGACAAAAGAAGAAACTGCTGATAACCAGCAGTTTCTCCTTTTGTCACAATATTTTCTGTGCCATATCATACACACATTCTTTCTTTTTCAACATCCATATTGGCGTTTGCAACGGATTTCAAATTAGACAGCCCTAATATTTCGTTGTTTGGGAGAGGGTTAACTGGCTTAAGCAAGTGTCAAAGAAAATGACAGATCATGATTAGACTAATTTGGATCCATGGTGATGTGAAATGCGATGATGGCCCCTTTTCCATATCAAGGCTCTTGTGTAACATTAATAGTGCTTTATTCATACAATTAATATTTATTGTGATGTTTCTTTGAATGTTTCAATCTGCACCTGTCTATAACAATTTATACACAACATTATTAGAAACTTTTTGAAGCAAAACTGTATGTCGTGGTTACTCATTTGAATTGTCCCAACGATACAATTCTGACAAGTACTGACATTATAGGGTTTAATAAGCAATACCTGATCGATTAATTTCTTATGTCATGGTTCCCAAAAAAAACGAAATGGGGGTTTTGCACCCCCAAAATTGAATCTTGCATCCCTAATTTTTGCAGGCAGCCTTTGTCTCATATAGAGGGGGTGCAAGTATGTTGTAAAATGACTGTTTTCACCCCCAGATTTGAAAGTCAGTGGGAACCCTGTATGTGTCGCACTACATTTTGAGAAATATAAATGGTAGGGCAAGATCAGCGGAGCATCAGATAAGAGCCTTAGAGAGGGGTACATGTATCTATAGGCATTCTGAATTTGTTATTTCAAATAAAAAACCCATGTTGTGGGTACTCATTTGAATCGTCTAGATGAGTATAGGGTTTAACACTTTCCCGAACAACATAATTTTATGATGATCCACTTCAAAACCTGCCACAAATGACAATATGGGTGTTGGCAAAGATAGAATTTGAGTGAAATATGGCATAGAAAATATTGAGACAAAAGGAGAAACTGCTGGTTATCAGCAGTTTCTTTTGTTTCAATGTTTTCCCAAGCCTATTCATTTAATGACGTCAAAATCAGGTCTTGTTTGGGAAAGGGTTAATGTACAATGTACGAAATGTCGCATTTTGAAAATCCATCACCCTGTCATCTGTAGCTCTGAAGATCAAGCTTCATTGTTATGAGAACTAATCAATATTAATATCTTGACATCCATGCAAGTAGAAATCACCATTAGTAATTTACATTATTTGCATTAAGTTAGAAGTATATTTTTGTACTTGTTAAAGAGTATAATTATGTTAACTTACTAACTTTGAAATCACGAAACCACAATGTGTTCATATAGCAATAGAATAGCATGTAATCATAATCTGTGTCCTGTGTTTTTGTTATTCCCCAAATCTTCAATCACTCGAGATCATTTCTACTGATCGCATCTGAATCCCTGTGAATATAGTAGACTAGTGAATCGGCGCTAATTGACCGTCAAATGAGCATGGAAAGTTGTATGTTACACCGTTTGCAAATAGGACCTAGCTTTGACTTCCCTGATAAATAGAAAGAAAAAACACTTAAAATATTGAGGCAAAAAGAGAAAACGTTGATGACCAGCATTTTTATGCCCCCGATAGGGAGGCATCATAAATTCGACTTGTCCGTCTGTCTGTCCGCCATTCCGTCCAAAAACTTTAACATTGGCCATAACTTCCTTATTACTTTACATATTCGCTTCATACTTTACCACAACATTCCTTGGTACATTACCTTTCTGTAGGCACATACTTTGGTGACCTTGACCCCTGGATGACCTTGACCTTGAACATAGATTGGCCATAATTTAAAATCAAAGCGGTGTCGGGGGCATTGTCATCTTACAGTGACTTTATTTGTTTTCCTTTAACCTCTATATTTTCTGGTCTTGTTTGTACACAAATCCTTTATCAATATCCTTTCTATCTTATCCAGCAGCTGTCAAATTGGTCCACCTTAAATTGTTGCTTGGGAAAGGATTAACCCGTTTTCAAATGACATTGGTCTATCATTTGAGAGTAGCTGGAGACTCTGGATAGGATATTTACTAACTATTACAGTACTTGCGAGAGTAAAGTTCCAGGGATCGGTTTCATCACATCATTTAAGTCATATATTTGACTTACCGATGTTTTGAGAAGCGCTTAAGCCATTACTGCAGACGCGGTTTGACACTCGCGAGAAAATGCTTGGAAAAACAACGTAGAAAATGAACAATTGCTTGTGACAAGCAATTTCTTCATTTTCCGCATTTTTTTCTATCCGGAAAGATAAAAAACGTAACATTTCATTCACTTGATATTGTTAGCAACATCTTCGAATTTGGACCAGTGGAAACTTTCTTGTAATGGGTTAAAACAACAATCGCGTAACACAAGTCTTGATAGTTTGGCGATACGAAATTTGCCCTAAAAGTTGTCTGTAAAAAATGCGTCTCTTAAGGACAGATCCTCCAGTTGTTACTGCGCAACTTACTTCGCATATCTTAAATAACGAAAATAAAGCTGTTTCAGTAATTGGCCTTTTCAGCAAATGTATTTTTTACATTTAATTAATGTTTGGTTGATAAATGACAAGACCCTTTTCGGTAATTTCAATTTTCTCTGTTTGGTCAATTAAAGTGTAATAGTACTCGGATGGTACATTTCGCTTTCTGTTACGCGTTCAACATGTGGCGTTAGCGATAGGAAACGGAGCAACAAAAGCAAAGTGGTGTTTTTATGAGCTAGTCCGCTTCAGATGGACACAAAAGATGACACTTTTTATTATCTAAAGCTGGTAATAAGGAAGAAAATGGATAAAAGTAGTGAAACAATTTCGGACAGAGCTGCAAAAAGTAAACCAAATTTTACTTATAACTAAGAAAAACGCTTGGTTTGATATATTTTTTTTTGTTTCTGTAGGTATGACCAAGCAATATGTCTATACCAAAAAAGAAAAAAAATTCTTACCGCTGAAATATTTTTTATTATCAGAAACGTTGCGAAAAAAGAGCAATTTCAGCTACTTTTGAAAGAATGATTTACTAAAAATTTCAAAATCAATAAATTTTCCCAAATTGATACTCATTTATACAAAATAAAACATATTGAACACAATAAAGACTTGTATATGTAATCCTAGTCATTTCGAACACCTTTTTTGTGGGTATTTAAGTGACACCTCATTTTTGCAATTTTAGACAAGAGTAGTCTCCCTTGAAATCTAATAACTTTTTAATTCGCTTGGTGACCTATAGTTTTTAAGTCATTTTTTTCACTTCTTATATATTTAAATATCAGTACAGAAAAAATAAAAAATCTTAACGTGGGAAATAAATGGAGGATCTGTCCTTAAAATTGCTATGATAAAAATGGCACCAAGATACCACGGTTAGTTGCTCCAGCCGCCACGACAGGACCGCATGAATTGAAAAGGGCGTTAAATCCCTGTCAATCTTGGGTGTCTGGTATGTTTTACTGTCGTCAATCTTTTCTTCTTTCCCCACTCTTGAACTAGGAATATATTCAATAGTTTGTATGAATTGTCTCCCCTATACTACAAAACGTGTATTGTCAAAGATCTCGTTTATGAAGCAAGTCAATTGAACCTAATGAACAAAGCGGAGATAGAATCTTTTGCTTGCGATGATAAAATAGCTATAAAAAGACTTCAAATTCAACAAAAGGCGTACCTCGATGTTAGAGTGGAATCATTCACTGTTTTTTATCACGACTATTCTTAGAATGGGGCGATTTATATTTCTCGTCACCCGGGCGTCGGCTTAATGATTTGGTTAAATTTTTGCGTGAATCTGTCAAAACTCTGTTTCTACTAATGCCATTGCTCTGCACGTGCCTCGGTGACCATGATATAGGCCTCTAGGCAAAGATATATTACTCTATCATTTCGTTGGTATGCCTGTCCGTCTGCAGCTTTTTTGTCCTTTCTATTTCACCTGAATTACTGGACCAATTTTATATAAACTTCACATCTGAACTTATTGCTAAGTGCAGTTCAACTTCATAGTATGTTTCGGTTACTGTCCACTGATTTTTCACAGAGTTATGACCCTTTAATGAATTTTCTTACACAAGTCTAAAACGTTCTTCTTATTCTTCGCTTAAATTTTTTACAGCCAGAAATAGAAGTAAAAAAAATCTTATCATTTTCCGAAAAGAAAAAAAATACAACAACAACAACAAAACCCAACAACTCCCCCTCCCCCCCCCCCCCCAAAAAAAAAAAAAAATAAAAAACCCAAGTACTATTACACGGCCACCAATCCCTCTCATTCATTGCAAAATGCTATGAGCGAAATCTCAGAAGAGGGACTTCCGGCTATGAAGAAACGGGACCCATTTTGTGAATATAAACACACGTTGTTACTTTAAATCGGTGATATTGCCAGTTTTTGGTGGATTCTCAAAAATCGGGGAATGCTATTCGATGGTGAGTGTATTTAAACTTCTTTTGGATTATGTCTCCTCGGCATGGTCTCACCGTGTTTGCTTCAAACTGCTTTGTCATGCGATCACAGTGCTGTGTTTTGAAGACATGCCAAAATTGATCGAAAAATTATGGTTTAAATACTACTATAATTCCCTTCTATACAGGTCCCATAAGCTTCGAATGCTTTATCTTATATATATATCCATTAAAATCCAATGACTGATTTTCTGATGGAGAGAAAAAGCTAAAAAAGCAACACGCTATGAAGAAGAGAGATCAGCTATGAATAAAGGGGACTAGATATGAAGAAGATATAATACGCTATGAATAAGAGCTCGGATATTTAAAGCGTCGGGTTTTGACTTTATTTTGCCTTTTCGCTATAATTTTCGCTCGGAAAGTGATACGAATTTATTGTTAATACTATTTCACATTTGGGATTGTAAGATCATTCTAATTTCCAAATTAGCCTACTTCAAGACTTTCAGTATACAATGTGGTTATATTTGGAATGATGATATAATTATGTAAATAACATAGGCCTGCACATGCGGACGCCGATGTCATTGTAAACTATTTAGGCGAAACTAGGCAAACCGTATAAGAACCCTAACATTTTAATAATTTTAAGCCTACGCAAGATACATTGCATGTATTTTGAATGAAAACAGGTCTCATTTACATGTTTTTAGCGGCCAGTCGAGCTTTTGTCATTGCGTTGCGTCCGTCATGCGTCTGTCGGTTATTTTATCTAGAGGCCGCATTTTTGTCCGATCAATCTGAAAGTTGGTCAGAATTAGGTTAATTCCTCTAAGACCACGCCCCCTACATACACACACATACACACACGACAGCCTCCGGAAGTCGTCCTTAGAGGCAAAACTCGAAATTTTTAAACGGGGAACGGTTGACTGTAAATCAAATAAAATAACCATCTTACCGGCTATTAACGAATTCATTCAATTTCATTATTTTTGTTCAACTTAAAACTTCGCTTTATTACTGTATATTTAATGCACGTGCGCTTTATCGCTGTATATCGATTGAATGCACGTGCGACGTATGTTTTCTCTACATATTTTGGGAGCCTCGTTTTGATAATGTCGATTAGTTACTATTTTTAGTAGCAATTCTCATTTATGTTCTAAAAATGCATTTCCACGTGATGATAAGTCAGGCCCGTAGTAACAAGTGGGGACATGGAGGGGATAAGACCCCCGTCCCCAAAAAGGTCTGCCCAAAATACTGAATTGTCATTATTTAGCACTGAAAACTGTTGGGGAAATCCAATTCAGTTCCTCCAAAATTCCGACAATAGCCAGAACAGGGGCTAAGACCCCCATCCCCAAAAAGGTCTGCCCAAAATGCTGAATTGTCATTATTTTGCACTGAAAACTTTTAGGGGAATCCAATTCAGTTCCTCCAAAATTCCAACAATAGCCAGAACAGGGGCTTTATCGCTGTGTATTGATTGAATGCACGTGCGACGTCATTGTTTTCTCCGCATGTTTTGGGAGCGTCGTTTTGATAATGTCGATTTGATACTATCTTTAGTAACAATTCTCATGTATGTTCTAAAAATGCATTTCCACGTGATGATAAGTCAGGCCCGTAGTAACAAGTGGGGACATGGAGGGGATAAGACCCCCATCCCCAAAAAGGTCTGCCCAAAATGCTGAATTGTCATTTTTTGCACTGAAAACTTTTGGGGAAATCCAATTCAGTTCCTCCAAAATTCCGACAATAGCCAGAACAGGGGCTTTAGCCCCCCCCCCCCCACATTAAAAATGTTTCCAGTCCTATGCGCCTGTAAGTTCCGGTCGGCATTAAATACATGTTTAAGCTGCATAACAATAAATATCGTTCTATCGTCTAGAATTTGATTTTTCAAATGGAAATTTGTAAAAAACATTGGAATTTCTGTCTTCAATTCTTCCTAAACGCATAACCATTTAGTATATGTGAGTGCCAAGAAAGAATTATGAAGTCCGCGCTTCTTCATAGCTTGCTCCCTTTTATTCATAGCTACTCTCGCTTCTTCATAGCTACTGCTCTTCTTCATTGCTTACTTGTTTTTCTCATAAATAAACAAAGGTTTTCAAAATCGTACGTGCGGAATACTAAAATAGGCCATAAAATTGTAAACTGAACATGTCTGATTCGAAAAATGCATATGATAGCGCCGTAGAAGTCGTTTATGTGTCGTTTATGTGTCGTTTCGTTTGTAAACATAAGTGTGTGCACTCACTTCGAAAGTAATTGCAAGTTTACTCTGTAAGCTAGAACAAAGGGCTTTGGCAATATAACACATCATTCATTACTCCATCGAATAGCATTCCGCGATTTTTGAGATTCAACCCATAACTAGCAAAATAAACGATTTAAAGTAACAACGTGAGTTTACTTACTCAAAATAGGTCCCGTTTCTTCATAGCAGGAAGTACCTCTTCTGAGATTTCGCTCATAGCATTTTGCAATGAATGAGAGGGATTGGTGGCCGTGTATTAGATTAAAACAGCTAGATCTAATACAAACACGTTTCTGTGAGAGCTAATCCATCTCAGAGGTCTCTTAAATATTTAACGAAAAAGGCCTATACTAAATTTAGTTGAGTTATGACACTATAGATGAGAATAAATGAGAAAATTCCGAAAAATTCCATGGTTTTACAGAAATTGATAGCTAAACATTTTCCATTACGGCGAAATTTTGCACTTCTCCAGTTTGAAAGCTGCTGCAGTGAACATCATGGATTTCGAAACAATTAGAGTTTATTTACAATATACATGTAATTCATAGAACATTGAAGCAAAAGAAGAATATGTTGGTTGTCAGCCTTTACTTCTTTTGCATCAATGTTTCCCCCATCCAACATTCGTATTAGAGTCGCCGAAAGGCATCGCCGCTTTGGGGAAATGGATAATAACCTTTTCCAAAACTAAGACAGCAATTTAGATGTTGCCATAAAAGATTTTCCAAGAAATCCAGAGGAAAAAGGAGAAAATATCGATATCTGACATTTTCTGCATTCCCTTAAAAGTTTTCTATAACCAAAGTACGCAATTAATGTGCTTTTAGAAACATTCATTTTGTCGTCTGCGACATCTTCCAATTCAGACAAAACCACAATTTTGCCGTCTGAAAAAGGATTAACACAGAGACACAAATCTTCAAATTGATCCAATAACTAGCTATTTCTGATACCGGCCCGGACCGATAAAAAATTACTTTCCTTTTCGGGAATTTTGGATCCAAATATGGAAACCGCCGCACAACCACTGCAATCAATTTCTTGCAAAGCTTGCCAAAAAATCTCTAGATATAATCCGTTACGGGGCAATTAATTCGTCGGTGGATTTTCCGAAAAATGTCGTAACTACAGCTTTATCAAGCTGTAGTTACGGCTGTTTTTGGAAAATTATTGAAATGATGTCTGAAGGATGTCTGAGGATTATATTATCTTTCATTCTGGTCAAGCTTTCTGTCCATATCACGTTAAAGGGACATTTCATTCCGATTTCAATTTTTTAAAGTATGTCTTGATGCCAAGATTGGTTATTCTAATGAGTATAAATACTATTGGTTTTTTGAAGTTGTTGCCAATAAGGGCCTGTCTCCACTAGGACGCCGATCACTTGCCGAAGGGTTGCAGATGAAAAAATAGCTAACTTCGGGAAGCCTTCGGGATGAAAATTACCTTCGGGATCCCTTCGGCATTGATACGCGGAACTGTATGCGAATGGTTGCCGAAGACATGCCGAAACCTTACCGAAGTATGCAGATCCAATGCAGAAGTATGCCGATCGGTTCAGGATTGTTGGCCGAATGTTTCCGGATCATGCAGAATGGCTGCCGATCATATGCGGAAGAGTCTAAGAAGCAATGCCGATATGTTGCCGATGTAAATTCCTAGCTATATATAGGACAGTCGAGTGATACATTTTCAGTTCACGTACATATTATGGCTGCGAGAGACATAGAATTTGCTTTGGCTCTACAGTACCTTGTACTAGCCGAACAGGCTGCAATGATTGGTCTGGCCCTACATTTACGTAGGAGGCGAAGACGACGATGTCGGTGGTGGGTTCGACCTTGGCTTTCTGACGAAAGAAGGTTGCAATATGGCCGATATAATACATTAATGCAAGAATTGCGGGACGACATACTTCAGCGTCTTGTGCCTCGCGTTCAGAGCAGGAATACGAGTTTCCACAGAGCCATTCCAGCTGGCCTTAAGCTCGCTGCGACATTGCGATACATGGAAACCGGAGACTGTTACGCTTCGTTAGCCTATGACTTCCTTCTCTCCAAAGCCGAGGTCTATTGATTAACATGTGCTCTGTTCTTAAGAGAGCAATGACTTCCGTATTGGCAAGCAAAGTGTGTGTAGAATTGTACCAGAAGTATGCACTGCACTCCTTGATGAGTTTAAAGACGAGTACATGGCTATTCCAAGTACTCATGAGGAATGGCGACAAGTAGCCACTGAATTCGAGCGAAAGTGGAATATACTCGGTGCACTCGATAGTAAACATGTGGCAATTAAGAAGCCTTTTGGTTTCGGTAGTCTGTACCATAATTATAAGGGCTTCTTAAGTATAGTTCTTTTAGCCTTGGTTGATGCCTATTATAAATTCATCTGGTGTGATCTAGGTGGAGCACCTAAACATGGATTTCTGTCGTTTTTCATACCAGTACTACCACAACACCCTTACCGAGCCTCCAGTTGCTCCCCCACATAGGCTCACGATATCAAACCATTGATAGGTGACATTTTTGTCAGTAAGGATATTTGCTGCGGCCGGGTATCGAACCCGGGACCTCTCGAATGAGAGGCAGATGCGCTACCAAATGCGCCATGGCTGCGGCCACAAATGTCTTAAAGGATATTCGCCGCGGGCGGGGATCGAACTTGGGAGACCATGTTATAAGTCCGACACGCTACCGAATGCGCTATGACTGCGGCCTGTATTGCACAGAACAATACACGCAAATCACGTCTGTGTGGCGATCTTGAGGTCTAAGATCACAATATAAATAGATATTTTAAATTAAGGTAGGGGAGACCGGGGTATCATGAACCACTTTTTGATAAATTTAAACTAGGGTTTTCTTGGTTTCACACAGAGTGCTCTGATCAACATCATATCAAAGATCAACATCTCTCGCATTTTTCTAAACCTTTGACAGATATTTTCGACATCCAGAATCCACAGAAAATCATTTTAAACAGAGCTGGTGAAATGGTTCATTTAACCCCTTTGACGGGGTAGGTTGAACCAGTACAAGGTGAACCAATAGGCATATTTTCGATCATTTTTCACACTCAAGAGAGAATTAAACACGAGATTTCATTCATAATAATGAATAGGGGTGTTACCTGCAATAATATCATGAATTTTCATACAAAGAATAAAAAATATTCCAGTTTTCAAGATTATTCGCTAGGTCATACAATAGACACTTTAATTGATCCAGGATATTAAGTGCATGTTTTCGGCACTTATTTTCATAGTTGTTCAACTTACCCCGGTACACACCATGGTCATATACTTGTCATTTGTGAAGAAAATATCTTTCCATGTCAATAACGGAATGCAATATTACATTCTGAAGATATCATACATCTGTAAGATGTAAAGAATACTGTTGAGATTTGCGGTGCAATGTAGTGCGAAGACGGAATGCATGAAATGTGAAAACCAATTTTAAGGTCGAAAATTCGTTTTTTGGACATAAAATCCACCTAATATGACAAAATCTCTCGATATTTTCACCGATGAATACTTCAACATTCCCGCCTTGAATACTTACACCGAAAACGTGAAATTGAAAATCACGCGAGAGAAAATTGAAGTAGTTCATTTAACCCGTGGCTCAAATAACCCCGGTCTCCCCTATGCAACCCATCATTAGCACCAAAGAGCCAGAGGCGAAATTTGAAAGGTGCCAGTAATTTCTAGACTATACATTTCCATTCTTAATACGAGTACATAAGCATTTTGAATGGCTTAGAATTTTGAATCAATGCATACTTAAAATTGATGTTGAAATATTTGACATAAATGTTCAAAATTACCTACCTTGCATATGAATATAGAGAAAACTAATATTTGCAAATTATTTTCTTCTTGAAGCATAATCTTGAAATCCGGCACGGTGAATCAACTTATGTGAAGTGTATTTACACGTGTGTGTTAGAAAGTGGGGTTTTTAATGATGGGCTGTATACCTTAAGCCCCCTTTTGTGACATTGCCTGATTTCAAAACCTGTGAAAATAATCACAAGATGACACTAGATACATTCTGTACATCGGAATTTAACCATATATGTGGTGGAATTTGTGATCATATGATGTGGACACACGTACGCAGAGACGGACAGACAGACGAACAGAAAGGGTACATTTTACCAATATGTAATACGTCGACCTTCGGCAACCCTTCGTGGACCGTTCGGGGTATTACAATGGATTTAATGCAGTTAGATAGGACCCGATGAGTTGCAGATTGTCCAGAAAGGTTCCCGAAGGATTCAGGAAGGGGTGCCGACGATCCCGAAGCTTTCCCGAAGCTTTCCCGAACTAAAAGATCGGCGTCCAAATTTTAAAACTTTTAAAATTTGGATGCCGAACCTATTTTGATCCCGAAGGGTTCCCGAAGCATTCCCGAAGCATTAAGATGGCTTCCAGAAGGGTTGAAGAAGGGTTCCCGATCATCCCGAAGGTGTGCCGAAGCATCCCGATCCTGACATTTTTTCGATCGGGAACCCTTCGGCAACCCTTCCGCGTCCTAGTGGAGACGAGGTCTAAGCGAGAAACACGCTTTTAAAGTTGAGACATAATCGATAAATTGCATATAAATCCGAACTGTTGTCCACAACAATTTGTTCAATTTTAACACAAAAATATTAATTTCTCGTAAACGGCGCAATATTTTGGCTCGAAATTTTCAGAATTTTCATAAGGAAATATGCTCTTTCAGATAAAAATAAAAGTAAAATTTATGACAAAAAATTCTGAAATGTCACTTTAACCCATGTCATTTGTTCTTACGCTTGTATTTTGACTTGGCCAAACAAGGTAGAAAAAAAGAGACATCGCTTGAATAAGGTACAAAAATTTTCCTAGATGGTCAAAGAGAAGCCGCCTTTCGAACACGAACGCATAAGCAACAAAAATCATTCTAGAATGTAAGAGATACCGCTTATCGAACACGTACGAATAAAGTAGGAAAATCATTCTAGAATGTCAGAGATATCGCTTTTCAAAAAGGTACGAATAAGAAAGAAAAAAATCTGTCTAGATTCCTAAAAAGCATATGAAAGCGAAAAGTATCGACCTTAATTCTGCCCGCGCATTCTACGCAGACTGACTATGGTCGATAATTTTCACTCTTCATAGATGATACCTTTTTGCAAGACATGTCAGAAATCTTCAAGAATATAGCTATCATTACGTGGGCTGATATTCAGAATCATAAATGAACGGAAACACGTTGTCAGCGTAATGCCGCCATTGCTTTTCCTGGATTGAAAGTGATCTACAGATTTTTATGTTCTATCCCCACCCACACTATCTTTGACGCTAGGTGAAATTATCGATGTCAATGGAAATTCTGGTTATCGGAGGCTTCTTCATTTGCCTCAATGTATTTCGAAAATTTTCCCATGTCGCTGGTTTTAGCGACATTTTGTTGGGTATTGTTTGCTGAAAAAAAAAACGTACCTGCAACCAACATTTTCCCTTTAAAACATTGTTGTCGAAATGCCGGACAGGATATTGAACGGAATGGGATTCCCGAGAGAAAGCTGAGAATTACAACACTCAACTCTAAGGACTTCTAATGTGAATCTATTATAAGTAGTAATGACAATAAATAGTTACCCAAAACACATCTAAATACATATAATGCCCTTACCTTGACACCAATCAGATTTACATTTTATAAGGAAATTAAAGACATTTGAATATACTAGTAGCTGTTTTTGAACGAAAACCTCGTAACTGCAGCTTAAAACAAGCTGCAGTTACGAGGTTTTCGTTGAAAAGCAGCGATATTATGAATGGAAGTGTTTATTGTTTACGATGGATCGATTTGATGGATCATTAATTTATCGCGTCAACAACGGTTAAGGTCGAGCTTTAGGTCATAGGGCCTATGTTATTTGTTGACTTTCTTCTAAATTATCCACCATATAAGCCGGAAAAGGGAGCCTTTAACCCAATCCCACTTAATGGCGCATTTTGATGCTCTATGAGATAAAGGCTTTGGAAAACATTGTTGATCACGGAGAAATTGCTTATGACAAGCAATTTCTTCATTTTCCACTATGTTTTCTACTCAAACAGACAAAAATGTGTAAACTTTAATTCAATTGAAAATGTTGTTTGCTACCCTTTCCAGATTCCGGCTCATCTATTTTTGTTGTTTCTCAGTGCATGTGGTTAATGGATAAAAATATTAATCCATTACCAAACGGCAAAATGTTTGACTGTTCAAAATTCAATGATGATGCAGAAGACAACCAAAAATGATGCAGACGGCAATTTCAAGTGAATATGATTTTATTTTTTGGTCATTTCGTGTAGAAAACATTGTGGAAAATGAAGAAATTGCTTGCCACAAGCAATTTCTTCAATTTCCACAGTGTTTTCCAAACCCATTATCTAATAAGGAGTCGGAAAGAGTTACTGTGTGGTAATTTGTTTATTATACTATTTTGAAACTGCATCGCATCAGAATTTTCTTTTCTCTCAATGCTTTCCATACTTTTCTCGATGAACGTTCATGTCGTTGTGGACTCCTGTACTACAACCAAGTGTGCGGGCGAAAACCGAAGTTCCTCGTAAACTATCGTTTGACAAAACTACGCACGTCAAGGTTTACGTATCTAAAATACGTTAACGTCAGGCTGACAGTTCGCGTTTCTATCGTAAACAATGTGAACGTCCTATTGATTTTACAACATTTAACACAGTAAAGTATATTTTCGTCACTTTATGAAACTGCAGAATGCTTAGGAGTTTTTAGCAGTAATACACTTAGCAAAATTGTTTTAGTAGCTTATAAACGTTGTCCGATGGGTACGAAACGCTCACTGACCGAGTTCCAGAAAACATTTGGAACCCCGGCGTTCATATTTCTTCAATATCCCTGTAATATTTGACAGCGATATTTTATCCTTGAATTAAGTGCATTTGGATCTCGGTTAATTAGTAGATTTAATATTGAACAGAAATTTCTGAAATTTCAACCTGGCAGATTTTATATCCACCCTAGCAGTCTTGCGTTACATTTGAAGAAATGATCAAATATTTGACGGCTAATGAGCCAACCGGATTTTATATACATGTGCACTGTACTGCCTATTTACAAATAACCCGTTTCTCAATCAAGGCGTGATTTTAGGTAGCAAATAGAAAAGTGCGGAAAATATGTAGGGAAGAGAATGAAATGCTGATAAGCAGCATTCCCTCCTTTTATCTCAATATGTTCTATTATATGCAATCAAAGTTTAAAGCTTGTGGTGATAATAATTTTATCCTCTGCAACACATTTAAACTATGACGATCATATGATTTTTTTTTTGAAAACCATCTTAAACACGGTGTATAATCACGTAACTTAGAATTTCCGACAAAATTCAATAACTTTGTCAAAACTTGACCAATTTGGATTCGGTTTGAAGCAGAGAAATGGGATAAATGTCAGGAATAACCTAGACTTGATGGGTTTTTGAAAAATCAACTGATAAAAAATTATTGAAGATAAACCAAAATTTTGGTTTTATCTTCAATTACTTTTTTCAGCTGATTTATCAAAAATCGAGCACGTCCATCTAATGCGTGACGTCTGTCCACCTTCTCTGCTTCAAACCGAATTCAAATCGGTCAAGTTTTTTACAAAATTATTGAAGATTTTCTAAATATATTGTATCACGTGATTATCCACCGTGTTAAAGGTGACATCATGCTATTATGATAGAGTGTAATACTTTATTCACGGTTTTGACTATTTTTGAAATTAAGAATATGTCAATTTTGTAAATTTAATCTACCTGGTTATCATGGCAACCACAGTTTCAATTTTCGAATGGAGGGTTATACGTGTCTCTATCTTTCTTACAAATGGGTTGATAAAAGAAGAGTATACTTGCATTTGTTTCGACTGGCCATACTAAAGGCATCCATATGACACCCTTTACCATGACTCAGCCAGGCATTGTTATCTATCAGGTAACAAAATTACCGAGATTTAAAACTTTCCACGATGGAAAGTTGGCATCGGCGATTTGATCTTGTAATTTCAAACTTCAAATCAGTGGGTACAAACATTAGACACATTTTAACATGACTCAGAAAGGCATTGTGATTTTCAGGTAACAAAATTACCAAGATAATAAAACTCTCCCCGGTTGAAAGTTGGCACCGGCGATTCGATCTTGTAATTCCAAACTTCAAAGTAACAGTAAAGCCAACTCGATGATTAATTTCCCATTATAACAAGCCTAATGACTATTACATCTATGAAGTTTCTCCAATCAAGCCTTTCCCCAACAATACCTGGTTTTGACGTCCACAAGAGACATATTACCTTCGAAAAACATTGCAACAACAGAAGATTTTACTGATAAACAACATTTTCCCGTTTGCCTAAATATTTTCCATTCGATAAAATAACATAAATTTCATTAACCCTTTCCCAAACTAGACCTGGTTTCGACGACCCTATTAGAAAATGTTTGGAAAACATTGAGACAAAAGACAAAAGTGTTGATAATCAACATTTTTCTCCTTCTACCTGAATATTTTCTCTGCCAAATTCGTTTTCAAATTCTTTATCAACATCAATTTGTTGTCTGTAGCAGCTTTTGAATTGGTCAATTCTGATTTTGTGTCGTTTGAGAGAGGGTTAAATTTCCAGTATTACAGCCCTAATGAACTTATAATGACTATAAATCTTTAGTTTTGTGCTTTATCCAGTTTTTATCCGCGCTTCCTCCTGGCACACAATATGAACTTCAAAGTCTCTCCAATTAAGCCTTTCCAAACCATAGACATTTCAGTCCAAATTCAAAGACGTTTCAGACGACGAAAATAGTTTTAGAAAAAGCAGAAATTTAGGATATTGTAGCATAGTTAAAAGACAGAGAGTAGAAAAAGGTAAATGGTGTTAAAAAGCAAACTCTTCTTTTCCCACGATGTTTTCAAAACACTGTCTACGTAAAATCAGGCATTGTTAGGAAAAAGGTTAATTATTTCTCACGTTGCCAGACATTAGACATAGTTTTCTAAACTACAACACGTCAGGAGAAAATGACGTTTTTCGACAGTGATGAGGAATATTCTATGGAGCTTTAATAATTCCCGCTTGAGCTAGTACATCTTTAATGAGATTAACGCGACGTCAAAATTATTCGGGCAACGTCACGTAGACATTCGGCAGCGGTACGTTCCGACGCCGAATGTTAGCGATGTTGCCTGAACAATTTTGACGTAGCCCATTCTTGTTTAACATATTCAATAACGATATAGGAAACGATTTTAGTATAAATGACGCCCATATTTTGTGCAAAACGAAGGTTAATTATTTACTTGAAGCAGATGATCTACTTTTAATGTCAACATCTCAAAAAGAGTCACAAGAAAACTTGATAAACGTGTTTGAATATTGTACTAAAGGGGATCTAAAGATCCATGCTGATAAGTCAAATCAAAGTACTGACAGTACTGTTGAGAAACAAATTTGTCAACAATGTAGGCCTGTCCAGAAGTAGAGTACTTTGATTAGGTACTTTTATTATCCATTTGAATACTTTGAATACTTTGATTCGTAGATCACATTGATTAGGTACTTTGATTATCCAGAATACCTTGAATACTTTGATTCCATGCTGGAGTAGTATCTATTTTTAGCACAACTATATACTGAAAGGCAAAAGAAACTATGCACCTTACTTTCACTTGAATTCAACAAAACTTAAACACAGCTCACGAAAGTAGTTGTTTTATAGATATACGTTTGTCATTTGGCATTAGAAATATGGGGTTAGAAGAGAGTGTTCACACTATCTTGATGTTGATATTACCGTGTCATTTATAAAGGGGTCAAATTGAAAAATGCAGGTAATGTTCTATCCCCTTTATTCGAATAAAAATTATCAAAATTTGTTCTAAACTTTATCTAACGTCAATATTTGTGTTTCCCTATTTGCAGTATCGACTGAAAGAAAACACTTTCATATGAATAAGATCAGCCGTCTGATCTTGAATTATTAAATTATGAAACAATCATCCAGTGAAGAATTCTCCAATTTATACACGCTATCCTGTAAACACGTGTTATACTGCCTACGGAACTAACATTAAACTGTTTCCCGTCATAAAAGTGGTGTTTACTCTGTCGGTTTGTGTCTTACTTGTAACATATTGGTCAAATTTGAGCGATGATGTCATGTGCGTCTAGCACTGATGACATAAGGTTGCCAGGTGCCTAGTACCGAGGCTAATGTTTCCAATTAGACGTTGGACGGTTCTGTATTTAAAATAACGATCCTGCGTGCCTTTTCTGCAGCTGTCTGGACAACGTTACGTTACGTCACGTTAGTGCTAAACACGAATTTGTTGGTCTTGTTTATGGTTTGGCCCCCATTTTTCTCACGTTCTAAGCTCTGTAAGTGTCAAAATGTGTTTTAGAAATTAACTATTGTCTGAATACATCACTTCACGAGCTTAGAAACATTAACCTTTATGCTTCCGGTCTGAACATGCTGATTACCCATTTTTTTGCCGACGTCGTGGGGCTTATCTTCTTGTGGAAATTGGAATATAACTATAGTTTATCATATGCTTAGCAACGAAGACTACACACACAGAAAAGGATGTCAATATTTTGAATACCTTCATGTGGGTGGGGTATTTTAATGAATTCACTGATACGCTGGTGTACGAGGGTTGTCCGGAAAGTTCGTGGACACTGTTTAATACATGAAAATGAGAATATGTGATTTTTTAACAGACACATGATGTCATTAAACAATATCTTAGAAACAACATTTCAAAATTTGAACAAAATCACTCCATTTTTAGCAGAATTACACATGTTTTTGTGCAGAAGGTTGATGCACCCCGGAGCACGTCATGACGTTACGACGTTCCAGCGACGAAGAAGTCACTTTACCATGAAGACTTGTGCTACTTTATTTTCTTCAGAAAGCATTCTTCGCGCCCTCGTGCAAACACAGTTTTCATTTTCAAATGTTCTGTGGGGATTTCGTTAACAATTGTTTTTGACAGTTCACATTTTCCCACCAATGTATCTAACCGTATTTTGCCTATCGTCATTCACGACGTCACTCACAAAATTAACATTTCTATATGTTATAACACTCGATCTTTGAGACCTCGAATCAGCCATTGCTTCCCCGGAAACGTTTGTGACATTTGCAAACGAAATAATACGGCACACATGGTCTATTCGTAGAAAAATTAACGAATTCGCTGGTCTCTGCAGGCGTTTTCCTAGTTCCACGCAAAATTTCACAAGAACACGCTGCTCAACCCAAACGTCCGACGTCGTCATTTTTGACAAATTTCCTTCCATATCAAACTTAGTTAAACCACCCTCAAATGTCAATTTTTAGCGCGACAACGTTGAAATCAAAACAATATGGAGTCTGAATGTGAGGTCACATTTTAATACTTTTATTATTTTGTTTCCCGTGAATTTCATACGATAAATTGAATTAAACAATACAGATATGGGTAGCCAAAATGCTCAAAATTTGACGTGCTCCGGGTACCCCTATGTAGGGTCGTGTTAAGTCCTATTGCAAAATAATTGCATATAAAATTTATTTCTTTTTGCTTGAAAAGTACTTGATAAATGTTCAGCTTTCATATGATAAAGATTTTGTCCCAACAAAAGTATTATAAAGCAAAATAAAGTGGGTGTCCACGAACTTTCGGGACAACCCTCGTACATGACTGTTTGGCCAATAAAACGGACGTATTCATTTATTAAATTGAAAAATAGTTGTGCATGTTTATAGTCGTTAAAATAATACAAGTTTGCTTAGAAATAAGAAAAATACACTTAGTCTAAAACTGTATAGTTTCTTTTGCCGTTCAGTATATTTCATAGTTCAGTAAACTTGACTGACCCATTTACAAGGAAGGCCATTGGATTGATCTTTGAACCATAATAATGAAAATTACTACGTCGATCTTTTCTTCTGTTAGAGACATGATTAATTGAATGTTTCGTTTTCAATCACTCAATTTAATATCTACACATAACTTCAGACTTACATATTGAATGTTCGAATGACTGTTACCTCATTAATTTTTGCTTTTGATAGAACTATTTATAGTGAGGAGGACCGAAAGATGTTGTGTGGTATGCAGAGAATGATAAAGTGCAGAGAAAGGTAGCTGCAAGGAGAAGCAAATTTTGCAAAAATTGCTTCCAAAAATGATTTCAATATGGTGATCGTTTGTCTATAGACAAGTAGAAAGCATTTAAAAAGGAAGAGTCCAAAATGTTGACGTTTGGTCAAGGACTAAGCGATTTCGTGCAGAGTTAAGACGAGCTGGCACTGTGAAATGCAAACACCGGAAAAAAATTAAACGAATTTGTTAAAACTGACCGAATTTATTTATTCGGTGCGACAATTGAGACATAAATTGTCCTTTGGGGGTATTGTTTCACAGACATTTTACTAGAAAATGCATGTCACGAAAAGCTTTTAAACTGTCCTGGGAAATTGTTGCATGGAATTGTCTGCTTGCATTGGAAGTATTTCATTATTTAAACCCTTCACAAACAACACAATTCTAAAATTCTCCAATCACAGAGGTGTTGTAAAATCTGGAAAATGTACCCTAAGATCACTTTAAAATACCAGCATGGATCCAAATCAGCCTTTACCTATATGTAGATATATAGTTTAAGATCCATTTCTTCATTACGTTTTAGCAACTGTCAGAGTCCGCTAGTCCGGCATATAATTTAGATGCATAATTTGCGCGTCCAATAATACCAAAGACTATACTATTCTATTTTATCCGTGCGCTTCAAACCATTACTCTAGTCCAAATAAAAAGGCGTCTACTTTTAGGCTACAAAAATTATGTTACATGTACATCTAGGCAACTGAAAAAGAATCTTCAGATATCATTATATTATAATGTATCATGCACGATATCTATATCGGCAATTTCTTCTGGAGGTAGAACGTTTAGCTTGCGAAGAAGCGAAGTCGTAAGGAACAAAGTGGAGGTAGAATCCTTGGCTTGCGAGGATGTTCGTAAGGAACAAAGTGGAGGTAGAACCCTTGGCTTGCAAAGATGTTCGTAAGGAACAAAGTGGAGATAGAACCCTTGGCTTGCGAAGATATTCGTAAGGAACAAAGTGGAGGTACAACTCTTGGCTTGCGAAGATATTTGTAAGGAACAAAGTGGAGGTAGAACCCTTGGCTTGCAAAGATGTTCGTAAGGAACAAAGTGGAGGTAGAACCCTTGGCTTGCGAAGATGTTCGTAAGGAACAAAATTGAGGTTGAACCCTTGGCTTGTGTGTATGTTCGTAAGGAACAAAGTGGAGGTAGAACTCTTGGCTTGCAAAGATGTTCGTAAGGAACAAAGTGGAGGCAGAACCCTTGGCTTGCAAAGATGTTCGTAAGGAACAAAGTGGAGGTACAACCCTTGGCTTGCAAAGATGTTCGTAAGGAACAAAGTGGAGGTAGAACCCTTAGCTTGCAAAGATGTTCGTAAGAAACAAAGTGGAGGTAGAACCCTTGGCTTGCGAAGATGTTTGATGTTTGTAAAGAACAAAGTGGAGGTAGAACCCTTGGCTTGCGAAGATGTTTGATGTTTGTAAAGAACAAAGTGGAGGTAGAACCCTTAGCTTGCAAAGATGTTCGTAAGGAACAAAGTGGAGGTAGAACCCTTGGCTTGCAACGATGTTTGATGTTTGTAAAGAACAAAGTGGAGGTAGAACCCTTAGCTTGCGAAGATATTCGTAAGGAACAAAGTGGAGGTACAACTCTTGGCTTGCGAAGATATTTGTAAGGAACAAAGTGGAGGTAGAACCCTTGGCTTGCAAAGATGTTCGTAAGGAACAAAGTGGAGGTACAACTCTTGGCTTGCGAAGATATTTGTAAGGAACAAAGTGGGGTAGAGCCCTTGTATTCCGAAGATGTTCGTAAGGAACAAAGTGGGGTAGAGCCCTTGTATTCCGAAGATGTTCGTAAGGAACAAAGTGGGGTAGAGCCCTTGTATTCCGAAGATGTTCGTAAGGAACAAAGTTGAGGTAGATCTCTTGGCTTGCGAAGATGTTCGTAAGGAACAAAGTTGAGGTAGAACCCTTAGCTTGCGAAGATGTTCGTAAGGAACAAAGTTGAGGTAGATCTCTTGGCTTGCGAAGATGTTCGTAAGGAACAAAGTTGAGGTAGAACCCTTAGCTTGCGAAGATGTTCGTAAGGAACAAAGTTGAGTAGAACCCTTGGCTTGCGAAGATGTTCGTAAGGAACAAAGTTGAGGTAGAACCCTTGGCTTGCGAAGATGTTCGTAAGGAACAAAGAGGTAAAACCCTTGGCTTGCAAAGATTTCGTAAGGAATGGATGCTGTTTGCATAGCAAATTTCCAAATTTCTATCAAACGTTTTTGACCTAGATTGAGACAATACATCACATGACATTTGAATGCATTTGGTAGGTGTGAATCAGAAAGTAGTCAAAAACGTCTTAACTACAGATTGACAAATCCATAGTTACGACACTATAGGAGACAATCTCTAGCATCTCGTCACTTTACAACGAAAACCTCGTAACTGCAGCTTGTTTTAAGCTGCAGTTACGAGGTTTTTGTTGAAAAGCAGAGATATTAATGAACGACAATGTAAACAGGCTAATAAAAATATTATGACCCGTATTAATTGTCCCATTTGACATCCACCGACGCCCAATGTGTCTTTACGTTTTCCTAAACGTCAAAAACGTATCTAACATTCGAATCTCAAAGGTGAAACTTAAGGGTATTTCAGACGTCAAAATAAGTTCAATTGAAAACAAAAGAGAGAATTTCATGGCGTACTTCAGAAAAAAAACTAAGTAAAAAGAGAACATACTGACCACCGTCATTTCTGCCTTTGTCTCAAAATGTTTTCTGACACTTCTCTTCTCCGTCTACGTCATCAAAACCACAGGGTTGCTTCGGAAAAGGTTACGTTAGCGTTATTTATACGACAACAGCTATCGGGTTCTACGAAAGTTTACTTCGTTTGTAGAAATCTCTGCATATACAAAACGTATTGTTATTTTTTGTATCTTATCGTAGCAATAAGAAAAATAACATTCCTATCTTGATCTGATTGACCGCAAAGAGACAAAAAGTATCAAACTTTGGAAAAAGAAACATTTTCCACGTATTTATCGTTTTGACGATCGGTATAGGTATTGATAAATGATCTGGCAGAGCATCTCTAGCCACTACCTAGAGATAATCTGCCAGGTCATTTATCAGGACCTAAAATTTAATACTGGTTAGAAAACAACTTTGGACCTGACTTCGTTTCATCAACAAGCGACGCGTTTCAGGTAGCACCGCTAATGAGATTCACTCGACTTCGGAATTATTCGGGCGACACTGTAAACATTCGGCGGTGGGATGATCCATCGCCGAATGTTTACGACGTCGCCCGAATAGGTTCGGATACGTAACGAACGTTAACAACGTCGTGCGAAAATTTCAGATGTCGCGTAGATCTCATTACTGATTAGGGATAGACTACCTTAATGATGACATGTTACTTTCTGTGTATAGTGCAATTTAGATGTCATACATCATATAATTCTTCTAATGAACAAGAAATGGTCAGGTTTTCTTGGAAAACCTCGCAACCATAGCTTGTTTTAAGCTGCAGTTACGAGCTTTTGAAGAAAAGTAGACATATTAACTCTATCGGAAGTCTGGACGCCCTCAACAAATGAAGTTGAGTGATTGACACTTCCAATCCTGTCACCAACATTCAATAGATTCTCTGAAAAACGTGTAACCATAGCAACAGATAAGATGGGAGTAAAGACATTTTGTTTTTGCTATTTCAAACCATCCAAGCCCTATGTTGTGGGCACTCAATGCAATCCTCTCGATGAGACAATTCCAAAAAAGTACCGATAACATAATTATAGGGTTTGGTCAATAATTAAAGAAATATTGCATTTTGAAAACCCCAGCTTCCTGTAGCTCTGTTTATACCCTTTCACAGATGACGCAATTTTGCTCTAGTCCATTTTGAAAGCTGTTAAGGATGGCAAATTGGGCGTTAAGAAAATATATTTTTAGGAAATACGAGCACTGAAAATATCGATGAAGATCACAATTTTCTTCTGTTCTCTAATTTTCTTTTTCGAAATATTTTTGTATGGGACTTTGCTGCATAATAGGGAGCGATTTTATCCAGTTAATCTTGACGTAATTTTGGACAAACAAATAGTATTTCGTGGGTGTTGTTATAAAATCTCGTAACTACGGCTTGATTCAAGCCGTAGTTACGAGATGTAACAACACCGGCGGTTTATCAAAGCATAACCAGAAACCAAGTTTATTTTTAGCACAAAATTCATTGCTATTGGGGAAGTATAAAGGGATTTACGCCAACACATTTACAGATATCTAACGTTTCTCTTAAATTCGATTTCCTAGATCATTTCCGTGAAAATGATTTTTCTATTAATTTTCCCCTGCGGAAATATGTTTTTGCATGGAATTCATCTTGTGCTAAATGCAAATACTCCTCCGTTTCCTGTTGCAGTAATTTTCATTATCCTAGCCTACCTCGTCAAGTTGAAGCCATGGTGGACCAAGCTTTGATTAGATTTTATTTAAAACTATGCTAGTCAAGACAAAACAACAGCCTTCAAACTTGCTACCTCACTCGTCTGTTTATCCACGGTGGGTAACCACGTTATACAACAATTTGAGAAATAAACTTCAATAATTTTGTTAAAACGAAACCTATTGGAATTCGGTTTAAAGCAATGAAGGTGGAAAGACGTCACACATTAGATGGAAGTGGTGGATTTTTGAAAAATCAGCAGACATAAAAGTTATTGAAGATCAACCAAAATTTGGTTGATCTTCAATAACTCTTTGGTCAACTGATTTTTCAAAAATCCACCACGCCCAGATAACTCCTGGCATTTCCCCACCTTCTCAGCTTCAATCCGAATTCAAATTGGTCAAGTATTACATGTAGCAAAAATAATGAATATTTTATGAAATTCTGAGTCACGTGATTATCCATCGCGTTTTCTGTATAGCCCAGTCACGATATTATGGCACATGTTTACAAAGCTGTAAACAAAGGAAAAGTGACCTCAATTTTCAATGCAACTTTGCATCCGTTGGTTCGAATATTGCAGGTGTTAGATAAAGTCGATTGAAATTCGATGTTTACAGAACCACTTTAAAACTTTTTTCGGTATCTATTGATGGATGGAATGTCTTAACACCAAAATATCGTATTTACTTAAAAAAATATGCAATATTCCATATTGAGTATATATCGCCGCTCTCTGTAAAAGACAAAACAACAACAACAACAACAACAACAACAACAACAACAACAACAACAACAACAACAACAATAACAAAATTAAATAAACTCAATTAGTGTCTTGACATGTCCAATCCTATCACATGGCTGCAAGCATTCTGAGAAACATGTTACATTTTCTCGGTGACAAAAATTTAGACTTGCCCAAGCTACAGACGACCGATGATAAAGTTATTATTGGCGTTAGAAAACAAACACAAAGAAGCAAACAAAACATGTATCAAATAAAAACGAGAAGAGAGGAGAAAATATTGGTTATATATCCTATTATGGTCGTCAAATCTGTTATATTGGTTGTTTGGAAAGGGTTAATGGATTAACGCCAACACATCAACAGATATTTGATATTTGCTCTTAAATTCGATTTCCTACGATTTCCGTTAAACGGATTTTTCTATCAATATACCCCTAGAAATGCTTTTCCTTACTTTTATTACGGATTTCATTTCACATGGCGCAGCTTTAGCTTTTATTATAAATTACACGCATCGGCTTTTTTTTTAAAACTACAATTCAGAAATATCTTCTTGTACACCTCACGTTAAAAGACCTGGCAGAGCAGCCCATGCTAATCGAATGGAATGCTCTGCCAGGTCAATTCTAGTCCGCTATATACATGTAATATCTGTGTACTATGATACAAGTCTTTCTGAAGAATGTTACACTATATTATGCGAGATTTTAAATAAAGGTTAGTGACAGGTCAAATGAAATCCGTAATGATACTTTTCCAAACCATAATTTCGGTTTTGGGGTCCGAAGCAGAAAAGAATTTGGGAAAACAGTGAAGCAAAAGAAGAAAATGTCAATGACCAGCATTTTCTCTTTTGTCTAAATATTTTCTGAGCTATAACATCCTTTCGTTGTCCCAAAATCATTTTAACGTCTGTAACAGCTTTCAACTTGGAAAATTCCAAATCATTACCGTTTTGGAAAGGGTTTATTTTATTCTTTGCTAAATGTAAACACTCCTCCGTTTCCTGTATTCGTAATGATCCTAAGTGCCAGCAAGTCTCACGTTTTGTAGACATACTTCAAAAGGGTTGGTTTACCTTGTATCCTTAGGGATAGATCTAATATCATTTTGTATCAATATACCGTTTGTATCAATATTTTCTTGGCAATAGTAAGTATAAGTTCTTCATTAATTACAACATATTTTGTCGCCTGCAACAGCTTTCAGACTGGACTACCATGATAACATTGTGTCGCATGGGAAAGGGTTGAAATGCATCAAATTAGACACACTTATAAAAACACTTCACATAAGTTGATTCACCGTGCAGGATTTCAAGATTATGCTTCAAGAAGAAAATAATTTATAAATATTTTTTATATTCATATGCAAGGGAGGTAATTTAAATGTTTTTTCAATTTTTTCCATAAGCATGCAATAACTCAAAATTCTAAACCATACAAAATGCTTATGTTTGTACTTATAATGGAAATGTAACAAAGTTCAGGACTTATTTGCACTTTTCAAGTTTCGCCTCTGGCTCTTTGGTGCTTTTGATGGGTTTGATACATTAAAACAATTTATTTTGTCGTCTGCTAATCCTTTCGATTCGGATATGTCGAGATGGTTGTCGTTTGGTAAAGCGTCAATCTTCAGGCTCGTAGGAAGCAATTTCATACTGGGGGGCTAAAACAATTGTCCTGAATATTGGGGGGGGGGGAAATTGGATTTTCCCAAAATTTTCAGTGTAAAATTAAGAAAATTCAGCATTTTTGGCCAACATTGGGGGGCTTAGCGCCCCCAGCCCCCCCCCCCCCTGTTCCTACGGGCCTAATCTTTCATAGCACATTCGCTTACGTATTTTGTTAAAAATTATCGTCCAAACTGCACTAATTTGCATGACTTTTGCCTTAAAAATATCTTATTGACGTTTACACTCACCTTATTGTGACGCACTTCCAATTTTATTTGCAAGATTGACAAAATTCAAACAATATACTACGTCATGAGTTCAGTGCGATATATCGTTAGCGTGATATCAAAACCTTGTAACTCCAGCATTTTAAGCTGTAGTTATGAGGTTTTTACCTTCAACGGATAATATGCCAGATCTATATATGCGTTTTGACATTTAGAATTTTTTTTTTCTTTTGGCGTATATGTCAAATCCATTTGTCTACTCGAGTTCGCCACAGCAGTACTCTCCACAGAGTTTGTCGCTTTTATATATCACAGCTTTTCAACAAAAGCCTCGCAACTGCAGCTTCAAACAAGCTGCAGTTACGAGCTTTTTGTTGAAAAGCGACGGAATCGGTTTCACCTTACAGTTCATGGCACCCATTTGGTCAATTTATAATATTTTGCGTCATTAATTTCGTCATAGCCGTTATGCTAGGTTCCTTTTGTCGATCACATCAACTCGATCAAGCCCGATCAAGCGATCGAGTACAGATCGGGCTCAATCGACATGTGTGACCGGGAGTCGTCGGGGTAATCTGGAGTGGTTGTGGTGATCGAGCTCGATCCGTATCGCTCGGGATCCCCACTCGAATTTTTTGACATTTCCTAAATACTGATATGTGATCGAGTAGTAAATTAATTGGGAAGCGATCGTGTAATGATCGGGTATAAGATTTCAATGATCGAGACTCAATCATGTCTGGAGACCGATGGATATCGGGTTTATATCATTGACCCGACTTGCACCCAACGAGTGCTCGATCACCTCGACTTGTACTTGAGTGATTCACGACCTCATCCCGATCAACTCGATCTCTGCTCCATTTGTTCACCTGATCAGCAGTGGGAAGTTATCACTATTCAGTAGGCCTGTCATCTAATGAATGTCTATGGATCACCCAGTAAAAAGCGAAGTCTGATCGGGATCCATTACGATCTCATTTATAAATATTGATACGTCTCGCGAAGACGCTATTAGAGTACAACGAGAATCTTGATCAGATTGTGTGTATACGCAGACTGACCTGGATCCATGTTGATCTCAAATGTATAATTGCCACATAAGTGCCCCCTTTTCTAAATTTTGTCTGGTGTCTTTCAGATTGGCACTGGTTTCATTAACTCCTTTTCCTAAACTATCCTGTTTACGTCCATTCATTTCGCACATTTCAAATATCAACGTACTTTCAATTTACAAGTTTGACATACTTGCGTCACGACGGGTTAAGTGCGATATAAACCTGTGTTTTGGGCATTTAGAAATTGTAACATGTCTTGCTAAAATGGACTATCTTGGAAACACCAAAGTTACCAAACATAGTCGGCCTGCGCGTAACTGCGTATTATTATTGCAGGCGAGATTTTTCATCTAAAATACTTTTCTGAATGAAACTGTTTTTTTTTTCGTTTTTAAGTTACCATTTAATGTCGAATGCGATATCTGCTTGATCACTGTTGGGTTCGATCTGATTGTCACACAATGGTCTTACAGATTTCTCCCGAGTCCGGTTAGCCCAGTCGGTAAAGTCGGAGTCAACCAATCAAGTGGTCGTGGCCACTCATTGGTTGTAGAACCGACTCTGCCAATCTGCTTTCAGACACTTGAAAAAAAGGTAATAATTTTCTCACCAATTTATGAGTTGTTACTGAATCATATCTAATCCGAGTCTTTTCTGGTGAAAATTCGCTCTTTGATATTTGGATGCCGCTTTTTAGCGATATCCAAATATCAAAGAGCGAATTTTCATCAGAGAAGACTCGGATTAAATCATCTCTAGAGATGATCAGCTGGAAGGTCGGATTTGATTTTGTGGTAGTACTGGTGAGTGAAATACCAGGAATCAATGCATAGGAGCTCCAGCCGCGATTTGACCATAATAGAATTGAAAGTGGTGTTTGACGATTTTCCTTATAGCCCTTTTTCGCTTGATGGATCACATTTATTCTATTGACATGAATAGGCAACCAACTAAACATTCGCTAAGGACAAGGAATAGTACTTGGCATTTCAGACAAAGTACAATTCCATACATAAAAAGATGTTTTTTCCAAGGATATGGTCGTGATCATAACAATAAAGTATATTAACCATTCGCAATAGTGTCGTTTTTAATCGATTTTTCTTTTGTGCAAAAACAAGAATCTTTACTCACTTTTGAAGTATTTTTTGAAGTAAACGACCATAAAAATTGTTTCAAGGCCGTTAGTTTGTTTTTGACAAATGATACAATAGTCTGGTCAATATATGATTTGACCTGGACAAAATTTGAACAGAAATGAAATATGCACCATTCTACTCGGGAAGTATCTACCTTTTCACAGAAAAAAATATAAAAGAATCCATCCGTTCGGATTTTTGTAATTTTGGGTCAAAAATTGGGTATTTTGCTGAAAAATTAGAAAAAATGGAATTTTCTACTTTTTGAATAAAAAATCATTTTCATCAAGGTTTTGTTAGCGAAAATGTTATCAAATATCGATTACATTGATACAACAATAAAATTTAGCTAAAAACCATGACAAATGATTTTTTCTGATTTCTTTTTCATCAAAGAGGGGGGGGGGGGGGGGGGTAGTGGGCAGGGGTATTTATTACTATTATAGTAATAGTTATCATTTCTTTATTGGGATTTCTATTTTAGATTATATTGAATTAATTGGATTTGCATTCAACACCCAGTTTGGCTCTTCTCTTTCAAATTGCAGTATTTGGTGCACCTGACCATGTTAGAATTACATAGTTATTAGTTTTTTGTTGTTGTTGTATTTTTTCTGAAAATGTGAAATGTGATATTTACATGAAATGAACTGCTATTAGACATCAATGAAATTACTGTAAATGAAATGTTTTTAGTAAAAAAAAAAAGTCAAATTATATGTATTACAGTTAGAGGGTTTGACTCCTGTAGAATATGAAAAAAAAAATATTGATACCCGGGCTTGGTGGGGATGTTAATAAATGCTCTCTATCTTATCAAAGGCTCCCTGTAGAGCTACTAAATATTTTAGACGAAAATAGTCAAATTATATCTTTTTACCGCACAGAAAATCCTGTATCAGATATAGCAATTGGTATGGTCAACAAATTCTTAATTCTTCATTTCTGACCATGAATATCACTGTCTTAATCAGCTGAAATTCTGGACCAAAAGACTTTTATGTTTACGAATAATTGTCAAACATACCAAAGTCGGCGTGAATCAGTTTACAGCTAAAGAGATACAGCGAATAGACTTGTAAACAATGGAAAGATGATTACATTTTTGTCATGAGGATTGTTTTAATTGTTTGACAAACAATTGAGGATGTTTCTATACTAAAGGTGTAGGCTGCAGGAAACCAATTTCTGTCAACGCCCAGGCTCCTCTGTTTATTAATGCCACTGAGCCGATACTCCTAATATCAGTCATGACATAGCCAACCCAGGTCTTTCTTTGACATCTATTGTCTCTTGCTCCAGACATTACAGAGTAAATACAAGAGGTTGCATGTCAGACATGTCCATACCATCTGAGGCGCTGTCCGCTTAGTGTCGGTGAGTTTTATGGGATCGTAACCTTTGTACCTATAAACCCTGCGTCAAAATGTCGTCAGGGGGTCTGTGTCAGACCCCAAAATACCCAACAGAGCACAGCTGTGTCATTTTGACGGAGACGCTTTAAATCCAAAGCATTGGGTGTGAAACTCACTTCTGGTGAAGGGTAGAACGTGCAAATGCATCTAAGACCCTTCCTTGAACCCATGCTCATTTGATGACAGGAGTGGAAGGATCTTCTTGAACTTCCCCCAAGCATCACTGCATCGGTGGTGATATCAGTATTTCTTGGCGCCTGGGCAGCTTGACCCCCGCCGGCCAAGATACCTGCGAGTAGATTGCCCATGAGTACCAAAATTTCAGGGTGTATCTTTGCCCTCACCCTTAATATCTTGACCTCCGTTGAGGAGGGCAAGATAAACAGGCTGAGGTATCTTGGTGATCAGTGGCCAAACATTCTTGTGGTATCTTGGCCCCTCCTGTTATTTTTACATTCTAAGTATTTCTATCGGAACTTCAGGCATTTGTAACTATAGGAAGCTCGCTTGATTATTGCTTTCCCACTTTAAATCAACTAATGAGTTTAATGACTTTTTACTTGTCTATTATTGGCATATTCCACCTAAATTTTGTTTTTACCAAAAAATTATCATTTACTAGATTGTTTTCTATCGTTTGTGAAATTTACCTTGAGACAGCCATGATATGGGATGAGGGATTTTGGCCCCCACCCCCTATTCCAGGCCAATTAAATGAAAAATTAATTTGATCAAAACTCATTAAACTTTGGCTTTTCTTTACATTTAACTGTAATATAGGGTAAGATTTATAAACATATCTTTGCTCTTAGTTTAAAGATTGCAGCCGTGACACCTCAACCAGGAACAAACCAAAATTGCACCGAGTCCTTGTTAATGAAGTTATATGCTCAGGTCCGCAGTAGTTGTTGCATGCAAAAGAACCACCTTGGTATTTGTAAAAATAATGATAAAACTCATCTTCCAGTCATGGGGTATTAGACCTATGCCATCAGTGACATTACTATCCTATGGTCATCTTACCACCTCTGTCTTAAGGTATATGACCCATCATTAAAAACACCACTTTCTAGCCATGGGACATGCATCAAATTACACAAACTTATAAATACACTTCAGATAAGTTGATTCACCGTGCCGGATTTCAAGAGTATGCTCCAAGAAGAAAATAATTTACAAATATCTTTTTACTTTATATTCATATGCAAGGGAGGTAATTTATAACACTTTTGTCAAATATTTTCATAATTATGCATTAATTCAAAATTCTAAACCGTTCAAAATGCTTATGTTTGTATTTGGAATGGAAATGTAACACAGTTTAGGATTTACTGGCACTTTTCAAATTTCGCCTCTGGCTCTTTGGCGCTAATGTATACATTAATCGGAAATGATGCTTGACAGAAATGATGTTTTTCCACTCTTCCGTTAGCTAAGTGCCTTAAGGACCATGCTAACAAAGGTGATGTTAGGGCGTCCAACACTCATATTCTACATTTAAAAACATAACATATTTTGCTAACCAACAACAACATCCTGTTTTGCCATGCCCATTTGCTTGGCAACTTGAAGATCTGCCATCTTCAAGGATAAACATGCAAATGAAAGCAAATATTGAAAGCAAATAAACTAAATCATGATGCACATTCTATTGTTTTTATGACATAAAGGTACCATAATTGTATTGTTAGCAAAATCAAATCACCCCATCCTAATTGAATCAGAGAGAGTCTTGCTTAGCAAATTTTTCTTGTTTCATAGATTATTAAATCCGAGATTTATATATAAAATTCAAAGTAAGAACCGATATTGCCTGATCTAATGTTGCGAATTACCAGGAAAATAGTTGTTTATAATTTTTTCCCGTTGCCTTTTTAACTGCCAGGTAAAAAAAAATTGGGCTTATTTACGGTGGAGAATGTGCATTGTGGGATGGGTAAACCTAAGGACAATTCTGCCTCGCTTCAGATAAGACATTTTGCAATAACTTTATTTCTCCGTCAATTTTCTAACGCTTTTTTGCATGAACTCGCCTTACTGAGCTCTTTGCTGTGATGTATGACTTACTTGAATTCTCCTTGTAATTATTTCAAGAATTGATCCCGACCGACCAGAAAAAAATCAAGTCGTTTTTCTGGTCGGTAATGGGATCAATATTTGCAAAAAGTATGAGATGTTTTCAAAGGAAAGAGCTTCATAAGGCGGGTTACATGCAACAAACCGCCTGAAAATTGACTCGTGAATAAGAAAGTTATTGCACAATTCCTTACCTGAAGCAAAGTTTATTTGACCGTAGTCGTTATCATTTCGTTTTCTAGTCGGTTGGGATCAATTTCTGGACAAAGTAAAAGTATTCCACAAATAATTCATATTCAAAAGAGCTCAGTAAGGCGGGGTACGTGCAATAAACCTTTTGAAAATTGACGCAGAAATAAAAGAGTTACCTGTATTGCAAAATATTTGACCAGAATCGAGATTATTTTTGTCTGTAGTCGATATTCATCCCATGACGCATAATCTCCACCGTTTTATTGTAGAACCTTAAAAATTGGGATATTATAACTTTCAATCATAGGATTATGGGTTCAATGGCTGCCTTGGTCATTATAATTTTTGTCCTTTGACAAAAGTTGTTTTCTCTCAAAACAGGACGAATTATTTACTAATGACCAGCATGATGGATTAAATTTGAATTTGTGTCTGCACTGATACAAGAAATATCAGGAAAACATGATCATGTGCACCCATGACGACGCCATATGACTAATAATTCTTTGAAAGGAGGATTTAATCATATTTTCACTGATTTATTCAATTACAATAAATCTTAGTCAAATAAAGGAATACATGATATATTTATTACTATGCTAGTATCAGTAATCCCCCGTACCCCCCCTCCCCTCCCCACAATAGAAAAAATACAAAAAAAAACATTTTTTTTTTATTTTTTTATAACTAATTCTTTTTGGTATCAAAGAAAATCATATTTGATAACATTTCCTCACAAAATAATCACACAAACAATAATATTTTTTCACAAAATGATAGATTCCAGTTTTTCTCATTTTTTAGCAAAAATACCCAAATTTTGCCCCAAAATTACAAAAATCCGAACGGAGGGATTCTTTTATATTTTTTTCTATGAACAGCTAGATACTTCCTGAGTGTATTGGCATAGGTTTCAATTCTGTTCAAATTTTGTCCAGGTTGCACCAATATTATTTTAGTTTGACCAGACTACAAGTATTTGATTGCATAAAAGGAGTGTTTAACAAATTCCCATACCATGATTCTTTTGTCACCCTACAAAATGATGGCTTTGGAAAACATCATATAAAATGGAGAAATTGCTTGTGACAAGCAATTTCTTCATTTTCCACGATGATTTCTACCAAGAAAGACCAAAAAAGGTAAATTTTCATTTACTTGCCATTGTCGTCTGCAACATCTTTGAATTTGGAATGGTATAAAAGTTTGCCGTTTGGTAATGGATTGAATGGGAAATTAGTACAAGTTTGCATTTTATACGTATACAAGGCCTTATTTCATGACACGTAGAAGAAATGCACACCGTTGGTTGCGTTTAGTTAGAAAAAAAACATAACCACAGATTGAGTAAACTGAAGTTACGGTCTTTTTCGAAGGTTACCAACAACACAATGAATACATTTCAAGGACACAAATCTGTTTTTGACAAATGATATTTGATTACAATAAACCTAACGCCATAGGAGTGCTACAAGGGTTAATTCGTACATGTTTTGCGAAATAATGGAAACGCAACATGGGCGCTTTTCCCCCTAAAAAGTTAAATTTCCTTTGGAAACATTTGATATAATTGTTCAGAAAATAGAAAGCATGAGATTGGAAGGAAACTGAAAATCTTTCGTTACAATGAACCGCGGGTTTCAAACAAAAAAGACTAACGTCGATTCTGTATATCGTAGGTTTTCAACAAAAACCTCGTAACTGCATCTTGTTTGAAGCTGCAGTTACGGGTTTTTTTTGACAAGCAGCGATTTTCTCGAATTAAACCTTTCTATGACGATCCGTAGGTAAACGCCTTTGGAAAAGATTGAGAGAAATGACGATAACACTGACGATCAACAATCCTATATTTCCTGCACTTTTCATTGAATTGCAATGGAGACAGTGGTTACATGTAACCCTATATATCTTAAATAAGACATAATTTTGAAGTTGTTGAAAGTGAATGCTTTTAGCAATAGATTGAGGCAAAATGAATTTACCGAATTTTCTTCTTTAATCCGAATATTTTCTGTGCTATATTGTTCACAAACTTTTTCTTCGCCAGCATTCATTTTGTCGTAGGCAACAGCTAAAGACATGGAAAAGACTATTTTTGTCACTTTGGCAAGGGTCATCATATTGAAGACGTTATAGTCGCCATTTGTCTGAAAACTGTTGTGAACATGCAAAGGTCAGTGTAAGCTTATTATTTCCTTGTAATGACCAGTATTCTTGGAAAGGATGATAATGTGCATTCGATGTGTCAGTGCAAAAACATTGTAAGTGATTACATATCGTAGCTTTTCTTTGAAAAACTCGTAACTGCAGCTTGTTTCAAGCTGCAGTTACGAGGTTTTCAAAGAAAAGTAGCGACATTATGTTGTAAACTTATGTATTCCATGAATATTTAAGATAAGAAATGGCCCGTATGGCATTGTAGATCACCATGGATCCAGATCAGCTTGTACTTGACAACAGTCTGATCAGGATCCATGCTTATCTTTGATATATGGAAAAATAAATGAAGAATCTGTCTTATCACGATACGTGTTGTCCTCCAAGAGTTGCAGCTGTTAATTAAGGTTTACGAACTGAGAATGAAATGCAGAGCCAGATGTGAAATTTGAAAAGTGCCAGTAATTCCTAAACTGTGTTACATTTCCATTCCAAATACAAACAGAAGCATTTTGTATGGTTTAAAATTTTGAATTAATGCATACTTATGGAAATATTTGACAAAAATGTTCAATTATGTTTATTACCTCCCTTTCATATGAATATCGAATAAAATAACATTTATAAATTATTTTCTTCTTGAAGCATACTCTTGAAATCCGGCACGGTGAATCAACTTATGTGAAGTATATTTACAAATGAGTGTAATTTGATGCATTTCGTATGGCTAGAAAGTGGTGTTATCATTCTCAGCTCGTAAACCTTAAGAAGGTGTTAGAGAATAACATGGTTCTTGATCAGACACTGTGTATGCAGACTGTGTGTAGGCACAAGCTGATCTAGATCCATGTTGGTCTCAAATACCACAATAACGAACATTTTTCTCAAAATCCTGGCTTAATTAATATGCACTTACAATCGTTTCGCACCGACCTCTCGATTTATGTTTTTGGCTTGTATCACATACTTTTGTTTTGTAAATCATGAATAACAGAGATGTCATATGCAACAAGGAACCTTTTAGAGAACGATGTGGATTGATCAGACTATGTGCATGGACAGGCTGATCAAGAGCCATGTTGGTCTTACGTGCAACAAGGGACTTTTTTCTATGTCCTGACTCAATATCCATATCAATATAAATATACACTTACAACAGTTTAGCACTAACCCTTCGAATTATGTTTTTGCTTGTATCACATAGTTTTGGTTTGTAAATCATGAATAACTAGACCTTGTTGTCGCGTTTATTACACAAAAAAACAAGACGTTAGGAATTTACGTACAACCAATCGAAAGTTACGTTACCACGGGGGCTTGACTCACGTTTTTCTTACGTTAACGTTACGCTTGTCCGAGTTTTTGACTTATTTCTTCCTTTATTTCAAAATTGGTATATCCATGAACTTTACCTAAAATGTCACAAAAAGATTTTGTCGATTAGAGAGCAAAACCTTGTAACTCCTGCCTTTTCAAGCAACGGTTACGAGGTTTTGGTCCCTCCACTGACAATAATTCTGTCAGACTTGTCGAATTCTGTTACTCTAAATGGCACAATGGTCGAAAGGTAGAGTGGCGGTCTTGAGATCGAGATTATTTGGCTTCGATCCCCGGTAGCGTAGAATTTCTCAGGCTTTTCATTGATCCATACATGCTACAAGAGCAAAGTGTATTATTTTTTGTGGCGAAATGACAAAAGTTGACAGTTCTAAGTTGTTTCCCAATCAAAGATAAATATAATATTTCATAAAAGCAATTACATTGGCTATCGCTTTTACAATTATTGCGAGAAAGGATACTGTTAGTCACACCGCTACCTATACAACAGACATTCCTGTCTATCTTGTTTGGCCCAGAACCATACAAACAAACGTTTCCGTGACCCAAAAAGATGTCAAAGTGTTTTTGTCATGTAATTTAAACGTCAAAGGTCAAATTTTAAAATGTCGTTTGTAGTTATAGAAAGGTAAGTTGGTGAGTTTTCTTCAAATGTGAGAGGTGACATTAATTCGGTCAATCGCATGTCGTGTATGCAACATTATTTCACTAACCTCCGAATTTGTAGACTGCATATTCCGCATTAAGTGAACCATGAGGTACAAAATTCTGTCTAGACTGATACATAAATTACATGAAACATGCAACAAATTTTGACAGTGATATCTTTCTTTGATATTTCTTAATTTTGTTAGAGAAAAAACTCTGTAAGACAGAGACTGACACATTTCAACGTTTACAAAAACTAATTATACGAGTACATAAAGCAAGGACGGATCCAGGAATTTTTTCCATGGGGATCCACGCCCAAGATTTTTTTTTCAAGGGGGCGGGGTCCAAATTAAAAAACCGGACCCCGACCCCCCTCAATTACAAGAGAAAAACCATAGATCCTGTTCATATTGCATTTATGCAAAGACCTTTCACATTTAATGCACTTGCAATATGTTCCGCATCAACATTTAGAAATGTAAAATACATGTCGCTGCTTTGCATCGAAAACCTCGTATCTGCAGCTTAAAAGAAGCTGCAGATACGAGTCTTTTTTTAATGAAAAGTGACGACATCCTGCATGCATTGACACACGTCTAACATCAGTTTGTCTAGACAGTTACATACATTACACGAAATTTGCAACAAATTTTGACAGTGAAACATCTTTGATGTTTATTAATTTTACAAAATATCTTTGATGTTTCTTTATTTTGTTAGGAGAAATCATTTGAAGAAGTTAGAAAATGCTCTTTAAGGCGCGATGTCAAGTTAGTTTACAAGGCCACAAGGAATATCGTTTTAATAACACAAAGCATTGTTTCCAGAGAGGTCATCCCATGTGACATTTTGGAAACGCATACACACTAAAAAAGACTGTTTATTCCTAATTTCAATATTTAGCGCAGAAAGGTTTCAGAAAAAGGAAAAAGTTGAACCTTTGAGGCAATTTAAAGTTCAGAAAAAAGTTGATGGTATTCATTTTATTTAGTTATGTTCAAATATCCTATTTTTCCTTATAAAGTCGTCTGCCACAATTTTGAAGTTGTACAGGCTCGAAAGTAGGTAGTTTGGGTTGTCATTTATGTTTTGAATGAGCACAAGTGTTCACATTAAAACTGGTGGCTTGCGAATTCACGCTGGCTACCGCATCTTTCATCAGTAAAACCCGCCACGATAATTTGTCATCTGCAAAGTTACATTTGTCAACTAACAGTTTATATGCATTTATTATTCAATTTTCCTTTCATTCATTGTGAAGGCCTACATACAAAGCTTTCTATGTTGTTTAAGTATCAATATTACGGTATTTTTGTTACTTGTTAAGACATCTTGCTATGATTATTTTTAAAGTTATAGATCTCATTTCTTTCGAGTAAAATTATAAATCTATAGAAAATTTACATACAAAATTATAGGGAGGTAATAAAAAGGGATTGCTGTAGATCTACATAGGTTATTTTGATAAAGTGCTTTTATTTGTTTGAATGAATCGAAAATATTGAAATAAATCATCAGTCAGTGTATAAAGGTCATAGTACATTTACGGTTGCATTGCAACCCCTCTGCATTTCCATCACAGTCTAGGGAGCACGTAGTATTCTTCAGAAATACTCCCTAATCCATTAACCCATTACCACACAGTGACTCTTTTTTACTCCCCACAAGATAATGGCTTTGGAAAACATTGTGGAAAATGAAGAAATTGCTTTAGACAAGCAATTTCTTCATTTTCCACAATATTTTATACAGAAAAAAAGACCAAAAAAATTAAAATTTTATTCATTTTTAATTGATGTCTGCAACATCTTTGAATTTGGACAAGTCCAAAATTTTGTCGTTTGGTAATCCATTATAGAGATTACCTGGCTAACAAGTGAGCTGTTTGAGAGGATTGTACCAGACACTGATCAAAGATTTCTGTCATTTATAGCCTTCTTTTGTTCAAGATCTCATTTACCTCATCTTATTTAAATCTGTACATGCGAGGGTTTTCATGAAAAGTGTAGACGTTGAAGTTCTAGTATATGAAACACTTGACTTGCCTTTTTGCATTTTTCTGAAAGTTACGACATTAAAGGATTTCTATGTTATCTATCACCTTTCCTTATTCAAGATTCCCGTCACTACAGCTTTCTCAAAGTCGTACATGTGATGGTTTTCATGAAACGTGTCGATGTTGGTGTTCAAGTATATGAAAAACTTGACTTGTTTTTTGCATGTTTTCCCACTTTTTAATGAATGCAAAATTAAAATGTTTGTATGATCATTCATGAGCTATTGTTACGAGGTTTTAACATCCCACCGACCATAAAGGCTCTTTTGCATGTTGTATGCTTTTTGAAATTCGCAGATAACAAGCACGGAACCAGATATTTTTGTCCGGGGTGGGTGGGGAGGGTGTCCGACAGGAATTTTTTTAGCGAGGTATCAGACCGAGCCTGTCGCACGAAGATCTTGAAATAAATCATCAATCAGAGTATAAAGGTCATAGTACATTTACGGTTACATTGCAACCCCTCTGCTTTTCCACCACAGTCTAGGGAGCACGTAGTATTCTTCAGAAATACTCCCTAATACATTATAGGGATTACTTGGCTCATAGTACATTTACGGTTGCATTGCAACCCCTCTGCATTTCCATCACAGTCTAGGGAGCACGTAGTATTCTTCAGAAATACTCCCTAATACATTATAGAGATTACCTGCCTCATAAGTGAGCTGTTTGTGAGGATTGTACCAGACACTGACCAAGGATTTCTGTCATTTGTAGCCTTCTTTTGTTCAAGGTCTCCTGTACTACATCTTATTTGAATCTGTACATAAGAGGGTTTTCATGAAAAGTATCGATTACCAAATTCTAGTATATGAAACACTTGACTTGCTTTTTGCCTTTTTCTGAAAGTTACGACATTAAAGGATTTCTATGTTATCTATCACCTTTTCTTATGCAAGATTCCCTCCACAACAGTTTACTCAAAGTCGTACATGTGAGGGTTTTTCAAGAAAAGTGTCGATGTTGGTTTTCAAGTATATGAAAAACTTGACATGCTTTTTGCACGTTTTCCCGCTTTTTAATAAATGCAAAATTAAGATGCTTGTTCGATCAACCATGAGCCATTGTTACGAGGTTTTGACATCCCACCGACCATAAAGGTTCTTTTGCATGTTGCATGCTTTTTGAAATTCGCGGATAACAAGCACGGAACCAGACATTTTTGTCCGGGGTTGGTGGGGAGGGTGTCCGACAGGAATTTTTGTAGCGAGGTGTTAGACCGAGCCTGTCGCACGAAAGATTCAAATAACATATTTTTTTTTATTCCAAAGCAATTTGATAGACACCCTTCTGTGTAAAAGTTCTAGATTTTGACATTTCTTTCAAACGAAATATAAATCTAATTCATGAAATAGGAAATGAGATATATTATAGGGAGGTAATTTAAATCGACTTTTGTAGATAAGGTTCATATGCACGAGAGATCGGGGGCACATTGTTTTACTCGTTTCCGTCCGTCTGTCTGTCCGAAAACTTAACATTGGCCTTTTCTCCTAAAGTATTCAACATACAAAGCTCAAATTTGGTATTTAACCTTCTTTCAGTGATATATATCTGTTCCATGCAATAATGACCTTCCTCAAGATCATTAATTAACCTTTATCTAACAAGCCCTAATCTGAAAATTTAACATGAAATCTTAACATTGCCATTTCGGGAGCATTCCTGTTTCACAAACACATTTTGTTTAACCTTGCTATATATTCGCATGTTTGATTAAGAAATGTAATTTCACGCAGTCCAATCATGAACCATGTGTGGCTCATTTTAGGACACAAGAGGCATTTTCCCAGATCCGAGCCCAAATGTTATAATGTAATAATATGTATAATAACACTGTATGAATCAGCTTTGCATCAGCATTTTCTTATTTTCTCGTTGACCTTTCAAAAGCTTTATTGGTCGATTTATTCTCATTGATTGTTTATGTATGTTAAGCAAAAGTACATTCAAAAACGAAAATATTCTGTAAACAACATTCACAGTCAATCGTTTGACAAAACTACGTACGTCAAGTTATACGTATCTAAAATACGTTAACGTCAGACCGAAAATTCGCGTTTTCATCGTAAACAATGTGAATGTCCTATCGATTTTACAACATAGAACACAATAAAGAATATTTTCGTCACAATTATGAAGATGCAAAATGCTGAGGAGTTTTTGGTAATAATACACGTAGCATAATGTTTTAGTAGCCAATAAACGTTGGCTGATGGATACGAAACGTTCACTGACTGAGTTCCAGAAAACAATTGGAACCCTGGTGTTCATATTTCTTCAAATTTCCTGTAATATTTGACAGCGATATTTTATCCTTGAATTAAGTGCATTTGGATCTCGGTTAATTAGACAGTTGAATATTGAACAGGCATTTCAAGTAGCTGCATCGTGGCATGTACAAACTGTTACCGAACTTTACGGTCCTTGTTAGTAGTGCACTTATTGCTGTTTTTCACAGGCGAACTTGTAATTGTATCCTAAAACAAGCCACAGTTACGAGGTGTTTTCGATGAAAAGCGACGGCATGCAAAGACTGATCTTTCCACTTTAAATGCACTTGCTATACATTTTATATAAACCTCTCGAAATGTAATATACATCCCCTGCATGCATTGGTGCACGTCTAACATCAGTTTGTCTAGACAGTTACATACATTACACGAAACTTGCATCAAATTTTGACAGTGAAACATCTTTGATGTTTATTAAATTTATAAAACATATTATTTGATGTGTCTTTATTTTGCTAAAAGAATCCTTTGAAGGAGTCAGTAAAATGCTCGATCAGGCGGGGATAAATATAGCGTAGTTTCAAAGGTAGATATCCTACCTGACTGTTTCGAAACGTACACACATACACACGACGAAATCGCTCGCTTCAATGTTGTATTTTCCACTAATTCCACGACTTAAACTTAAAGTATTTTTGATGAAATAACGTGCATCCGAGCATTTCTGGGTAAAATTCTCTGTTCTATCTCACTCTATTGATACAGCAAATATTCTTGATAGCAAAACATAAAATTCTGTGTCCAAAAAGCTAGGAGATGCGCATATCTCAGGGAAGAAATACTCAAATATCCCTACTTTCTTTAACACGAAATGCGTCGCCTGCTCAATTGAAATTGTTCAGGTCAGACAACTTGTCGTTTAGTAGTTCAGTTTATGAACGAGCACAAGTGCTCATTGTACAAATGGTGGCTTGCGAATTAACGCTGGCTACCGCAGCTTTCATCAGTAGAACCCGCCAAGATAATTTGTCATCTGCAATGTTAAAATTGTCAAATAACAGTTTATATACATTTATTATTCAATTTTCTATTCATTCATTGTGAAGTCCTACATTTAAAGCTTTCTATGGTGAAATTTAAATATCAATATTACCGTATTTTCATTATTTGTTAAGACATCTTACTATGATTATTTTTAAAGTTATAGATAGTATTTCCTTCAAATGAAATTATAAGTCTATAGAAAATTGACAAACAAAATTATAGGGAGGTAATAAAAAGGGATTGCTGTAGATCTATAACTCATCGGTTATAAAAGTAGAGTTGTATACAAACACTAAAAACCAAATACATAGTTTTATCATTTACCAAACCATTTATCGTAAGCTATACGAGCGAATTAATGTCCTAATTATTTTATTCCCAAAAAGGAAGTGTTTGTGTTAGGCCATTTATCAACAACAAGGAGTTAAGTGTTTGTATACAGCTCTACCTTTATAGCCGATGAGTTATACATATGTCATTTTGATTAAGTGTTTTTATTTGTATGAATGAATCGAAGATCTTGAAATAAATCATCAGTCAGAGTATAAAGGTCATGGTACATTTACGGTTGCATTGTAACCCCTCTGTATTTCCATGAGAAAACACAATTTCTAGGAATTTTTGTAGTGGGGTGTCAGACCGAGCCTGTCGCACGAAAGATTTAAATAAGATCATTCTGATAACTCATTTTATTTTTGAATTTGAAAGAGGCGGGCTCCTTGGTTTCACTATTATTTTGTTGAAGATGGCAAAATGGGTAAAGAAGAAAACACTTATGGTAATTTTATTTCTCGGTTATGATAAAATATTTTATATACTGGCCAAAAGTCCTAACCGGCCACTTTAAAATTGACTATAACTTTTTTAAACGTCATCACATTTTAATGAAATTTTATATGGGAATTTTTAAGCATAATGCCCGTGGACTTGCATGATTATTTACCAATAATTGTCAAATTGTGATGTGTAATAAAGGAAAAGCTCAAAAAGCTCTAAATCGTAATAGAGCTCGAGGTAATACACTTTCAACAATTCAAAGTACACAAATCGTTAGCTGCAAGCCAGAACAAGAAAAAAAATTGGAAAACATTGTGAATTTTGTGTGACTTTTGACTACAGAAGAAGCAAAAAGAATGGGAGGCATGGAAAAAATGGTGTTTAAATTCAACTGACAAAACATTTAATCGAGCGAATATGCTCAAATATGGTCTGGTTTGGAAAAACGATGCAATGAACTGATTTTTTACACACATCCTACATATTGTAGCTCGCCGTGAATCATCAGTCTATGTTTAAAGCATTTTCGAAGAAAAACGTGTTTTAGATGTGGTTTTTACGAACCGTTTTTCTGCGTGTGACACATGGCCTCTTTCATTTTCTTTTACGGCCATATTCCGCGCACAAATGTCAAACATTTTCAATTTTTTTCTTAGTCTATGTTGTAGATAACGATCCATGAGACCAAAAACACTACATTGACAATATTCTGAGCTCTGTGTGAATTTAGAGCTTTTTGAGCTTTTCTCGCGCTGAGCTTTTATTTAAATAAAACTACGGTAACTTTTCGCCAAAATCATCTGCAATAATGCTTAAAAATTCACATAGTAAATTTCATGAAAATCGAATCACCACAGAAAAAAATATCTTTGTTTTTTAAGTGGCCGGTTAGAAGTTTTGACTAGTATATTTCAAAACACAAGATCTGTCGTTTTCCACAGCTTAGATGTTTGTCACATCTTTATTGTTTCCATTTGAGTGATTTGGTCTATATTAAATGAGCACAAGTGCTCATTGTACAAATGGTGGCTTGCGAATTTACGCTGGCTACCGCAGCTTTCATCAGTAGAACCCGCCACGATAATTTGTCATCTGCAAAGTTACAATTGTCAACTAACAGTATATATAAATTTATTGTTCAATTTTCTATTCATTCATTGTGAAGTCCTACATTCAAAGCTTTCTATGGTGAAATTTAAGTATCAATATTATTTTTATTATTTGTTAAGACATCTTACTATGATTATTTTTTTAAAGTTATAGATCTTATTTCTTTCGAGTGAAATTATAAATCTATAGAAAATTGACATACAAAATTATAGGGAGGTAATAAAAAGGAATTGCTGTAGATCTATGTAGGTTATTTTGATAAAACTTTTATTTGTTTGAATGAATCGAAGATCTTGAAATAAATCATCAGTCAGAGTATAAAGGTCATGGTACATTTACGGTTGCATTGTAACCCCTCTGTATTTCCATCACAGTCTAGGGAGCACGTAGTATTCTTCAGAAATACTCCCCAATACATTATCGAGGTTACCTGGCTCACAAGTGAGCTGTTTGAGAGGATTGTAACAGACACTGATCAAGGATTTCTGTCATTTACAGCCTTCTTTTGTTCCAGGTCTCCTTTACTGCATCTTATTTAAATCTGTACATGCGAGGGTTTTCATGAAAAGTGTCGATGTTCAAGTTCTAGTATATGAAACACTTGACTTGCTTTTTGCATTTTTATGAACGTTTACGACATTAAAGGATTTCTATGTCAACTGTCGCCTTTTCCTGTTCAAGATTCCCGTCACTACAGGTTACTCAAAGCCGTACATGTGAGGTTTTTGAAGAAAAGTGCCGATGTTAGTGTTCAAGTATATCGCTGTTTTTCAAAGAAAACTTCGTAACTGCAGCTTAAAGAAGCTGCAGTTACGATCTCTTTCGTTGAAAACCGACGATACGAAAAACCTGACTTGCTTTTTGCACCTTTTCCCCACTTTTTAATGAAGGCAAAAATAAGATGTTTGTGTGATCAATCAAAATAACGTCGAGCTGTTTTACGAGGTTGTAGCATCCCATCGACGATAACGTCTCTTTTGCACTTTGTACGCTTTTAAAAGTATACCAGGTCAATTCGCGGATAACAAGCACGGAACAAAATAATCTGATGTGAGCTCAAGTGCTCTCTTTACAAATGGTGTAGACTACGTTAGGAAATGCGTTACTACAGTCTAGATAAGCTGCCGCCTAGGTTCGAAATTTTCAAACCTAACCAACGGATGGGTCGATCCATTCTGTACCAACAGCTTATCTAATCCATTACCAACAAAACAATTTTGAGCTTGTCCAAATTCAAAGAAATTGCAGACGATATTTTCAATTTGATATAATTTTGATACTGCATGACTTTTGGGGTAGAAAGTATTGTTGGAAATGAAGAAATTGCTTGTCACAAACAATTCTTTCATTTTCCACAATGTTTTCTACTGTCTATGCCTTGGGGTGTAAAAGGGGTCAATATGTGAGAATTGGTTAATGGTCACTCACGCCACAGCGTATAAAACCAGCGTATGATGTATAGACGGCGAGATTTGACCCGGCAGAGCAGACCAAGCGGACTTATCGTCCAGGGGTGATAGGTATGCCGGAACGCCTCGTGATTTGACGAACACTTCGCATGCCTCGCTTTTTACTGTTAATAATCATATTATTCAACGACTTAACAGTATTTGCTCGTTTGTCGCGTCATCTTAAAATGGTATTTGGTTAACTGAATATGCAAAAATGCCGATCCTGGTCAGCCTGTGCCATCTGCATGGTATGACCAGGATGTGAACTGTATTTAAATATTTTCATTTTTTGGAGATTACGCCTATTTTGATGATTAGCTTTACTGAGAATTTCAATCCAAACGGACCTAGGTAGCTGCACATTTTCATTTGACTAGATTAGATAAAATCTTATTTTCACATGACGACACAATGTTGTATAACGGATACGGTGCACGATTTTACGTAAATTAACGACGGGCCATTCCCATTTAAACTGGAAATAAACTTTTCCACCTTTGTGTACAGTTAAGGTCACTCTGCCGGGTCAATTATTTCCCTCTATACGTATGGATATTTTAAGGCATACGCTGACATACGCTGAAAAACGATACGCTGGAATACGTAGCTCATATGCGGGGATCCATACGTCGGTGTAGGCTGATGTACGCTGAGCACTAAAAAGTATTTGAATATGTGCAAACATTTTCAGCGTATGTCAGCGCATGAATTTTACGCCCATCATACGTTTCTCATTACGCTAAATTCGCTTGGTGTAAGGTAAAAGTACGTTACTCGTACGCCGAATACGGTTCTCATGAGTTGAATACCACAGAGGTTGACGTGCTGCAACATTACAATTATTTGTTGTTTATTTGTTTTGTGGGAATTAGTGATCAGTTGGGCCCATTTTTCGGCTATGGTGACAGGCCTGATAGGACATAATGACCTGCTTCTTTCACACTACATATCGCATGTGCCTGTTTGAGCCCTAGTGCTCATTTCACAAATGGTGGCTTGCGAATTCACGCTGTCTACCCACATCTTTGAAGAGGTAGAGTCCCGCCACGTTAATTTGTCATCTGCAAATTCACATTTGTAAACCTATGGTTAATATACAAATTGCTATTTCTATTCCCGTTGATTCTCAATGTACATTAAATGATAAAAAAAAAAAAAAAAAAAAAACATTACTCGCATAAAGGAAAACAGTGTTATTCAAATAAATCGTTATAAAACTTTTGATTTCAACGTGATAGGTTTATTAGTGCAAATCATTGCTTGTGGCCAAAATAGAAATCATTAGATAAATGGACATCAAAATTAAAGGGAGGTAAAGTGCTGAAGACTACTTGAGTTATGTGCCTTTGATTGTTTCACATACCTAAGCGTATGACCAGCCCTGCGTTCAGTAAGACAAAACGTTAGCTAATTGAGCTACCGATACGTAACAGTTTTCTACTGAACGACCTGTTTACTCCTATCGTTCGCATCACTTGGCTCACAGATTTGAAGGTGGTGTGCCAAAACTCCCATTTTGTTTTTTTGGCAGTTTTGGAAGTGGACCTCCCTAAAAAGTTGCCGTTTGGTAAAGGGTTAAAGAACATCACGTATCTGGATCAGACTACGTGTATACGCAGACTGCTGATCTCGTATTTCACAAGTGCCCACTTTCTAGATTTTGATCCAAGTCTTTCTTTGAGATTCACCATGGTTTACGTTTTCTCTTTTTCCAACAAAACACCCTGTTGACGTTCATTCATTTCACACATTTCAGATTTCTACGAATATCGACGTACTTTAAATTCACAAGTTTGATATAGGTCTATATACTTGCGTCACGGGTTGGGTGCGATATCAGGCCTTTGTTTTAGACAATTAGAAATTGTGGCCTTTCTCGCTAAAAGGAACAGGTCTGGAAAAACTCGAAAATTGTCGATCCCAGTCATCCCGAGCGGAACAACGGATTCTGACTAGAGACGAGATGTTTTCCATCTAAAACGGATTTCGGAAGGAAAGTATTTTTTTAATCTTACTAAAATGTTGAAATGCGATATCTGGTCGACCTCTGCCGGGCCCGTTCTGTTTTTCATACCTGGGGTTTACTGATTTTCGCCGAGTCCGGATAGCTTAGCCGGTAACGTGGGATCCATGTAGTTCAATGGTCGTGGGTTGGAAACCCGGCTCAGCCAATATTCTTTCTGACATTTAAAAGAGTTATTTGTCTCTCAGCAATGGATACATTATCAATGAATTGCTGAGGAATCATTTCAGTGAGATGAGAAGCAGGGGGCTCGAATTTGATTTTGCTGTAGTACTGGTGCAGGATATACGAAGAATCCATCGTTAGATGATCCAGTCGCCGCGATTAATTGAATGGCGTTTCAAGCCATTTTCGACCACATTTTCGATAATGTGGTCGAAAATGGCTTGGAACGCCATTCAATTTATTAGTTTTCAGATTTTTCGGAATGTCCATTTTCGCGTGATGGATCACGTTTCTTCCATTGACGTGAATAGGCTACCAAACCTAGCAACCCACTAACATCCGTTAAGGACAACGAATGGTTCGGAATTTCAGACAACTACAACTACATCCATAAAAGATGTATAATTATTGTGACGATATGGGCGTGATTATAACAAAAAAGTAATGCCCATTTACAAATTTGTCGTTTTTGTATGATATTTTCTAAGATACAAAAACAAAAATCCATATTTAAAGTAAAAATTAAAAAAAAAAAATAAAAAAAATAATAATAATAATTCTAAGAGCCCCTTTGTTAGATCTCGGCTCATTTGTATCAACCCTTTCCCAAACAGCAAATTTCGGACGGGTCCTATTTCAAAGTCACTGCAGACAACAAAACAAACGAATGTTGATAAAGATTGAATTTCTGTACAAAATAACACTGAACATATAGCTCAGCGTTACGTAATTATTAGAATTGACGTTCGCTAGTTTGACGTTACATTTTAGTGCCGCAATACCGTGCGCGACGTCGAGACAAAAGAAGAAAATGCTAATTATTAGTATTTTCTTCTTTTGTCGCAATATTTTCTAATCCTATCTATTAGAGACGTCAAAAGTAGGTCTCGTTTGGGAAAGGGTTGAAGAATAAGAACATTTCAAGGCCACTAGTCTGTTTTTGACAAATGATACATGTATTTAATTGCATATAATGTCACACCAAAGGAGTGTTTAACCAATTCCCACACCACGACTCTTTTGTCACCCTACAAAATGATGGCTTTGGAAAACATCATGGAAAATGAAGAAATTGCTTGTGACAAGCAATAATTTTATTTCTTCATTTTTCACGATGATTTCTCCCGAGAAAGACCAAAAAGGGCAATTGTTCATTCACTTGCCATTCCATTGTCGTCTGCAACATCTTTGACTTTGGAATAGCCTAAAAGTTTGCCGTTTGGTAATGGATTAAATGGAAAATTAGTACAACTGCTGCATTTTATACGTAAAAAAGGTATTATTTCATAGCACGTAGAAGACATGCACACCGTTGGTTGCGTTTAGTTAGAAAAAAACGTAACCACAGATTGAGTAAACTGAAGTTACGGTCTTTTTCGAAGGTTACCAACAACACAATGAATACATTTCAAGGACACAAATCTGTTTTCGACAAATGATATTTGATTACAATAAACTTAACGCCATAGGAGTGCTACAAGGGTTAATTCGTACATGTTTTGCGAAATAATGGAAATTCAGCATGGGCGCTTTTTCTCTAAAAAGTAAAATTTCCTTTGGAAATATTTGATATAATTGTTCAGAAAATAGAAAGCATGAGCTTGGAAGGAAACTGAAAATCTTTCGTTACAATGAACCGCGGATTCAAACAAAAAAAGACTAACGTCGATTCTGTATATCGTAGGTTTTCAACAAAAACCTCGTAACTGCAGCTTGTTTGAAGCTGCAGTTACGAGTTTTTTTTGACAAGCAGCCATTTTCTCGAATTAAACCTTTCTATGACAATCCGTCGGTAAACGCCTTTGGAAAAGATTTAGAGAAATGGCGATAACGCTGATGGTCGACAATCCTAAATTTCCTGCACTTTCCATTTGATTGCAATGGAGACAGTGGTTACACGTAACCCTATATATCCAAAATAAGCCATAATTTTGAAGTTGTTGAAAGTGAATGCTTCGAAATAGATTGAGGCAATATAAATTTACCGATTTTTTTCTTTAGTCCGAATCTTTTCTGTGCTATATTGTACACAAACTCTTTCTTCGCCAGAATTCATTTTTGTAGGCAACAGCTAAAGACATGGAAAAGACTATTTTTGTCACTTTGGCAAGGGTCATCATATTGAAGACGTTATAGTCGCCATTTGTCTGAAAACTGTGTGAACATGCAAAGGTCAGTGTAAGCTTGTTATTTCCTTGTAATGACCAATATTCTTGGAAAGGATGATAATGTTCATTCAATGTTTCAGTGCAAAACCATTTTAAGTGATTAATAAATCGTCGAGTTTCTTTGAAAAGTTCGTAACTGCAGCTTGTCTCAAGCTGCAGTAACGAGCTTTTCGAAGAAAAACAGCGACATTATTTTGTAAACTTATACTTTCCATGAATGTACAAAATAATAAGCCGAAATTTGGAGAAAGGGTCCTTATCGCATTTTAGATCACCACGGATCCAGATCAGCTTGTACTTGACAGCTGTCTGATCAGGATCCATGCTTATCTTGATAAATGGGAAATGCATGAAGAAGCTGTCTTATCACGATACGTGTTGTCCTCCAAGAGTTGCAGCTTTTAGCTAAGAAGGTGTTAGAGAACAACATGGGTCTTGATCAGACTGTGCGTATGCAGACTGTATGTAGGCACAGGCTGATCTAGATCCATGTTGCTCTCAAATGCCACAATAACGAACATTTTTCTCAAAATCCTAGCTTAATCAATATGCACTTACAATCGTTTCGCACCAACCTCTCGATTTATGTTTTTTGCTTGTATTACATAGTTTTGGTTTGTAAATCACGAAAGATATAAGTGTTTCTATAGAGAACACAGGTTGATCAAGATCACTGTTAGCATCACGTTCCATTGTAATATAATGGGGCAAATTGAGAGAGAAGCGAGATTATGTTACACCATATAAGGAACTTTTGTCAAGATTCCGACTCAATTTATATACGTTTGCAGTAATTTTGCACCACCCCCTCGAATGATGTGTTTTTCTTTTTATCACATAGTTTTGATATGTAAATAACGGATAAAATTAAGAGTTGCTTCACCATAATTGAGGATACACAGGCTGATCAAGATCCATTTTGGACTCACGTGCCACAAGGGTCTTTTTCTACATCCTGCTATTAATTTGTACCTACAATCGTTTCGCACCAACCTCTCGAATTATGATTTTGCTTGTATCACATAGTTTTGGTTTGTAAATCATGAATAACTGGACCGTGTTGTCGCGTTTATTACACAAAAACAAGACGTTAGGAATTTACGTACAACCAATCGAAAGTTACGTTACCACGGGGGCTTGACTCACGTTTTTCTTACGTTAACGTTACGCTTGTCCGAGTTTATAACTTATTTCTTCCTTTATTTTGAAATTTGTATATCCGTGAACTTTACCTAAAATGTCACAAAAGAGATATTGTCGATGAGATAGGCAAAGCCTTGGAAATCCTTTCTTTTCAGGCAACGGCTACGAGGTTTTGTCCCCCCCACTGACAATAAATATGCAAGATTTATCAACTTCTGTCACCCTGAGTGACCAATCGGTCGAAAGGTAAAGTGTATCGGTTTTGAGATCAAGTAAATCATGCTTCGATCCCCGGTAACGTAGATTTTCTTGGGATTTTCATTGATCCATACATTTTACAAGCGCACAGTGCATATCCTGTGTGCAGAAATGGTAGGAAATGACCAACATTGACAGTTCATAGTTGTTTCCCGATCAAAGATAAATACATATTTCACAAAACGCAGTTGCATCGGCTATCGTTTTACGATTCTCGCTAGGAGGGATACTCTTATTTACACCGCTCACCTACATAACAGAAATTTCTGCCTTCCTTGTTTGACCTAGAACCATTCAAACACACGTTTCCGTGACCCAAAAAGATGCCAAAGTGTATTTGGCCATGTAATTTGAACGCCAAGGGTCAAATTCTTACATTTCGTTCATGGTTATAGAAAGGTATGTTAGTAGATGTCAAATGTCTTGATGAGATTTCTTCAAATGTGAGAGGTCAATCGCATGTAAAGAATAATGATATAGATTTTTTTTCCATTTTTTTGCAACAACTCAACAGTTCTCAGATATATACTGACCAAAAGTCCTAACCGGTCACTTTAAAAATGACAATAACTTTCTTAAAAGTTACTGCAATTTAATGAAATTTGATATGTGATTTTTTAAGCAAAACGTCCTTGGATTTTTATGATGATTTACCAATTATTATCAAATTTAGATTTGTAATAAAGGAAAAGCTAAAAAAGCTCTAAATCTTAATAGAGCTCAAGATATTACATTTTCAACAATTCAAAATCCACAAATCGTTAGCTGCAACCCAGACCAAGAAATAATTGGAAAAAAATTGTCAATTTTGTGTGACTTTTGACTACAAAAGAAACAGAAAGAATAGGAGGCGTAGTAAAATGTTGTTTAAATTCAACCGGCAAAACATTTAAATTAGCGAATATTCTCAAAAATGGTCTGGTTTGGAAAAAACGATGCAACAAACTGATTTTCACACATATATTACATTTTGTAGCTCGCTCGCTAGTCCACTTTGGTTATGTTTTAGATATGGTTCGAGGTATTTAAATCCACAGAATTATCCGGTTTTAATGTTTAAATCACAATTTTTCATTTTTTTTCTCGAGAGGTTTAAAATTTTCGACCTTCCCGCCTAAACCACGTGACCATAGCAGTGTACACAGCAGTGTTCAGTGAAATGTCTTTGATATTTCTAATTTCTTCTAGCAAAATCTTTATGTAGCTTGACAACATCGATAACGTCATGTATGCAACATTGTTTCACTAACCTCTGAATTTGTAGATTGCATATTCCGCATTAAGTGAACCATGAGGTACAAAATTTTGTCTAGACTGATACATAAATTACATGAAACATGCAACAAATTTTGACAGTGATATCTTTCTTTGGTATTTCTTAATTTTGTTAGAGAAAAAAATCACTAAGGCAGAGACTGGCATATTTCAACGTTTACAAAATATATACATAAAACAAGGGCCGATCCAGGAATTTTTCCAGAAGGGGGGGGGGGGGGGGTCCAAGCCCAAGATTTTTTCTAGGGGGGGCAAACTCAAAAAACCGGACCCCGGTCCCCTCTAGATCCGCCCATGATAAAAGACCGTTTAGTTAAGGAAGTTTTAAATTTGTAATACCAGTAATTTCAAGTTTACATCGTGTTCTTCGAACGTGTTTTATAAGAGGAGGGTTGGTCAAACGATATAAAAGTATGTAAGGCTGCTGATTGTAAAAAGACAGGTATGCCAATAGTAAAGTACACGTCGTCGCTTTTTAACAAAAACCTCGTAACTGCAGCTTGCTTTAAGCTGCACTTACGAGGTTTTCGTTGAAAAGCAGCGATATATCATTCTTAAACGTCAAATCATTTAAATGGAAGCCGGTGTCTAGAACAGGTTTCGTAATGATATTTTAGAATACCGGTACCATGTTTAGAGTTTTTTATATGGACAGTCATTTGAGAACAACGCGGATTTCGTATTATTGAGTTCGTATTGTATCAAGTAGCTACATCGTTGCATATAGAAACTGTTACCGAACTTTACGGTGGTTTGTACTGCACTTAATGCTGTTTTTCACAGAAGAACTCGTAACTATAGCTTTAAACAAGCCACAGTTACGAGGTGTTTTCGATGAAAAGCGACGATATGCAAAAACTGATCTTTCCACTTTAAGGGGGAATGCTCCAGTTTTTCGGAACACTCGGTCATTACTGTAGTAAATTAAACGTTTCGTACCAATATGTTTCGCTACCTTATTTTCAATAATATAACACATCATTACAATTTACCATTTTCGATGGTAAAAGTGTATTTATTATTCGAAACTGATTTCCTCAATATGGAAATCGATTATTTAGAGCAAAACAGTCGTAAGTATGTATGCAGTTACCACTGTTTTGCGTCATTTTATTCACGTGTAGCTGATAAAAATTGCTGTAATTCATTAATAAGTGCGCTGACCTATACATTTTCTCTTTGAATTATTACCAGGACATGTTGCTTAATACAATGAGGGAGTTTTATCAAATTCTATTATGTAGAACTTGAAATATTTCCAAAAATATGCAAATTTTGACATAAATACTCCAGCTTCGTTGATCTAACCGAACACGTGAGCATGCTGTTTTATACATTTACGCGTTGATAATAGCACATATTTTGGGTTTTCTGTTCTTATTAAATGTAAGACGTTACTTTAAATCCGTTTTCGGGACTAAACAATGAATATACAGCATTTTATTAGCATTTTAGTGACCTTGGACAGGTGCAAGAAATTGTGCATTTTTTCGCTGTAGGGGTATGTGAAACGAATGCCCATAAAATTCAAACAAGATCGCTGACCATCCATTTTTATTTTATTTTTCAATTGGTAATAACATGTAATTTCAACATACAAAATATAAATAAATTCTATTATTGGGGAAAAATTAGGAAACTGGAGCATTCCCCCTTAAATGCACTTGCAACATATTTTGTATTAACCTCTCGAAATGTAAAATACAAATCCTGCATGCATTGGCGCACGTCTAACATCAGTTTGTCTAGACAGTTACATACATTACACGAAAATTGCAACAAATTTTGACAGTGAAACATCTTTGGTGTTTATTAAATTTATAAAATATCTTATTTGATGTGTCTTTATTTTGCTAAAAGAATCCTTTGAAGGAGTCCGTAAAATGCTCTATCAGGCAGGGATAAATATAGCGTAGTTTCAAGGGTAGATTTCCCACGTGACTGTTTGGAAACGTACACACGTACATACGACTTAATCGCTCGGTTCAATGTCGTTTTTTTCCACTAATTCCGCGACTTAAACTGAAAGTATTTTGATGAAATAAAGTGCATCCGAGGCTTCTGGGTAAAATTCTCTGCTCTATCTCACTCTAATGCTTCAGCAAATATTCTTGAAAGCAAACATAAAATTCTGTGTCCAAAAAGCTAGGAGATGTACATATCTCAGGGAAGAAATACTCAAATATCCCTGCTTTCTTTAACACGAAATGCGTCGTCTGCCCAATTGAAATTGTTCAGGTTAGACAATTTGTCGTTTAGTAGTTCACTGGCTACCGCAGCTTTCATAAGTAGAACCCGCCACGATAATATGTCATCTGCAGAGTTACAATTGTCAACTAACAGTTTATATACATTTATTATTCAATTTTCTATTCATTCATTGTGAAGTCCTACATTCAAAGCTTTCTATGGTAAAATTCTCTGTTCTATCTCACTCTAATGCTTCAGCAAATATTCTCGAAAGCAAACATAAAATTCTGTGTCCAAAAAGCTAGGAGATGTACATATCTCAGGGAAGAAATACTCAAATACCCCTGCTTTCTTTAACACGAAATGCGTCGTCTGCCCAATTGAAATTGTTCAGATCAGACAATTTGTCATTTAGTAGTTCAGTTTATGAATGAGCACAAGTGCTCATTGTACAAATGGTGGCTTTCGAATTTACGCTGGCTACCGCAGCTTTCATCAGTAGAACCCGCCACGATAATTTGTCATCTGTAAAGTTACAATCGTCAACTAACAGTTTATATACATTTATTATTCAATTTTCTATTCATTCATTGTGAAGTCCTACATTCAAAGCTTTCTATGGTGAAATTTAAGTATCAATATTATTTTGATTATTTGTAAAGACATGTTACTGTGATTGTTTTTAAAGTTATAGATCTTATTTCTTTCAAGTGAAATTAAAAATCTATAGAAAATTGACATCCAAAATTATAGGGAGGTAATAAAAAGGGATTGCTGTAGATCTACATAGGTTATTTTGATTAAGTGCTTTTTAGGCTAGTAAATATTCACTTTGACCTGGACAAAATTAGAACAGAAATGAAACCTATGCTATTGTACTCGGGAAGTACCCACCTTCTCACAGAAAAAAATATACTTCGATCCCTTCGTTGCGATTTGAGTAATTTTGGGTCAAAAAATGTTGTTTTTTTTCGCGAAAAATGTGAAAAATTGGAACCTTCAATTTTTTTCAGGAATTGTTGATTCTTATGCAGTTTTTAGGTGAGAAAATAGTAGAGAATATGAATTAGATGGGTAAAAAAGGAAGATTCAGCGAAAAATCGAAAAAACTGATTTTTTACTATTTTTTTTTAGTCAAAAGTGGGGGGGGGGGGGGGCAAAAAGGTGGGCGGGGGGATTTATATAACATAGCACTGAATTCTTTCAATGCATAATTCCTATTTTAGATTATTATAATGAAAACTGAATAAGAGGTAAGAAATTAAGTTCAAAAATATCCCTCTGATGCGATTTCTGTAATTTTGTTGCAAAAAAAATGTACTTGGTGAAAAATGGGAAAAAATAGATTTTTCTATTTTTTTTTTCAGAAATTGTTCATTTTTATGCAGTTTTTAAGGAAGGAAATGTTAGCATATATGGATTAGATGGGTACAAAAGTATCATTCAGCAAAGAATCATATCTTTTTTGACGATTTTTTTAGTCAAGAGGATGGGGATAGCTAGACTGGTGGTGGTATAGGCTTATATAGATATGAACTTAGCATTGAATATTTATTGGATAATTTCTATTTAAATTATCATAATGAAATGAATTGGTTCTGGTGTAAGAAGAAAATTAAAAGAATCCCTCTGGTGCGATTCATTTTATTTTTGGGCAAAACATTGGTATTTTAAGTAAAAAGTGGGAAAATTTGGAGTTTTCTATTTTTTTTTTTTTTTTTAATATTTTCAATCTTTATTCAATTTTATTATGCAGTTTTATGTCAGAAAATGTTAGCAAATAAATTAGATGGAAACAAAAGTAAAATTCAATAAAACAAAAATCATAAGAACTAAATTTTCATGAATTGTTATTCCACAGATGTGTAGGGAAGGGGACAGATATGCTGGTAGATGTATTGATATGGTTGAAAAAAATATATTGACAAATATTAGTATCAGAAGCCTTGGGTATGTACAAATTCAAGTCACTTTTGACAAACAGCAACTCTAAACACCAAAACAGCCCAGCGCTATATTGCATAAAAGCTTTCGATCATAGGAAATCTATTACTGATACAATTAAAAAAACCATAATAATTATCACTTTCATTCCGCATTTATAGAACATTTTGTAAATATTTATATTGAATATGACATGTTTTTCCGCACGTATTTGTAATCTTGTTTTACAGTGATAGACCACTGTGTCCAAACCTAATTTATAATAAACTATTGTTCTTGTTCTTGTTATGAACATCCTAAATGACGTAAACATGTTTCTATAGGGGTTTCTACCCTTTTTTATTGCTCCCTACATGAAACCAGTCTGCTGAAAAACAGACTCTGTCTTTTGCCTAATATTAGGCGTTTTATAAAGTACCAATAGGGTAAGATAATGTTGTTAGATATACAAGTAAGGGGCTAAGAACAGAATTTTGTGTTATTTGAATTACTTTGATCCAATATTTAAACGTTAGACGATTTCAGTGAGTCTTGTAAGGGTACCGGTTTTAAGGTTCTAGAATAGCTTTCCCTCTGGCATATTATTAAAGGCATTTGGAATACGAAATCGTGAGTGATCAACCATTGCTTTTATTGTAACTTTAGTTTTACAGCAGACAACAGCGGTTCTTGTAAAAATCTTGATTTGAATTAACTATGGAATAGGATCTGCTTTGCTTGGGGAGATGCCCTCGGGTTCAAACAGCATGGGGATAAAGACGCGGTAAAGAAGATGCATGATGATTGATTTACATGTATTTTATCTTTTTTCTACTTTAGGCCTATACATTTATCCTCATTCTTTACTGTCACATAATCTCATTGTTTGTGGCACTATATTATCTACATCCATTTTTAACAAGAATCGCTATATGCCGAACCACAAAAGGCGTTGGTTCTTCCAATCCCATTTAGTCTTTGAATTGTATGAGCATTACTCTCTATAGGCGCGTAGGAAGCAATTTCATATTGGGGAGGGGGAGCTGTCAAAGCACAGTCATATCCGGGCCAGTATCTGAGTATTGGGGGAGGGGGGGGGGCTAAATTGAATTTTCTCTAAATTTTCAGTGGTAAATAAGGAAAATTAGGCATTTTGGCCAACTTGTTGCTTATCCCTCAACCTTATATAGCCCCCTGTTCCTACGGGCCTGAATATCTAAGTCATGTCCATTAAAATGGATGTTCCTTGATGGTCTTTACATGACCCGGGGTGGTATACATTCTACCTGATGATTACAAGGCCCAATGACAATGACATGGTCAACCAAACTGGACAGCATTTGATATGGAGATTCTGTTGAGAAGTAGCGCATTAATTAACAACCCCAACCACCCCAAACAAACATTGTTAGTATCAATACGCCATATTTCACCTTAATCACCCATCCCAGTACAGTATATGTACTTAATTCTCTTTAGCAATAGATAGTTTTTTAAGTATCATTTATGTTTGGTCACAATTCATATCATTATACTTTTTTTGACATTTTCTATAAATGAAATAGAAATGGACAATCTTCACATGATCAGGTGCAACTAATGTTACAGAATGACTGAAAATTTGCTGAACGCAGCATTTAATCATGGAATGAATGTTACTTTTTAGACTTTTTAGCCAAATTTCGTTGTTTTATATTATGTTGTTTAACACGTTTTCATATAACATGTACCCATCTAAATACTTCATACAAATTAAAACTCCCCCCCCCCCAAAAAAAAAAACACCAAAAAAACAGAAATCTGAAAAAAAAAAATCACTAAATTTCATTTTAATTTCCACAAAGTGGCAATGAATCTTGTGCGAAACATAAGCTGGATTTACCGTTATCTTTTTTATGAATTGTCGGTATAATGTTATAAAATCTCGTAATTACAGCTGCTACAATCAATCTGTAGTTGCGACATTTTAGATTTACACCGATAGAATACTATTCTTTGTCCAAAATTTCGTCAACGTTTACTTTGTAAAATTGATCCCTATTACAGAAATCGCAGGAGGGATTCTTTTAGTCGTTTAAAACTGTTTACTTTTTCCCTAACCCTATTCATTTAGTTAAAACAATCTAAGATAGGAAGTATCTCAATTAAGAATTCAGTGCTATGTTAATATCAATCTCCTCCCCCACCCGACCCCTACCCCCACCCCCTATTTGATGCACTAGCAGCACTACCACCCCTTTTTTGACTAAAAATCACTAAAAAATATTTAGCTTTTATGATTTTCTTAATTACAAATATCTTTCCATCTGATTTATATGTATAATTATGCTTACATTGCCTCACCTAAAACATCATAAAATCAACAAAATTAATACTGAATATATAGAAAATTCCAGTTTTTTGCCGTTTTTCACCAAAATACCAAAATGTTTCCTCAAAATTACAACATAAATCGCAATAGAGGGTTTCTTTTACTTTTATCTTACCACTTATCAAGTCAATTTCATTATAATACATCTAAAATAGGAATTATTCCATGAAGAATGTTGCATCAATATTCCACCCCATCCGCCTTCTTTGCCCCCACCCCCCTTTTGATTAGAAAAAAATCATAAAAAAATCAGTTTTTACGATTTTTCGCTGAATCCTCCCTTTTTACCCATCTAATTCATATTTGCTACCATTTTCTCACCTAAAAACTGCATGAAAATCAACAATTCATGAGAAAATTGAAAATTCCAATTTTTCACATTTTTCGCGAAAAACCCCATTTTTTGACCCAAAATTACTCAAATCGCAACGGAGGGATCGAAGTATATTTTTTTCTGAGAATAGGTGGGTACTTCCCGAGTACAATAGCATAGGTTTCATTTCTGTTCTAATTTTGTCCAGGTTACCCCTGTTTCAGTTTTAGTTTGACTAGACTATTTATTTGTTTGAATGAATCGAAGATCTTGAAATAAATCATCAGTCAGAGTATAAAGGTCATAGTACATTTACGGTTGCATTGCAACCCCTCTGCATTTCCATCACAGTCTAGGGAGCACGTAGTATCCTTCAGAAATACTCCCTAATTCATTAACCTATTACAACACAGTGACTCTTTTTGACTCCCCACAAGATAATGGCTTTGAAAAACATTGTGGAAAATGAAGAAATTGCTTTAGACAAGCAATTTCTTCATTTTCCACAATGTTTTATACAGAAAAAAAAGACCAAAAAAATTAAAAATTTTATTCATTTTTAATTGTTGTCTGTGCGCAACATCTTTGAATTTGGACAAGTCCAAAATTTTGTCGTTTGGTAATGGGTTAAAGAGATTACCTGGCTCACAAGTGAGCTGTTTGAGAGGATTGTACCAGACACTGATCAAGGATTTCTGTCATTTATAGCCTTCTTTTGTTCATGATCTCCTTTACCTCATCTTATCTAAATCTGTACATGCGAGGGATTTCATGAAAAGTGTCGATGTTGAAGTTCTAGTATATGAAACACTTGACTTGCTTTTTGCATTTTTCTGAAAGTTACGACATTTAAGGATTTCTATGTTATCTATCACATTTTCTTATTCAAGATTCCCGTCACTACAGTACAGAATATTCAAAGCTGTACATGTGATGGTTTTGAAGAAACGTGTCGATGTTGTTGTTCAAGTATATGAAAAACTTGACTTGCTTTTTGCACGTTTTCCCACTTTTTCATGAATGCAAAATTAAAATGTTTGTTCGATCAATCATGAGCCATTGTTACGAGGTTTTGACATCCCACCGATCATAAAGGCTCTTTTGCATATTTTATGTTTTTTGAAATTCGCGAATAACAAGCACGGAACCAGACATTTTTGTCCGGGGTGGGTGGGGAGGGTGTCCCATAGGAATTTTTGTAGTACGAAAGATTCAAATAAGATCATTCTGAAAACACATTTTATTGATGTTTTTGAGAAAGAAGGGCTCCTTGGTTTCACTACTATTCTGTTGAAGATGGCAAAATGGGTAAAAGAAGAAAACACTTATGGTAATTTTATTTCTGGGTCATGATAAAATATTTTATATTTCAAAACACAAGATTTGCCACAGCTTGGAAGTTTGTCACAAAATTATTGTTTCCATTCGAGTGATTTTGTCTATATTAAATGAGCACAAGTGCTCATTGTACAAATGGTGGCTTGCGAATTTACGCTGGCTACCGCAGCTTTCATCAGTAGAACCCGCCACGTTAATTTGTCATCTGCAAAGTTACAATTGTCAACTAACAGTTTATATACATTTATTAGTTAATTTTCTATTCATTCATTGTGAAGTCCTACATTTAAAGCTTTCTATGGCGAAATTTAAGTATCAATATTATTTTTATAAAATTTTAAGACATCTTACTATGATTATTTGTAAAGTTATAGATCTTATTTCTTTCGAGTGAAACAAATTATAAATCTATAGAAAAGTGACATTCTGAATTATAGGGAGGTAATAAAAAGGGATTGTTGTAGATCTACATAGGTTATTTTGATTAAGTGCTTTTATTTGTTTGACTGAATCGAAGATCTTGAAATAAATCATCAGTCAGAGTATAAAGGTCATAGTACATTTACGGTTGCATTGCGACCCCTCTGTATTTCCATCACAGTCTAGAGAGCACGTAGTATTCTTCAGAAATACTCCCTTATCCATTATCCCATTACCACACAGTGACTCTTTTTGACTCCCCACAAGATAATGGCTTTGGAAAACATTGTGGAAAATGAAGAAATTGCTTTAGACAAGCAATTTCTTCATTTTCCACAATATTTCATACAGAAAAAAAGACAAAAAAATTTAAAATTTTATTCATTTTTAATTGATGTCTGCAACATCTTTGAATTTGGACAAGTCCAAAATTTTGTCGTTTGGTAATGGGTAAAAGAGATTACCTGGCTCACAAGTAAGCTGTTAGAGAGGATTGTACCAGACACTGATCAAGGAGTTCTGTCAATTATAGCCTTCTTTTGTTCAAGATCTCCTTTACTACATCTTATTTAAATCTGTACATGCGAGGGTTTTCATGAAAAGTGTCGATGTTGAAGTTCTAGTATATGAAACACTTGACTTGATTTTTGCATTTTTCTGAAAGTTACGACATTAAAGGATTTCTATGTTATCTGTTGCCTTTTCTTATTCAAGATTCCCGTCACTACAGCTTATTCATAGCCGTACATGTGGGTTTTTTTTAAAAATAAGTGTCGATGTTGATGTTCAAGTATATCGCTGTTTTTTTCAACGAAAACCTCGTAACTGCAGCTTAAAACAAGATGTAGTTACGAGGTTTTCGTTTAAAAGCGACGATATGAAAAACTTGACTTTGTTTTTGCACTTTTTCCCACTTTTTAATGAAGGCAAAAATAAGATGTTTGTGTGATAAATCGAAATAACTTCGAGCTTTTGTTACGAGGTTTTGACATCCTACCGATGATAAAGGCTTTTTTTGCATTTTGTATGCTTTTAAAATTATGCCAAGTCAATTCACGGATACCAAAGAAGGATTCAGACATTTTTTTGTCCAAGGGGGAAGGGGGTAGGCGGAGGGAGTGTCCGACAGGCATTTTTGTAGCGGGCTGTACGACCGAGCCTGTCGCACGAAAGATTCAAATAAAGTCATTCTGAAAGCGTATTTTAGGTCCAACTAGAGGAAAACAGGACCAAATACCCCCTGGATCCGCATATATACTAGTCAAAACTTCTAACCGGCCACTTTAAAAACAAAGATAACTTTTTCTGTGGTGATTGGGTTGTCATGAAATTTGCTATGCGAATTTTTAAGCAACTTTCCAGATGATTTTGGCAAAAAATACCGTTATTTTATTGAATTAATGTCTATGACCCATCATTAAAAACACCACTTTCTAGCTATAGGACATGCATCAAATTACATACACTTGTAAATGCACTTCAAATAAGTTGATTCACCGTGCTGGATTTCAAGATTTTGCTTCAACAAGAAAATAATTACATGTAACAGATATCTTTTTACTCAATATTCATATGCAAGGGTGGTAATTTAAAACACTTTTGTCAAATATTTCCATAATTATGCATTAATTCAAAATTCTAAACCGTTAAAAATGCTTATGTTTGTATTTGGAATGGAAATATAACACAGTTTAGGATTTACTGGCACTTTGCAAATTTCGTCTCTGGCTCTTTGGTGCTAATGATGGATTGTATACGTTAAAGGCGTAAATTGAGAAAAGCTCAAAAAGCTCTAAATTCTCCCAGAGCTCAAAAAATCGTCAAAGTAGCGTTATTGGTCTCATGGAAAAATTGAAAATGTTTGACAAATATACGCGGCATATGGCCCTAGAAGAAAATGAAAGCTTGTGTATGCAGTGAAATGGTTCTCAAAAACAACATTTAAACACGTTTTTCTTCGAAAATTCTTTAAATACAGACTGATGATTCCCTGTGAGCTACAAAATGTAGGATATGTGTAAAAAACAGTTTGTTGTATCGTTTTCCCACACCAGACCATATTTGAGCATATTCGCTGGATAAAATGTTTTGTCGATTGAATTTAAACAACATTTTACCCATGCCTTCTACTCTTCGTGCTTCTTCTGCAGTCATAAGTCACACAAAATTGACAATGTTTTCCAATTCTTTTCTAGGTCTGGGTTGCGGCTAACGATTTGTGTTATTTGAATTGTTGAAAGTGTAATATCACGAGCTCTATCAAGATTAAGAGCTTTTTGAGCTTTTCTTTTAGTAAACATCCCAATTTGATAATTGTTGGTAAAGTAAATCATCATGGAATCCCACGTACAATATGCTTAAAAATTCACATATCAGATTTCATTAAAATGTAATAACTTTTAAGAAAGTTATCGTCATTTTCAAAGTGGCCGGTATGGACTTTTGGCCAGTATATGTGGTACCTGCGCTTTTTGGCCTATCACCAGACGATAAATCAAACTTTCAAGGTAAGTTTTATTTTTAAGCTGTTGACGATGACAAAATTGGTAAAAGAATCAAGATTCAACATTTTAAAGTGACATTTCACAATTATTTTTACATAAATTTTACTTTTATTATGCCCCCGATAGGGAGGCATCATAAATTTGACTTGTCCGTCCGTCTGTCCGTCTGTCCGTCTGTCCGTCTGTCCGTCTGTCTGTCCGTCTGTCCGTCTGTCTGTCCGTCATTCCGTCCAAAAACTTTAACATTGGCCATAACTTCCTTATTACTTAACATATTCGCTTCATACTTTACCACAACATTCCTTGGTACATTACCTTTCTGTAGGCACATACTTTGGTGACCTTGACCCCTGGATGACCTTGACCTTGAACATAGATTGGCCATAATTTAAAATCAAAGCGGTGTCGGGGGCATTGTCATCTTACAGTGACAGCTCTTGTTCTATCTGAAAGAGCATCTTCTCTTATGGAAATTCTGAAAATTGCAAGTCAAAATATTGAACCGTTGACAAGAAATATATATTTTTGTGCTAAAATTAGACAAATTGTTGTGGACAACAGTTCGGATTTATATAGAATTTGTCATTTCTGTCTCAACTTTAAAGGCGCATTTTTCGCTTATAAATAACATCTCCAAAAAACGGATAGCATTTCTTCGCATTAGAATAAACAATCTTTGCATCAAGACATACTTTTAAAAAATGAAATAAATGTGAAATGTCACTTTAATGCCATGCAATTTCTTGTCATAACAACAAACATAAAACATACACAAAGAAGAAAACATTAATGGTCATTCTATTACTGGATAATGTTCAAATATTCTATATTCCGTATCTCGAGATCTATCGTTTGTCACAGCTTTGAAATTGGTCACTCATTATTATTTTCATTTGATAGGTTTCGTCTATTTTGAATGGGCAAAAGTGCTCACTTTACAAATGATGGCTTGCGAATTCACAAACCGGACAAACAAAAGCATTTCGTATGTGTTGTTACAAAATCCCGTAACTACGGCTTTATTCAAGCCGTAGTTAAGAGATTTTATAGCAACACCCACGGTTTATCAAAACACAACGGCAAACCTAGTCTATTTTAAGCATAAAATTCATTGATTTTGCATCTTTCTCTGGTTTTCCCTAAGGATCATCGCCTTTTCTTGTTCAAGATTCCTGTCACTACAGCTTATTCAAAGCTGTACATGTGAGGTTTTTGATGAAAAGTCTCAATGTTGGTGTTCAAGTTATATCGTTGCTTTTAAACGAAAACCTCGTAACTGCAGCTTAAAACAAGCTGCAGTTACGAAGTTTTCGTTGAAAAGCGACGATATGTAAAACTTGACTTGCTTTTAGCACATTTTACCACTTTTTAATGAAGGCAAAATTAAGATGTGTGTGTGTGTGTGTGTGATCAATCAAAATAACGCCGAGCTAATGTTACGATGATTTTACATCCCACCAACGATAAAGGCCCTTTTGCATGTTGTATGCTTTTAAAATTATGCCAAGTCAAATCGCGGATAACAAGCACGGGACAAGACATTTTGTGCGGTGGGGGTACGCGGGGTGGGTGTCCGACAGGCATTTTGTAGCGGTGTGTTCGACCGAGCCTGGTGCACGAAAGATTCAAATAAAATCCTTGTGATTTTAGGTCCAATTAGAAGGAAACAGGACCGAGGACCCCTGGATCCGCACATAGATGATAATAGGGTACATGCGCTTCTTGGCCTATCACTAGTCGATAAGTTAAACTTTATTAGTTTTATTTTTTAGCTTTTGAAGATGACGAAATTAGTAAAAGATACACGATTCAAAATTTCAATGACGTATAATCCAATTTTATTCACCTTTCAGGGTGTGGCTAAGCAAACAGGTTATTCGACGAGTTTACTTCTCGATATTTTGGTTGATATAAGAGATTAACGTGCGGCACGAGCATGAACACATTTCGAAATTGAAAGAATGTTCGATTGTAAAATGCATTGTTATAAAATCTCGTAACTACAGCCTGGTACACACTGAAGTTATAATGTTTTGCAATACTACCGACGATTTACCGCTAAGCGACAAGGCTGTTTCTCCCCAAGCTAAATATTATTTGGCTCCGCCCTGTCTCCCGAATAAAAACAGAATATAAATTATACAATTTCTTGTCATAACAACAAACATACGAAAAGAAGACAAATATCAATGGTCATTCCATTACTGGATAATGTTAAAATATTCTGTATTCCTTAAAACGAGATCACTCGTTTGTCACAGCTTTGAAGTTGGTCAAACTCATTATTATTTTCATTTGAGAGGTTATGTTTATCTTGAATGAGCACAATTGCTCACTTTACAAATGGTGGCTTGCGAATTTACGCTTGCTACCGCAGCTTTCATCAGTAGAACCCGCCACGATAATTTGTCATCTGCAACTTATACGAGGAAACAGACAGTTTAAATACATTTATAATTTGATATTTTATTTGTTTATAGTAGATAAGGTCTACATTCAAAGCTTTCTATCGTGAAATTGATGTATCGATGGTATCAATATTCGAATAAAACTATTTCAATAGAAATCCTTCTTTGATTGTTTTGAAATTTTTTCATTAGATCTACTGCCTTCGGGTGAAACATAAATATATTGAAATGGACATAGAAATTATAGGGAGGTAATAAAAAGCGACCACCGTATCACGGTGGGGATTGTGCTAGTCTGGCTTACCTGCCCCTAATACTGCGTTATTGGGTCAGGAAGACACCAGTAATGGCGACGTCCATTGCACTGATATTTTAACAAAGGTAAAGAACAAAGTTCTTTAATTTTGTGAGCAGAGAAGGGTCATTAGAAGAGTAGATAGGTTTCGGTATATTTTTAACTCCAGCAATAAAAGTTTAACATGACCGCAACGCTAACCCGAAATAAAACGGTTTTAAATTATGTACATGAAAACTATATGACGGCAATTTGGATACAACCCTGTACAGTAGTCCGATTAGCTCAGTGGTTAGAGCGTCTACTCTGAAATCCAGAGGTCCCTGGTTCGAATCCCAAGAGAGTTACATGTTTTAGCCACACCCCCTTTCTTTTTACATTTTTCATACCAAATGGTTCTACAGATTGCAAAGACGTAATAAAAACACAATTACCAATTATGTTTTAATTGCATCTTAGTGATTTCCAGAATAGTTTGGTTTGAGAAAATGTATTAAAGCACAATGTAGACGAAAAAAAACATTTGCCCAACGTGGGAATCGATCCTTGGCCCTCTGGGGTCGAAGTCAGACGCTCTACCACTGAGCTAATCAGACTACTGGTAAGGTGATCGTCCAAATTGCCTTAATAAGTTTTCATGTACATAATTTAAAACCGTTTTATTTCGGGTTTGCGTTGAGGTCATGTAAATCTTTTATTGCTAGTATCAAAATTATACCGAAACCTATCTACTCTTTTAATGACCCTTCCCTGCTCACAAAATTAAAGAACTTTGCTCTTTATCTTTGTAGTGAAATCTCTCCACTGGAGGCCGCCATTGTTACTGAATGCCTGACGTACTAAAATACATAGTACGACAGGGAACCAGACTAGGGATTGTGCATGCTGGGATGGATAACGAATACGGACAAAAATAATCTCGAATCTTGTCAAATATTTTGCAATAACTCCTTTATTTCTTTGTCGATTTTCAAAAGGTCTGTTGCATGTACCCCGCCTTGAAAATCTCTTTCCTCGGATACATAGATTATTTGTGGTATCCTTTTAATTTTTCCAAAAATTGATCCCAACTGACCAGAAAACGAAATGATAACGACTACGGCAAAATAAGCCACGCTTCAGGTAGGAAATTGTCCAATATTTTTCTTATTTCTGTGTCAATTTTCAAGCGATTTGTTGCGTGTACCCCGCCTTACTGAGCGCTTTCCTCAGGTGTATAACTTATTTGAAAACTCCCCATATTTTTCCCAAAAATTGATCCCAACTGACCTGAAAAACGATAAGATTTTTTGTCGTTTTTCTGGTCGGTTGGGATCACCTTTCGCAAAAAGTACAAAAAGGTTTCGTGTAAAGCATATATCGGAGGAAAGAGATCAGTAAGGCGGGGTACATGCAACAAACCGTTTTTGAATTGACGCAGAAATAAGGAAGTTATTGCAAAAATGTCTTACCTGAAGCGAGGCAAATTTGTCCGTAGATTTACCCATCCCAGCATGCACAATCCCCACCGTGCGTATGATGATTTTTATTATGTGACCTTATTATATTCTGTTTTTATTCGGGAGACAGGGCGGAGCTTAGTAAAAGGTCCATTCCATTTAAGCTTGGGGAGAAACAGCCTTCTCGATTAGATGTAATTCGTCTGTATTGTTGCAAAACATTATAACTACATCGTGAATCAATCTGTAGATACGAGGTTTTATGACAACACATTTTACAATCGCGCATTGTTCTAATTTGAAATATGCTCATGCTCGTGCCGCGCGTTTTTCTCTTCTGTCAACCAAGGTATCGAGAAGTAAACTCGTCGAATAACATCTTTACTTAGCCACGCCCTGTCAGGTGAATAAAAACGGAATATACATGTATTGTTATAGTCTGTAAATATTGACCGGAACCCGACGAATATTCAATGTGTAACTGTCACGCGGAATTATCAATACTCGCCAGTAGGGTTAGTAGTTCCTCCATGATTTGAAGCAATTGGAAGAGAAAAACACAGATCCTGTGGCCAGTTTCATCACAATATTTAAGACGCATTTTGGTCTTACCTATGCCTTACCACATAGTTAGGGCACAAATCACGTATCCCACCTAGGTAAAGTAATAGTTGCTTTAACCATTGCGTAAGTCGTCGATAAGTCAGATGAAACTGGCCCCTGTTCATATTGCACTTATGCAAAGACCATTAATATTAAATGTACTTTCAATATCTTTCACATCAACCTCTCGAAATGTGAAATACATACCGCTGTTTTTCATCGAAAACCTCGTATCTGCAGCTTAAAACAAGCTGCAGATACGAGGTTTTAGATGAAAAGCGACAATATCTTGCATGCATTGACGCACGTCTAACATCAGTTTGTCTAGACAGTTACATACATTAAACGAAACTTGCAACAAATTTTGACAGTGAAACATCTTTCATGTTTATTAATTTCATAAAATATTTTTGATGTCTCTTTATTTTATTAAAAAAATCATTTGAAGATGGTTAAAACGTGCTTGTTTAGGCGAAGATGGCAAAATAGTTTACAGAACCTCAAAGAATGTCGCTTATCCCATTACCAAACGACAAAATTTTAGAATTGCCCAAATTCAAAGATTTTGCAGACAACAATTTGAATTAAATGAAATATTACACTTTTTTGGTCTTTTTGTATAGAAAATATTGTGGGAAATAAAGAAATTGCTTGTCACAAGCAATTTCTTCAAATGTTTTCCACAATATTTTCCAAAGTCATTATCTTGTTAGGAGTCAAAAAGAGTCATTGTGTGGTAATCCGTTAAATAAATATAGCGTCGTTTCCAAGGTAGATATCCTACGTGACTGTTTCGAAACGTACACACATACACTCGACAAAATCGCTCGCTCCAATGTTATTGTTATTGTATATTCTGTTGTACATTTTATATACCCCATGGGTCTATGACCTTCTGGTTTGAATAAAGAATGTTGTTTTTTCCACTAATTCATTTAATTAAACTGAAAGTATTTGATGAGATAAAGTGCATCCGAGCCTTTCTCGGTAAAATTCTCTGTTTTATCTCACTCTATGGCTTCAGCAAATATTCTTGAAAGCAAACATAAAATTCTGTGTCCAAAAAGCTACGAGATGTGCATATCTCAGGGAAGAAATACTCAAACACTCATGCTTTCTTTAACACAAAATGCGTCGTCTGCCCAATTGAAATTGTATAGGTCAGACAATTTGTCGTTTAGTAGTTCAGTTTATGAATGAGCACAAGTGCTCATTGTACAAATGGTGGCTTGCGAATTTACGCTGGCTACCGCAGCTTTCATCAGTAGAACCCGCCACGATAATTTGTCATCTGCAAAGTTGAAATTGTCAACTAACAGTTTATATACATTTATTATTCAATTTTCTATTCATTCATTGTGCAGTCCTACATTCAAAGCTTTCTATGGTGAAATTTAAGTATCAATATTATTTTTATAATTTGTTAAGATATCTTACTATAATCATTTTTAAAGTCATAGATCTTATTTCTTTCGAGTGACATTATAAATCTATAGAAAATTGACATACAAAATTATAGGGAGGTAATAAAAAGGGATTGCTGTAAATCTACATAGGTTATTTTGATTAAGTGATTTATTTGTTTGAATGAATCGAAGATCTTGAAATAAATCATAAGTCAGAGTATAAAGATCATAGTACATTTACGGTTGCATTGCAACCCCTCTGCATTTCCATCACTGACTAGGGAGCACGTAGTATTCTTCAGAAATAATCCCTAATCCATTAACCCATTACCACACAGTGACTTTTTTTGACTCCCCACAAGATAATGGCTTTGGAAAACATTGTGGAAAATGAAGAAATTGCTTTAGACAAGCAATTTCCTCATTTTCCACAATATTTTATACAGAAAAAAAGACCAAAAAATTAAAAATTTTATTCATTTTTAATTGTTGTCTGTTCACAACTAGCGCATCTGACCCTCATTCGAGAGGTCCCGGGTTCGATACCCGGCCGCGGCTAATACCCTTTCTGACAAAATTGTCACCCACCAATGGGTTTGAAACCGTTAACCTAAGTGGGCGAGCAGCTGGAGGCTCGGTAAGGGTGTTGTGGTAGTACTGGTTTGAGAAATAACAGGAATCCATGGGTAGGTGCTCCAGCCGCCGCGATATGACCCTGGCAGTTGAAAACGGCGTAAAACCCCAATAAACTCAAACTGTTCACAACATCTTTGAATTTGGACAAGTCCAAAATTTTGTCGTTTGGTAATGGGTTAAAGAGATTACCTGGCTCACAAGTGAGCTGTTAGAGAGGATTGTACCAGACACTGATCGAGGATTTCTGTCATTTATAGCCTTCTTTTGTTCAAGATCTCCTTTACAACATCTTATCTGAATCTGTACATGCGAGGGTTTTCATGAAAAGTGTCGATGTTCAAGTTCTAGTATATGAAACACTTGACTTGCTTTTTGCATTTTTCTGAAAGTTACGACCATAAAGGATTTCTATGTTAACTGTCGCCTTTTCTTATTTAAGATTCCCGTCTCTACAGCTTATTCAAAGCCGTAAATGCGTATGCCTTAAAATATCAATATTATTTTTATTATTTGTTAAGACATCTTACTATGATTATATTTAAAGTTATAGATCTTATTTCTTTCGAGTGAAATTATAAATCTATAGAAAATTGACATACAAAATTATAGGGAGGTAATAAAAAGGGATTGCTGTAGATCTACATAGGTTATTTTGATTAAATGGGTGATTGTGACGCGGAATTATCAATACTCGCCAGCAATCGTGCATTGCGCAGCAGGTTCGGTACAGTGCTCGGTGTAGTGTTCGTAAGCATTGCGACGTTGTATTCTGCACGTGCTCCTCGTGTCGAATATACGACGTGTCGGCTACGTTAGAAAATGTCATTACTTCAGTCTATATAAGCTGCAGCGTAGGTACGGAATTTCAAACATAACCAACGGATGGGTCGATCCATCCTGTACCTACAGAAGCAATTCTTTCATTTTCCACATTGTTTTCTACTGTCTATGCCTTAGGGTGTAAAAAGGGTCAGTATGTGAGAATTGGGTGAGGGTCACTCAAACTACAGCGTATGAAACCAGCGTATTGATATACTTAACCAAACTTATAAGTACTCCGTTTTATATTATGCGCAAAATTTTCCCCGGTAAAGGAATATCAAAAGTCGATATTGTTTTTAATTCCCTAACTTCATTGCTTGATCAATAGCATTTTCATTTTGCAAAAAAATGTGCAAAATGGTTAACTTCCTGTCGACTAAAGAAAATTCAAATACACCTCCTGTGTTTCACACATGAATCCCACGTGTTTAATTTACAATTCATTCTTTTACGCATTGACGTGCCAAACATAAAAACATAAAACGCGTCGGAAATCTTTACAACAACAACCAATAACAATGGGTGTTTGACAAGGTGGTGCAATTAAAGCGTAGGTAATATTCTCATACCCACATTTCCAGTCGTTCTATACAAATTCAGTTCAAAATATCGTTCGTAACTGTCAAACATCAACATTTTTGTTACATTTGTGCCATTTTTCTAAAGAAATGCCATCCGTATCATAAATGTACATGCAACTGCTGTCACCCATTTTGTGGCCAAGTACATACGAACCGGAAGTGCTGCCAACCTACCAAGACAACCATGTGATATGAAATCAAGCCGGAATTAGGACCGTAACATTGTTTTGTCTCGCCTACGTGAGTTGAAGAGTTCAGTGACTGTCACAGAAAGGGATACATTATGCCTTCAAGGGAGACCATTCAGTATCCAAACTATCCGATAACGGCTAAATTAATCATGACATGATGTACAAGATGCATAAAGCATGACCTGACCAATGTTCAGTTGCCAAGGATGCATTAAATTTGCTAATTGTGAAAAAGCGATTTACAGACTAACGATTTACTGTCCAGTATGATGATGATCTGGCACATGCTTAGCAAGCATAGAGATTCTTATACCGACTTCTAAATTATTAAAAAGATATCCCTACAGCATAATTCAGGAATTACAAAATGTTTTTGCGTTCATGGTACCATGCTATTGTGTGAGCGAACAAGGAACACACAAAATCTTGACTTTGTGACTTTTGCTACATTGTACCTACAGTGGCATCCGTTAGCTGCTTCTTGTTCAATTCATGTTCTTGTGAAATTTATGAAAATTCAATAGATGATGGTAATATGGTTAAAATTAAGTTGTGTCAAATTTGGTTAAGATATGTTAAGCCTGTCCCGAGATATGCTTTATGATATAGTCGGAGTACTTATAAGTTTTGAGTAGTGTATTTTAAGGCATACGCTGACATACGCTGATAAACGATAGGGGTACGCTGGAATACGTAGCACGTATGCGGGGATCCGTACGTCGGTGTAGGCTGATGTACGCTGAGGACTAAAAAGTATTTGAATATGTGCAAACATTTTCAGCGTATGTCAGCGCATGAATTTTACGCTCATCATACGTTTCTCATTACGCTGAATTCGCTTGGTGTAAGGTAATAGTGCGTTACTCGTACGTCGAATACGGTTCTCATGAGTTGAATACCATAAAGGATGCCGTGCTGCAACATTACAATGATTTGTTGTTTATTTGTTTTCGTTTCTGTGGGAATTAATGATTGGTTAGGCCTAATTTTCGACTATGGTGACCAGCCTGTTATCACATAATGACCGGCTTCTTTTGCACTATAGGATGTGTCTGTTTGAGCACAAGTCGAGGGCTTGGTGCAAAACTATTGTAACTACATTTTGTAAAATTTTACAGGAGAGGGAAAAAACTTGTTGACTTTCTCAAAGATAAAGAGGGAAAATGATTCTAAATATATTTTTATGTATACAGAATTAAAACCTAATATTAGAACACATGATTTATTCCCTGCTAAAGATTCAGAAAATGCAAAAAAGTGAATTTCTGAAAAATATGTAGTTACAATAGTTTTGCACTGAGCCCTCGAAGTGCTCATTCCACAAATGGTGGCTTGCGAATTCACGCTGTCTACCCACATCTTTGAAAAGGTAGAGTTCCGCCACGATAATTTGTCATCTGCAAATTCACCTTTGCAAACCTATGGTTAATATACAAATTGTTATTTCTATTCCCGTTGGTTCTCAATGTACATTAAATAATTTAAAAACATTACTCGGATAAAGGAAAACGATGTTATTCAAATAAATCGTTATAAAACATTTGATATCAACGTGATAGGTTTATTAGTGCAAATCATGGCTTGTGGCGAAAATAGAAATCATTAGATAAATGGACATCAAAATTAAAGGGAGGTAAAGTGCTGAAGACTACCAGAGTTATGTGCCTTTGATTGTTTCACATACCTAGGCGTATGAGAAGGCTTTTGTCTTTTGTCTTTTATCTCAGTATCAAACAAGGTCTCAAGGTAGAACATCAAAGCCCGGGTTTGATCAGAAACGGTTGACCAAAACTAAACTATAACTTTCAATGAAACATAATATACGGGTAATAAAAAGTACGTTAATATTGTCCAGCAAGATTAACTCGGGACATCTGCATATGTAGTGACCCCACCTCGGCAACGTTTTGTTAAGACGCTCAACTAACGGACTTTGCACACGAAAATTAAGGTCTTCTCTCTACTTATTTACGCTTTCAACAACAGAAACAAAAAACTTATTTTTGCCATTAGCGAGGCGTACCTGTTATGGATTTAATGGACACAAACAACAGTGAAACAGCAATCAATTATTACCAGAGAAGATGCGAATGCAAAGAAAGGTAAATCCACGTCAACATCGAAACGCGACGTCCAGCCAAAAAACAGAGAAGATGGCTCTGAAAAAGCTGTATCCCAAAACAATTCGGCGCTCAACTCGGTGGAATGCGTGGGATTTCGCACTGAGCAAATGGCATTCATTTATGATATTAAATGGTAAATAAATAGGACCGAATACTTCGGTGCGCTCGCTAGAACTGACTCAATTTCGTGCAATCTATCCGCCTATAGACCAATTTCAAAATCGCTATTTTTAGAACAGTTTATCTCATTTGCATAATTGCCCCGACACGGGAGGCAAAACATTCCACTGATAAGCCATAACCGAGTATAGCGTGCAGTAGAATTAACTAGTATTATCCACTTTATTGAAATGTAAACATGACAACTGGTTTTAACCTTTCCCAGTTACAAATGTCAGATTATGCTGCTAATTCAACAGCACCTGATCCCGTAGTTTACTTGGATAAAGACCATTTCTTCCCATAAAACATTACAGGATCCAAACAGTTTTGACAGGTTATGTTGGATAAACAATCCTAAAGAGTGGCCCGACATAGGCTATCTAGAAATATATAACTATTTCTTGATAGTGCAATAAGTAATGTGTGAAGAGGTCACCTTGTGCATCCGAGAACCAATTAAAAAGATTTATAATAACTCCTTACCTTTTCACAAAGTTACAGTACACTCATGTATATTCCGTTTTTATTCACCTGACAGGGTGTGGCTAAGTAAAGAGGTTATTCGACGAGTTTACTTCTCGAAACAATGGTTGATAGAAGAGAAACACGTGCGGCACGAGCATGAATATGTTTCAAATTGAAACAATGCGCTATTGTAAAATGTGTTGTCATAAAACCTCGTAGCTACAGATTGATTCACGATGTAGTTATAATGTTTTGCAACAATACCGACGAATTGCCGCTAATCGAGAAGGCTGTTTCTCCACAAGCTTAAATGGAACAGAATATAACAAATAACAAGAGCTGTCACTGTAAGATGACAATGCCCCCGACACCGCTTTGATTTTAAATTATGGCCAATCTATGTTCAAGGTCAAGGTCATCCAGGGGTCAAGGTCACCAAAGTATGTGCCTACAGAAAGGTAATGTACCAAGGAATGTTGTGGTAAAGTATGAAGCGAATATGTTAAGTAATAAGGAAGTTATGGCCAATGTTAAAGTTTTTGGACGGAATGACGGACAGACAGACGGACAGACGGACAGACGGACGGACAGACGGACAGACGGACAGACGGACGGACGGACGGACAAGTCAAATTTATTATGCCTCCCTATCGGGGGCATAAAAATTCAGTTCAAGAATGCTTTGTAGATTTACTCTAAAGGTTTTTTCATTGTCATTGATACAAAAACTATTTATATTTTTACAAAATGATTCTTTGTAAAATGACAACATGGTTGATATAGTTTGACTGAATATTAATTCAAGTATCCACATATTCAAACATATAGTCCTTATGTCTAATCTTAACCCTTTCCCACTTGGCAAAATTTTAGGGTGAGATAATGCAGACAACAATTTCAAGTTGATGAAATTTAACCCATTACCACACAGTGACGCCTTTTGACTCCCCACAAGATAAAGGCTTTAGAAAACATTGTGGAAAATGAAGAAATTGCTTGTGACAAGCAATTTCTTCATTTCCCACAATGTTTTCTATACAAAATGATCAAAAACGTAAAATTTTATTCACTTGAATTTGTCGTCTGCAACATCTTTGAATTTGGACTCGTTTGAAATTTCGTCGTCTGGTAATGGGTTAAAAAGTATTTCCATTTTGAGTTAGAAAACATTATGGAAAATGAGGAAATCGCTTGTTGTAAGCAATATCTTCATTTCCCGCAATGGTTTCCAAGCTTTCACTTGTGAGGGAGTCAAAAGTTGTCACTGTGCAGTAATGGATAAATCCTTTCTTCAAACAAAAATAATTTAGGCTACTAAAAATTAAAGCTTTTGCACACAACAAGTTGATATATAATGGAATATATCACAGGAAATATTGAGACAAAAGAAGAAAATACTGGTTATCAGTATTTTCTTCTTTTTGCCTCAATGTTTACCAAGCCTACTTCTGTAAGGGACATCAAAACCAGATCTTGCTTGCTTCAGGGTTTAAGCTTTTGCTGTTAATTTTTTAGGCTAACATATTAAAGAAATATGAATGTACCAGCTTAACTTTAACAATAAATATTTCATGGAAATGAATGTTGTAGGTACTCAAAGTCTTCCCAAGTACTAACAATATAGGGTGCTAAAATAATAAATGTTAATTGGCGTTGTCACATCACCCGGTCTTGAGATAACAGCGTGTTAATTTATGTGTTTTTACTATTGGAGGCATATCAGTAGGACTCCTTTTGCCTCCTCATGAATAATTCATTAGTGACCTGATATTATGAAACTGGTCTATTAATTGTGCTCCTTTTTGATTGGTCAAAACTCTCATAACAATATCATAACAACTTTGTACATGAGCGTAGCAAGAAGACAACCCTTTTCCGCTAAACTGCGTAACGCGGAAAAGAAATATTGTCCCGGGTTAATTTGGGCGAACAATACTTTGACGAAGTTTGAGTGAAAATAATCTTTCCGGTGTTACATGTAGGCCTAGATACACTGGTGGTGACGCAATCATTCCGTCGGTGTTGTTATAAAATATCGTAACTACGGCTTCGATAAAGCCGTAGTTACGATATTTTATAACAACACAGACGGTTTGTCAATATATATCAGTAAACCCGGTGTATTTTTAGAAAAAGAATCATTGTTATTAGAAAAACTATCCAATCAGATCTTTAAACTCATATTTAAACGCAAAATATCTGTACCTTGTTGTAGCGAAAAACGTCCCTCGCTTTGGCCGAGTTCACCACCAGTCTCAATATCAAACAAGGTCTCAAGGTAGAACATCAAAGCCCTGGTTTGATCGGAAACGGATGACCAAAACTAAACAATACCTTTCAATGAAACATATATGAGTAAAAAGTACGTTGAAACTTTGACGAAGTTTGAGTGAAAATAATCTTTCCGGTGTTATACATGTTACAATAGATACATGTATATAGATGGTCAGATTCATGTTTGCTTGTATAGCGGGCGAGAATTGACCTGGTAGAGCATTCAATTCGATTAGCATGTGCTGCTCTGCCAGGTCATTTATCGTGAGGTATACGTGCATTTTCTAAATTAAAATAACAAATTTTCTTTCCACAAATTTAAATTCACTGAGTCAAAGGAGGTATTCAAAAGATGATAATGTATGTGGGTGTATTGGGTAAGGTTCTTGCCCATACGAACGTAATTATTGACGTTAATTCTACTGGATCGTGTTAATGAAGCACGTCAACAGTTTCTCCGCGTAATTATCAGTTCAGAGGCGCGTTCTTTAGAGCGAGATTTTTTAAGATTTCTTAAGTGTTTTGGATAAAGCGTTTTTAAGACCGAGACTTTGACCGAGGTGTTCCGAATGCTCCATATTCATACAAATGACGTCATCATGACGTCATTTGCATAAATATGGAGCATTCGGAACACCACGATTTATTAATTATGACGTGTTCGGAACAACTCGGTCAAATATCTTTTATATTGTTTGTACAGAGTTGACCGAAGGGTTCCGCACGAAGTACAGGGTAATGGCGCCTCCCATTGAACGTCTAAAAAGTCTTGCTCTAAAGAACGCTTTATCCTAAAATATCTTAAGAAATCTCAAGATATCTCAAGAAACCTCGCTCTAAAGAACGCACCTCAGGTCGTGTTTGGTAAAGAGGTAAGGGATTGTTTAGCCTTGTGTCAGGCCCTGTATATGTGGTTATGTTTCTTGGAAAATCAAGGGAGACTAACACTCAGAAATAAATTATACATATTACAATGTAACGTCCCTTGGTCTAAACTATACAGGTTAAGGACAACACAGAGCATCAATTTTCTATGTACCTTATTTTTATATTTCCTAATACAAAATGTTATTCTTAACAGACTGACATCAGTCTAGGTATTGTTGAAAACATTATACACACCCTATTACCGGCTATCACTACAGCAGTTGCTAACCTTGGGCAGTATCATCTATAAATAGCGGGTGTACTGGGTAGGTCATACTTTTTCCATCTTTGTTTTTGTGTTAAAGCCTTTCTCAGCAATATTTGTCGTGCACTTGGCTGGCCATATATTTGAGCACCTACATGATAAATATTAGCCCAAAGAATCCCTAAATAACACAATTATTCAGCGACAAAGTCGTAACTTCACAATTTTTACGTAAAATCCAACTTTCAGTCCATATAATGAGAAAATGATAAGACGATCATTAGAATTAATATAACTATTAAAATAGCCAATCAATTTTCTTACACTGTGTAAATTTAGAAAACTGTCTGAATTGGATTAACTTCAGACTGACCGATTAAAACTAAACACTGATGCCGATTTGGCTATCACGAACAGCATATTGAAAATTTGAATGGCAAACCCGGACATAAGTTGATGGAAACACAGAACAATATGTCTTGTTGGAAAAGCAGCATCTCTTTCAACAAGAAGTTGCCAGAAAGGAACATAAATAATGAATTAACACCATTTCTTGATAGACTAGCCAATTTCTGAATTATAGACATAGAAATCGTGCAAGTTCCTTTCATCTAGATATGGTTCAAGCTGAGTAACACAAAATTGAAGGACGTATGCAACCATTAGTTGTAGATGATAGTTTGTCGGTTAAGGTATACATCCCATCATTAAAAACACCACTTTTTAGCCGTACGAAATGCACAAATTTACACACATTTGTACATACACTTCTTATAAGTTGATTCAGCGTGCCGGATTTCAAGATTATGCTTCAAAAGGAAAATAATTTACAAATATTACTTTACTCTATATTCATATGCAGCGGAGGTAATTTTGAACATTTCTGTCAAATATTTCCGTAAGTATGCATTGATTCAAAATTCTAAACCGTTCAAAATGGTTATGTTTAGAATGGAAATGTAACACAGTTTAGGAATTACTGGCACTTATCAAATTCACCTCTGGCTCTTTAGTGCTAATGATGGGTTGCAAACCTTAAAAAACTACACATACTTTACAGTGAAAATTGTGGATTTTACATCATGTCGTCGCTGTTTCAGGCACACAATATGACTGTAAGATTTTTAATGGGGTTAAATTTCATTTAGTCTGACTTAACTTAAATAGATCGAACCCACGCAAATATAATTATGTATATGAATCCTGCTATTTCAAAGTCGGTAAATGAATCTTCAAACATTTCGATCGAATGTTTTGCGCGGTGCAAATTTGTATTTTTCATTGCGAAACGATTTGGTTTATTGGGGTTTTACGCCGTTTTCAATTGTCATGGTTATATCGCGGCACCTTGAGCGCCTAACCATGGATTCCTGTTGTTTCTCATACAAGTACTAACACAATAGACTAACCGAGCCTCCAGCTGCTCGCCCACATAGGTTAACAATATCAAACCATTGGTGGGTAACATTAGTTAGAAAAGATATTTGCCACGGCCGGGGATCGAACCCGGGTTCTCTCGAATGAGAGACAGATGCGCTATCAATATTCAGCGTTTTGGCCTCATTGCGAAACGAAGGAGAGATATCGGTGATAACGGATTATCAAGCATGAATCTGTTGATATCGATAAAACATCATGGTTGTCTGCATAAAGCACATGATTGCAACTAGCCTAGGTAAGTGAATACAGAAACTAGTGAAGGACCAAAGATCAGTCAGCTAGGTAAGGATCTCTATGGATAAGGCGAGAAATCTCCCTAAACGTCTCAAATGGAAAAGTCAATTTTCAAAACATTCAAATTGATAAATATCTCGAGCTGTATTGTTAGATCTATACCTAAATCATATGAAAATTGATTTTGTACAATCAAAACGATCCGACATGTACAGATAACTCTTGGTTTCTGTACCTACCCCTTAAATTATATTGTCTTACCACACCGGTATTCATTTAACCAGAATTAAGTTTTCTATTGTTTTATCAGCAATATTTTTTTGTAAATGTAAGGAAAATTGGTTTTGAAATCACAAACCAGTTTTCGTTTTGTCCTTAGTGCGCATGCGCACCATTGAAATGAGTTTAAAGGCGAAATCTTCCCTCCAAAAATATGGCAATTGGTATATGAGCACTATTTTTGATATAAAGGTATGTTCCCCCCAGTGACCCAGGAAATCCTTTTTACCAAGGAAGTCTATGATCAAGTGACAAAACATATGTCAATGGGAAGCTGGGTCAAGGGGGGAACGATGTTTGCCAGCCAAAGGAAGGTAGGTATGCATCGTTTTTGGCGGGAAAGTGCGTTTTTAAGGTTGTTTCAGTAGGCTTTACTTCACCATGCAAGGTGAAACATTACACAGAATAAAGAAATAAACATTTTAACCATTTAAAAAAATGCCTCTTTTTACGCTCCTTTTAGAAAAAGCTTGCTATCTTGTACATAGTTATATTCTTGTCAGCATCCACTTTGTCTTCTGCAACAGCCTGTCAATTTGGGCATTCACAATTTTGTCCGTATACATTTTTGTAGTTATGGTCCAATATAAAAATGATAATCTTACAACCCTAGGTGTAAAGAACCTCTATGGATCAGGCGAGAAATCTCCCTAAAAGGCTCAGCTCTATGGGTCAATTTTCAAAACTTACAAATTGAGAAACAAAATATAGCTTTATGGTTAGGTAGATAAATAAATGAAATGAATACCGATTTTATGCCATTTAAAAAGTTCTATAGGTGCAGATAACTCTTGATTATTTTATCCACCTAAATGGTTTTCATTTTCTTACACTACCTGTATTCATAGATGTAAAATGAAGTTTCTTTTTAATTTATTCCCAATTTAATTTCTACAGATACAAGGATAAATGGTGTTGACTTTATATGGCAGCTTTCGTTTTGTCCGTATTGCGCAATTAAATTGGGAATAAAACAAAAAGAAACTTCATTTTACATCTATGAATACAGGTAGTGTAAGAAAATGAAAACCATTTAGGTGGGTAAAATAATCAAGAGTTATCTGCACCTATAGAACTTTTTAAATGGCATAAAATCGGTATTCATTTCATTTATTTATCTACCTAACCATAAAGCTATATTTTGTTTCTCAATTTGTAAGTTTTGAAAATTGACCCATAGAGCTGAGCCTTTTAGGGAGATTTCTCGCCTTATCCATAGAGGTTCTTTACACCTAGGGTTGTAAGATTATCATTTTTATATTGGACCATAACTACAAACATGTATACGGACAAAATTGTGAATGCCCAAATTGACAGGCTGTTGCAGAAGACAAAGTGGATGCTGACAAGAATATAACTTTGTACAAGATAGCAAGCTTTTTCTAAAAGGAGCGTAAAAAGAGGCATTTTTTAAATGGTTAAAATGTTTATTTCTTTATTCTGTGTAATGTTTCACCTTGCATGGTGAAGTAAAGCCGAGTGGTCATTGGACAAATAGACCTCTCAATAAAAGTACCTAGTGTCGTGAAGTACACGATTTGTTGTTATTTGTTGTTGTTGTCCAAATGTTTTGTTGATATTTTCTGCTCCTTTCCGAATCGTCATTCTCCTTTTTATAATTACATAAGTTTCAAAACTGTAAATCACGTGGTAAATCACGTGTTTCCCAGTTTTGGCGGGAAAATATGTTAGTATAAAAGTAAAAGCGCACGATGAGTTCGCCAGAAGTCTAAACGTTCAGAGATAAAGGATCTACAAAATAGGCACTAGGACGCGATTCGGAAAGGAGCAAAAGTTTTGTGATAAATGTGTTTTATGTATTTGTTGGATTAATTGGGATGAAATTACAAAGGTAAACTTTCATTTCTTCTTATTCCTTGTGTTAAAGTCCATGTGGTGAAAGTCCACCACATTGTTTGGCGCCGGAACCCGGGAATCGTGAACTAGTTTTAAGTGTAAAGTTAACACGTGGTTGTGAAGTTACTCGTGTGTGTAAAATTGTGCTTTGAAAGTGTTTATAAGAATGCATTGCTACCATTGAATCATTTACTCAGTGGTTTCTTCTGAACGTTAGACTTCTCACTTTACTTTGTCTTTTCTACATTCAACATGTCAACTTTAAAGTATCTGAAGGGTGTTCGTACCCGATACAGAAATGCATTAGGCAAAGAAATTGAGACTGCAGTTTGTCTTCTTAAAAAGGATGCTATTGAAATTAATCCTCGTGAACTGATACATAATGTGTCAGTGTGTGCTGAGAAGTTACAGTCTCTTGTAAATAAACTTGAAAATCAGTCTGAAAAGGTCGTTTCTGCAATAAGTGAAAGTGATGAAGACCTTACAGATGAAATTCTTACGCAAGATGCTGAAGTGTGTGACTGTGCGTTGGATATGCATTCAAAGTTGAAAATACTTGAAAGTGAATTAAGTGATGAGATAAAAAGTGAAGATAGTAAGTCTGTCAGTGAACCTGCTCCAGATACAAAGGATTCGTTGCAAACAGACATGAAAAAGCTTTTTGAAATGCAATTAGACTTGCAAAAGGAGTTTGTGAAACATGCTACTGTTAAGCCAAAAGAAGTGTATTCAGTGAAACTTCCGAAACTAGAAATAAGTAGTTTTAATGGAGACAAATTGAGATGGTTAGAGTTTTGGCAGTCGTTCGAAACTTCAGTGCATAAAAATACCAACCTTACAAAGATTGATAAATTCAATTATCTAAGGAGCAAACTTGCGGACAAAGCTAAAGGAGCAATTACAGGTTTAGCTCTTACACGTGAAAACTATGACGTGGCGGTTGAAATCCTAAAGGAGCGCTTTGGAGATTCGCAGGAGATTATTGACTTACATTACAATAGAATTGTGAATTTGAAACCAGTTGGTGATTCAATTGAAAGTCTTAGATATTTCTTGGATACGGTCGACAAAAATCTTAGAAGTCTTGAAGTGTTGGGGCAGAATGTGAATCAAGAAATCTTTGTGTCTCTGATCAAGTCGAAGTTACCAACTAATGTAGTGCGCCATTTAGAGATGAAGAAAGGCATGCATGGTAAATGGACTGCCGAAAAGTTGAAAGAAATGCTCACTGAATACATTGTTGCTTCTGAAAAAGCGGAAAAGGTCAGAAGAGACAATCTACCACAAAGGTTCAATAAAGTAAATAACTCTACAGGAGCATATTCCAATCCACCATCCACAGCTTTAGTGATAGAGGCGAGAGATAATGAAAAGAACAAAAAGTCAAATAAGTGTAGATACTGCTCGAAGTCTCATTGGAGTGATGAATGTTCAGAATTCAAAACAGTGCAAGAACGCAAGAAGTGTCTAACAGGGTCATGTTTTAGATGCTTGAAGAAAGGACACAGATCGAATGAGTGTAAAAGTGATAAAATGTGTGTGTATTGTAGTCAAATGAATGTGCATCACAGGAGCTTATGCCCTAAAAGATTTGGTGAAACAGGTGTTAGAGAAAGTGTAAATATTGTGGAAGAGATAAGTGAAAGCCATGACATTGCTCCTCAGGCAGAAGGAGCGGCACTCCTTTCATCAAACGAAATGGTAATGATGCAAACCGCGAGAGTGCGCGTAAAATGTCCCTCGGACAAACGGGAGATACAAATACGGCTATTGTTGGATTCGGGCTCTCAAAGGAGCTACATTAGTGAAAATTTAGCCAAGTCCCTCGGTTTGAAAGGAGAAACGGAACAAGAGATACGTCTTGTTACGTTTGGCAGCCAAAAGGTAAAGGTCGTCAAAACGAAACCTACAAAATTAAACATTGTGCTTAAAGATGGAGGTGCCATGAAAATTACAGCTAACATAGTACCTGACATTACTGGTTCTATTCATAGAAGGCCTTTGAACTTGATTGATCAAGGCGGTTTTCATAGTCTGACTAAGAACTTAGAGCTGGCTGATAACATTCCAACTGAAACAGAAACAGGTACAATCGACCTACTTATAGGAAACGATTACTACCTTGATCTGATATTGGGACACAAAATTGAAGTTCAGCCAGGTCTCTATTTACTCTCTTCTAAACTTGGGTGGCTGTTGACGGGAAGGTCAAGTGTTCAAGGTGAAAGTGTAAGTGATGTGAACATGTTAGTGCTTACGTATGGAACAAACATACATAATACGGAAGTGTTTGCGTGCATAGATGAATCCATTCCAGTTAAGCCAAATCTTGCGGACTTTTTGAAAATTGAATCTATAGGGATTCATGATGACCCTCGCGACTCAGATGACGAACTTGCAATGAAGAACTTCAAAGAGAACCTTACTTTCAAAGATAAAAGATATCATGTTACATGGCCGTGGATTAATGACAGTCCAAACATTGAGAGTAATCGTCAGTTAGCGGTTGGCAGATTGAAGTCGTTGATGGGTCGTCTTTATTCAAAGCCAGAAATTATGAAGAAGTATTCGTCAGTGATAGATGATCAAGTGAAAAACAACATCATTGAAAAGGTTGATGAAAATCAAAATGATGGAATAAGACATTATATCCCACATCATCCTGTGATAAAACCTGATAGAGCAACAACAAAACTAAGAGTTGTGTATGATGCATCTGCGAAAGTGAAACCAGAAAGCAAAAGTTTAAACGAAAGCTTATATAGAGGTCCAGTGTTGCTACAAGATTTGTGTGGAATATTACTCAGGTTCAGATTGAAGGAAATTGCGATAGTGTCGGATATCGAAAAGGCGTTTTTACAGATATGTTTACAGCCAAGTGAGAGAGATGTGACACGATTTCTATGGATGAAAGATACAACTCGTCCATTCTCCTATGACAACTTACAGGAGTATAGGTTTTGTAGGGTACCTTTCGGGGTCATATCTAGTCCGTTTCTGCTGAGTGCAACAGTTAATCATCATCTAGACCAATATAAGTCGGAAATAGGTGAACAAATCAAGAGAGATATCTACATGGACAATGTGATCACCGGAACAAATACTGTGTCTGCAAGTATGAACCTACGTGAATGGGTTTCGAATAGTGAAGAAGTGATGGATCATATACCAGAACAAGATAGAGCTATAGAAGATAGTGTAAAAGTCCTAGGACTAAATTGGAGTCCAAAGAAAGATTTACTGAGTGTTAAGTCTATCAGAAAATCAACGGAGTGTGTATTAACAAAGAGACATGTGTTAAAACAGTTAGCAAGTGTGTTTGATCCCCTTGGATTATTTTCCCCAGTTGTTCTTAGAGGAAAACTCCTTCTCCAGTCTTTATGGAGCAAACACCTGGATTTGGATGATAAGCTGTGTGAAGAGAATTGTGTGACGTGGAAAGCTATACGTGATGATTTGATAGGAGTATCTGATATATCAGTCCCTAGATGTGTGGTGAACAAAGATTGTGAACCGGTGAACTATCTTGTGTGCTTTTGTGACGCCTCAGAAAAGGCATATGCCACTGTAATATACTTAGTGCAAGTAGGAAAAGGAGAGTGTAGTGCTGAAATGATATTTAGCAAGTCAAGATTGAGTCCAACTACATCAACAAGTATACCAAGACTTGAATTGTTAGCTGTTGTGATTGGTGTAAGATGTCTTTCATTCGTGAAGGAACAGTTGTGTATCCCAGTTGATAAATGTGTCATGTTTTCCGACTCACAGTGTGTTCTAAAATGGATTATATCAGACAAGAAGTTGCCAGTATTTGTACAAAACAGAGTGAGTGAAATCAAGAAGCACAAAGAAGTCAATTTCCATTATGTGAAATCCGCCGAAAACCCAGCTGACTTAGCCAGTAGAGGATGTGATATGGAAGAAATTAAAGAGAACAAGTTGTGGTGGAACGGCCCGACTTGGTTGAGGAAAGAAGAAAGGGAGTGGCCGATAGATACAGTCCAAACAGACGATCCGAAAGAGGAAACAGAATTACAGTCCCAAGTGACAGAAAACGGTGAGACTGAAGAGAAAGGTTGTAAAGTTAGTGAGTCAGAATGTTTTCCATTTAGACCTCCAATGGATATAGACGTTAATAGATATTCAACAGGCAAAAGACTGCTTAGAGTGACAGCAACGGCTTTGAAATACGTTGATCGATTCAAAGGTAAGAAGTGTTCAAGAATATTGGGTCCCGAAGATATGAACAGAGCCGAAGAGATGTGGATAAGACACGTACAAAGATGTAATTTCAGTGAGGTGCTTGGTGCTATTCACGAGAACAAGAAGAACAATCTGGTACTTCAATTAGGATTGTACAGTGACGAGAGGAGAATTTTACGTTGTAAGGGAAGGTTAGAGAACTCCAGTTTATCTGAAGGAGCCAGACAGCCTATATTATTACCCCGTGAAAACAGATTTACTGAGCTGATGATCGAACACGTTCACCAAAAGTGTCAACATAGCGGAGTATCCCAAACGTTGAGCACATTGCGTCAACGATTCTGGATACCTCGAGGACGAGCAACAGTAAGAAAAGTGTTAAATAGATGTCAAACATGCAGACGTTTAGAAGGAGGTGCATATAAGACGCCACCGTTTGCTCCTTTGCCAAGGAGTAGAGTTTCCGAAGCACCACCGTTCTCCTGCACAGGTATAGATTACATGGGACCGATGTATATATGGATTTGTGTGTTTACGTGTATGGTGATTCGAGCTGTGCATCTGGAGTTAGTGTCAGATATGTCAACAGAAGCATTTCTGAATTGTTTTCGAAGATTTATCGCTTGTCGTGGGAAGCCCAGTGAAATAGTTTGTGACAATGCAATGCAATTTAAACTAGCAAACGAAACTCTTGATTTAGTGTGGGGAGATATCGCAAAGGATGTAGATGTTCAGAGTTATTGTGCAAATGAAAGTATCAATGGAATTTCATTGTGGAACTTGCTCCATGGATTGGTGGTTTTTACGAAAGGATGGTCGGTTTGATAAAGAGGTCAATGAGGAAAGCAGTTGGAAGAAACCGTCTAGATCGTGACAAATTGTATACTGTAGTGAAAGAAGCTGAGGCAGTTGTAAACTCAAGACCGCTGATTTATGTTGGGGAAGATATTAATTCTACCATTGCTATCACTCCTGGTCATTTTATATGTCTTAATCCCAAAACTGGAATACCAAATCATGAAGAGACAGACAACGATCCAGAGTTCAAATTGAAAGACAGTTCTGCAGACAAGTTACTCAGGGTCTGGAGAAAAGGCCAAAAACTCCTCGACAAGTTTTGGCTAATATGGCGTGACGAGTACTTGACGAGTTTGAGGGAAAGATCACAGAAACAGTTAAAGTGTAGTCGAATAAAGTCGGCGGACAGCGCAAGTACGGGTGATGTAGTCCTGATAAAAGATGCAGTGCCAAGAGGCTGTTGGAGGTTTGGTAGAATTGTAGAATTAGTAACTAGCAAAGATGGTTGTGTACGATCTGCAAAAGTAAGAACTTCTTCTGGAAGTATTTTGGGTCGCCCATTGTGTTTGTTATACCCGATAGAAACTTCTGCTAGATTCGAAGAAAAAGCTACAGATGAGGAACCAGTTGAAAACACTAAAGAACTAGCTGTGTGTCGTCCAAAAAGACAAGCTTCAATTCGAGCAAATACTCGAATACAAGATTTCTATAAAAATGAATAGTGTTTTAGATAGACATACTTAAAACAATGAATTAGTGTAGAAAGAGTTTGTGTCTCAGTGAAATTGTGAACTATTGCGTTTTCGTGAAGATTTTGTTCTTCAAAATATAATTCGCAGTTTAAGTGAAATAGTGATATAAGTGTTTTGTGTATATGTGTGTACTTTTGTGCTGGGAGGGTCGTTATTATTCAAAAACGAAGAACTTTTATTTCAAACATGTTTAAACCATGCTCCCGCAAATAGCTCCTGCAAAGATCAGTGTGAAAAGTTGATATGTTCTTTAATTCATACTCCTGTGACGAAACTATCGGAGTTAGCCGAAGTTTGCCGAGTAATGTGGGTCAACTGCCGAAAGGAGCAAAGTGTATAAAGAAGATACGTGACATGTGCTGCACGTGCTATTTCATAGATTTGTGTTGTAAATCTCGTGCACTTTATCATTCGGACGTTAATTGTTGAGTAGTCAAGATGGTTTATCGATGCGATACGTGTGACAAATTATATACGAAGAAACGAAACTTAATGAGGCACATTAAAGAAAAGCACTCTGAAGAGAAGGCGAAATGGAACTGTTCGCTATGTGAAACAAACATTCACCAGACGTTCTAATCTTAAAGTTCATTTGGAGAAGTGCCACAACAAAACACGAGGCCGGAGAAGTGGCGATTAAAGCGACTTGTGGACAGTCTGAGCAAACTATATCGGCTCAATACAGCGACATATCGGAGGACGATAGTGTGCTAGATATGGTTGTCGAGTTAGACGGAACTAATGAAACAACTGATGCCCGGTACAGTCCAATTAGTGTGGATAATATGATTCCTTCTAGTTATTCGGATGCATTGGACAATTACGAGGACGACATTACACTCGCCGAGGAAATTACTACACTGGATGTACCTGATGTTGTCGTTCCTACTAACATTGACGTTCCTACTGACGTTGACGTTCCCACTACTTACGAGGCCCCGGTATCTGTGAGGACGCGGTACGAGGTGACTACGTACACCGTGACAAAACAAACGAACTTTATAGACAATGAAGTTGCTAGCACAGTGTTTTCTGTTGAACAGGATTACTTTGTGTTTGATAAGTAGGACTTAAATAGGACTATTCCTGATATTGTTCTTTCTCTTTTCTCGGGAATGTCGTGAAGTACACGATTTGTTGTTATTTGTTGTTGTTGTCCAAATGTTTTGTTGATATTTTCTGCTCCTTTCCGAATCGTCATTCTCCTTTTTATAATTACATAAGTTTCAAAACTGTAAATCACGTGGTAAATCACGTGTTTCCCAGTTTTGGCGGGAAAATATGTTAGTATAAAAGTAAAAGCGCACGATGAGTTCGCCAGAAGTCTAAACGTTCAGAGATAAAGGATCTACAAAATAGGCACTAGGACGCGATTCGGAAAGGAGCAAAAGTTTTGTGATAAATGTGTTTTATGTATTTGTTGGATTAATTGGGATGAAATTACAAAGGTAAACTTTCATTTCTTCTTATTCCTTGTGCTAAAGTCCATGTGGTGAAAGTCCACCACACCTAGCCTCCAGCTGCGCTTTCACATAGATGATTCACACCCATTGGTGAGAGACAAATGACTTTTGTCAAATGTAAGAATGGATACTGGTCGGCCTGGGGTTCGAACTCTCTACCCCTGGATTGACAGACTCCAACGTAAACTGGACTCGGCTTAAACAGATACATGTTGCAGCAAATACTCTTTATAAAGCAAACCGCACGGAATCTCGGACAAACAAAAGTGGTTTGTCAGTATGATTCTAAAACCACACAACTGCAGCTTGAACGAAGCCGTGGTTACGAGATTGTTAACAGGTAAAACCGCTTGGACCATTCTATTTATAGCGTAAGATTTAACCCTATTAACCATAAGATTCCATTTCCTATATTATCAATATCAATGAACTCTGTGCTAAAAGTACACTAGATTTACCGTTATAAATATTGACAAACCGTCAGTGTAGGCCTAGTTATAAAGTCTCGCAACTATGGCCACATACGAGATTTTATAAAACAGCACATACGATGCACTATTGTTTCACCAAGATTGCGCCACGGTTAACTGGATAAAAAAATTCTCCATTTATCTGATTTTAATATCAAATAAATAACAACGACATCGCTGTATTGTCCACCCAAATTAACCCGGGACAACTTAGTTTTCGTGCGCATAGTCCGTTAGTTGAGTGCCTTAACCTTTACAAGTGGAGTCATTACATATGCAGATGTCTCGGGTTAATCTTACTGGACAATATACGTAAATGACCATTCTGATATTTGGCTAGTATAATTACCCGGTCAAGGTCAGTAATTATCCTCTAATTAGTGTTCATAATTAAAACTCTTTATTAAATTCCCCTGCAAATAATCGAGTTCGTAAGCAATAATTAGATAAAGCGGAAACTCACAATTTTAAAACTTAAATTTATATTGCTATAATAGACGAATAACGCAATGGTATTTTTGAGCATAGGATCTAATGTTGAAGGTACTTTTTTAAAGTTAGTCTGTGCCCGATTTTATAAACGCCGGCTAGAGTTAACCAAATGGCCAAGTATCTGTTTCGGTTATTTTTCGATTATTCACATCGGAAAATTTGAACAAATCAGTGAAATATTTTGTTTGTGCTAAACAGCGTTGATACAATCGGGCCTATGATTTGATTTCGTGAGATGTAACGCCGTTTTAAACCGCTATGGCCATATTGCAGTGGCTGGAGCAACTAACCGTGGATTCCTGGGAAGTTCTTGCTTCATATATAGCTTATTCTTATCTGATGCTCTTTTTTTCTCAAACAAAAGTACCAGCATTCATGTATTGTTGTAATTATAATCAGCAAAATTTAAATATTTCACACCATGATCACTTGGATAATGAAAAAGAATTTTACATAGACAAGCAAAATAGTATCATTTATGCTGTCTGTGATTGCCTATTTCAAGTACGAATCTCCTGTCGGTGATCCCCCTATGTGCTGTTCGTGATTGCATAAATTTGTAGCTCACCAAACTTTGTTTGACTATAACGACATAACGGAATAGTTGATTGTCTTCACAAGCAATTAGTTGGTAGATAATATACTAGATATCCATTTTGTAATAAAATTTCTAACATTTGCTTCAGTGTTTTTCTGCTATTTGCATGGACAGATGAATTTTATATGCAAATATGTGAAGTTTCGACTTTGTTGGTGAATTATTTTTTTGTTTGAGGACTCTCTGTGCTAACATTTGACATGTAGGTGCTCAAATGTATGGCAAGCCAAGGGCACTACAAATTATAGCTGAGAAACGCTTTTACACAAAACAAATATGGAAAAAGTATGACCTACCCAGTTCACCCGCTATTTATAGATGATACTGCACAAGGTTAGCAACTGCTGTAGTGATAGCCGGTAATAGGGTGTGTTATAACAATGATAATAATGTGTAGGCTTACTGGGTAAGGCAGGTGTTCTCGTGAACTTAATATTGACGTTATTTGAACCGGAACGTGTGTTTCGTAAATCAAATACGTTAACCATTTTTTTTGACGTTATCATCAACCAAGCCTTACAAACGCTGATAAATGCATTCGTGATTGTGTATAGACCAATTTCAAAATCGCTATTTTTAGAACAGTTTACCTCATTTGCATAATTGCCCCGCCACGGGAGGCAAAACATTCCACTGATAAGCCATAACTGAGTATAGTGTGCAGTAGAATAACTAATATTAACCACTTTATAGAAATGTAAACATGACAACTGGTTTTAACCTTTCCCAGTTACAAATGTCAAGATTATGCTGCTAATATAACAGCACCTGATCTTGTAGTTTACTTGGATAAAGACCATTTCTTCTCATAAAACATTACCGGATCTAAACAGTTTTGACAGGTTATGTTGGAAGAGTGGCTCGACATAGGCTATCTGGACATATACTAGTAACTATTTCTTGATAGTACAATAATTAATATGTGAAGAGGTCAACTTGTGTATCCGAGAACCAATTAAAAAGATTTATAATAAATTTTTACCTTTTCACAAAGTTACAGTACAATTATGTAACAAACAAATAAATTCAGTTCAGGAATGCTTTGTAGATTTACTCTAAAGGTTTTTTTTTTCATAGTCATTTATACAAAAAACTATTTATATTTTTACAAAATGATTCTTTGTAAAATGAATTAAGATATGCAGACAACAATTTCAAGTTGACGACATTTCAAAAATATTTTCATTTTGGGTTAGGAAACATTGTGGAAAATGAGGAAATTGCTTGTTGCAAGCAATTTCTTCATTTTCCGCCATGGTTTCCAAGCTTTCACTTGTGAAGGAGTCAAAAGGCGCCACTGTGCAGTAATGGGTAAATCCTTTCTCCAAACAAAAATAATTTAGGCTACTAAAAATTAAAGCTTTTGCACACAACAAGTTGATAAATATACTGGATTTGTGTAAATATATCACAGGAAATATTGAGACAAAAGAAGAAAATACTGGTTATCAGTATTTTCTTCTTTTTGTCTCAATGTTTACCAAGCCTACTTCTGTTAGAGACATCAAAACCAGGTCTTGTTTGGGTCAGGGTTTAAGCTTTTGCTGTTATTTTTTAGGCTAACATATATGAATGTACATGCTTAACTTTAACAATAAATATTTCATGGAAATGAATGTTGTAGGTACTCAGAGTCCTCCGAAGTACTAACAATATAGGGTGTTAACATTATAAACGTTAATTGGTTTTGTCACATCACGCGGGCTTGAGATAACAGCGTGTTAATTTATGTGTTTTTACTATTGGAGGCATATCAGTAGGACTCCTTTTGCCTCCTCATGAATAATTCATTAGTGACCTGATATTATGAAACTGGTCTATAATTTGTTTGAAACAAAGTAGGTGTATGGGATATGCCTAATCTTAATCAATTATGTAATAAAAAAACCCTAAAGTATTTTGACCGTAAACGACATTTCGCTGCTTTTCTAAAAAAACAAACTCACAACTTAAGATTTATACAATGTGTAGTTACGACGTTTCTGGGATAAAAGCGACAGAATAACGATGTAACGCTATGTACAACTCGAGGTATGCACCGCTCTAATGAAAGTTATTTTCAGTACCTGGTGTACGTTAACATATGTATCGTGTAGTGGGTAATTGTCATCCACAAAATAGCTTAAACCCTATATAGCAAATTTGCAGACCATCACGCGTAGACAATTCTTCACAAGACATTTTTTCCCTTTCCAAAACGTCAGAATCTTAGGTTGATCCTATTTGAAAGCTGATGTAGACGATAAATTGATAGCAATAACGACACATTCGCGCACATTATAGGTCAGAACATTTTGAGATAAAAGGAGAAGCTGCTTGCTACCAGCGTTTTCTTTTTTTGACTCAATGTTTTCACAATCCTTTCTTTCAGGGGACGTCAAAACAAGGTCTTGCTTGGGAGATGGCTACAGAAAAAATCACAATCCATCAAAATTCCACGTGAACATCGTGATGATGCCAAATTCTAAGACGTTATTTTTACGTCGACGTCTTTGACGTAATCTGTCAGAATTTGTTTAATGTTGTGGTTATTTCACCTAACGTTATTGACGGTAAACAGCTGATCTTAAAAATTATCATACTGTGGTTACGTGTTAACCTTTCCTACAAAGATATTGTTTTGACGTCCCTTTTAGAAAAGACCTTGTAAATTATTGGGAAAAAGAAGAAAATTTTATTTACCGCCATTTTAATTTTGCCTCAATATGCTCTGTGCTAAGACGATTATATACAACATTATTTACTCTTTCCCAAACAAGACCTGGTTTTGACGTCACAAATTGAAAAGGCTTGGGAAAACATTGAAACAAAAGAAGAAACTGCTGATAACCAGCAGTTTCTCCTTTTGTCTCAATACTTTCTATGCCTTATTTTACACAAATTATATCTTTAATAACATCTATTTTGTCATTTGTGGCAGTTTTTGAAGAGGATCACCCTAAAATTTTGTCGTTTGGGAAAGGGTTAATTTTTGGCCTTGAAGAAGGCCAAATTTAGCATGCCATTTTTCTCAGGGCGTGCAGAATCACTAGTCGGCCTTATCTTGTGAAAACGTTGAACGCAGATAGATAGTGTTCTTGCGCGATGAAAAGTAAATCGGAACTGGATTAGATCTATACTAGTTTATGCAGATTTTGTAAATTTCGACCCATGTACATTACAAAAGAAGTAAATACAAACAAGCGGCGATGAAATGATTTTCATGGTTTTGTTTATCCCCGTCTCGATCTGCGCATGGGTTGACCCCCCCCCCCCGGGGGGGGAAAGTCCCTGATTCCGCGCTTGTATATTAATACGCGTAGATCGACTGAAGACGATGAATCTTCCCGTAAGATCAATTACGGAAATGTATAGCTCTAAGCACTGGGGTTTTGCTTTGTAATGCTTATTAGTGGGGGAGCTTATCTGAAAATACTTCACTTAGTGATACAAGCACCAAATTTGGCACAAATGTTCCTCAGAGTATACCTTTTTCAAAACAAATGGTATCCATCATGAAAAACCAATATGGCGGCCATTTTTCCAAGATGGCCGCCATCTCCAGAGGTAAAAAAATAAGAAAAAATACTTCGTTTCAAGATACAAGCACCAAATTTGGCACAAATGTACCCCAGAATATACTCTTTTCAAAACATATGGTATCACCTATGAAAAATCAACATGCCTGCCAAAATCTAAGATGGCCGCCATCCCTATATGTAAAGAAAATCTAGAAAAGCCTTCTTTTTGAAGATACATGTACCCAATATGGCAAAAATGTTCATAAAGGTACATGTTTATCAAAACATATGGTATCCACCATAAAAACCCAACATGGCTGCCTTTTTCCAAGATGGCCGCCATCTCCATAGAGGAACAAATAAGAAAAAATCGTTATTTTTGAGATACAATCACCAACTTCGACACAAATGTTTATTTGAGGGAAGTATTTTCAAAAAGCAAGATGTCCATAGTGAAATAAACATTGTGACCATTTCCTCAGATGGCCGCCATTTCTATAGCTTAAAATATGGTGAAATGCTTCTTTTTGTGATATAAGCACCAAAGGTGGCACTTATGTTCATCAGAGCATGCCATTTTAAGAAAGAATGGTATCCATCATGATAAAACAACCTCATGGCTGCTTTTTTTCCAAGATGACTGCCATCTCTGTAGATCACATTTGGGTCCGAAATAATTTCCTAGGTTAGAAGCACCAATTGTTTTCATTTTTTGTGGATCAGGTATCATTTGTTAATTATGATATCTTACATATGGGGTAAAACAAGCATCCATTTTCCAAAATGGCTACAGTCTCTGTAGATAATCTGTTTAATTTTTTTATGTACAATTTGCAGTTTTAAGAACATTAATTTTGGTTATGTAAGCGTTGATTAAAACAAATGAGGTAGCCATATTTTTGTCACAACATGGTGAAGACTATGACAATTTATGGCAAAATTGTTCTTGTGCTCAATAACAAAATAATTTCCAAATTTGGCGTACTAACTAGAATTCACTACAAACCAACATTTGTGTCAGTATTCCGATTCTTGTGAAATTGCCATGATCAAAATTTTCACCATGGTATATTAAAAAAATCTACTAGGCTACCATTAAAAAAACATTGTCATTCCTTTAACTTGTTATTGATAATTTAATAATTTAAGAATTGTTTACAGTTATCTCGCAAATTTTGCAGCATATGTGCGAATTTTTCATGGCAGATACCATGAATATTGAAGAAAATATAATCTAAGAAACACTTGTGCGAAAGCATGCATGACAAAATCAAAGACCACTATTTGGACTTTTGTAGAGGTGGTTTTGAAATCGACAAGTGTGTTGACTTTTCATGTCGATACCATGTGCATTTTGAAGAAAATGTGCTTTAAGGATTATTTGTGAATATATTGCAAAGTATACAGTAAGGAATATTTTATACATGTACATTTTTATAAATTGAAATATTTGTCAAATAATAGGCCCAAAACTGTTTTTACATTAAAAATTATGCTAAAAATATTAATCCTCTCTTGAATTGACAACAGAGTTTGTTGTTTATTTCCAATTTAAAAATATAGAAAACTATATTTTCCTATCATCATGTGATGTTTATTCTTTCAGAATCATATTAAAGCCTCTAGCAGCCCATCATATATTTTCTACAGAATAACGAATCATTCAGATTTATCTGTATCAATTATGCAACATGTTAGTGATAGTGTGATATGAAAATTAACCAATTTTCGAATCAAAATTATTAATATTTGGATAATACGCCGAACAAATAAGCTATTTCCTTTATATTGCAGAACCAATTTATGTTTTGTATTTCATGTTTTGTAGTATATGTTTAGTCATATGCCATATTTGCCTATTACTTGAACATCACATGGATATAAGTTCATACTAGGACAACTATTTTGGTGGGAAGCACAGTTTTGACGATGATAAGAGATTGCATCTTGATGTTTCAATGATAATTGAAGTAGGATTACAAAACTTACACTATAAATTTGGTGATATTAAATTATATATAGTTAAATACATGGGTGATAATTGAAATAGTCACCATATATTGAAATGTCAGCTGTTTTGTCTTCACCTACTAGGATAGTTTTCCATGAATAGGACCGGGCTTTCAACATACAGAAATCTTTATGCACATTGCAAAATACAAAATGGTAACACATTTAGTTACAAGCCCCTAAAACACAAACATAACCAACAGCAAAAAAAGATAACTGACATAACAAAAACTAAATGTTACAACAGATTTGTAAATGTTATAAAAGTCAGGTTATACATGACTTTTTTGTAAAGAAATATGTTGTTATGAATGTTGCAATTAATGTTAAAGTAAGGCGAATTGAAAACAAGTTTATCTATATGTGACCCGTCACGCTAAAAGGGACCCTATCGGGTGTGTGAAAAATATCGACCCTAGCCTGTCTGCGCAGTCCGCGCAGCCAGACTAGGGCAGACACTTTTCACTTTTATGTAATTTTCTAAATCCGGAATGTTTTCCATATCTTACTACATGTTCATTTTTCGCATACGGGATCTGGTTGACGTGTGCTGTGTCTGACAAGTTTGTCGAAATTTTTATTTTTGTAGTTCGGATAAGGTCCCTTTTAGCGTGACGGGTCACATATGTAAACATGTACATACTGAAGCCATTTTGAAAAAAATGAAGCAAATTCCGATACCACACATGATATGATAACATATTTCGCAGAGAACATCTACTCCACAAAAAATGTTAATGTAAAAAATCTGTGTTTTTACATCGAAAATGATTTTTACCCACATTGAGATCTATATAGATGGCAACCACCTTTGAAAATGACAGCCATGTTGGTGTATTTTCATGGTGGATACCATTATAAATGAAAATGGTACGCTCTGAGGAACATGTGTGCCAAATTTGGTGCTTATATCACAAAAAGAAGCATTTCACCATATTTTAAGCTATAGAAATGGCGGCCATCTGAGGAAATGGTCACAATGTTTATTTCACTATGGACATCTTGCTTTTTGAAAATACTTCCCTGAAATAAACATTTGTGTCGAATTTGGTGATTGTATCTCAAAAATAACGATTTTTTCTTATTTGTTCCTCTATGGAGATGGCGGCCATCTTGGAAAAGGGCAGCCATGTTGGATTTTTATGGTGGATACCATATGTTTTGATATAAGTGTACCTTTATTAACATTTTTGCTAAATTTGGTGTATGTATCTTCAAAAAGAAGGCTTTTCTAGATTTTCTTTACATATAGGGATGGCGGCCATCTTAGATTTTGGCAGCCATGTTGATTTTTCATAGTGGATACCATATGTTTTGAAAAGAGTATATTCTGGGGAATATTTGTGCCAAATTTGGTGATTGTGTCTCGAAACGAAGTATTTTTTCTTATTTTTTTACCTCTGGAGATGGCGGCCATCTTGGAAAAATGGCCGCCATATTGGTTTTTCATGATGGATACCATTTGTTTTGAAAAAAGTATACTCTGAGGAACAATTGTGCCAAATGTGGTGCTGGTATCACTAAGTGAAGTATTCTGCCACTTTTTGGACTTAAGCTCCCCCACTATATATGGGTATGGCAATTTGTCATTCAACCAAATGCATTTTTAAAACACTCAACGTATTGCGGCATATTGTAATCTCGTATTATGCTAATTATACGCCCGTCGAAGACCCGGGCGTCCGGCGGCGTCCACTTCTTTGTCCGGAGCATAACTCTGTCACCTTAAGTCCGATTGACTTTAAACTTAGCAGTTATATTCTTCTCATCCTCACGGAGTGCAGTGCACAAGAACCATAACTATACCTATTTTTTGAGTTATTGCCCTTTGTTGTTTTTCATACTTGAATCTTGTCCGGAGTATATCTCTAAAAGTATAATAGCTAGGATCATGAAACTTCATGGGTGTATAGATCTTAACAAGTGGGAGTGCAGTGCATAAGAACCATAACTCTACCTGGCCTATTCTTTGAGTTATTGCCCCTTGTTGTTTTTCATACGTGAATCTTGTCCGGAGTATATCTCTAAAAGTATAATAGCTAGGATCATGAAACTTCATAGGTGTATAGATCTCAATATGGGGGTATGCAGTGCACAAGAACCATAACTATACCTGGCTTATTTTTTTGAATTATTGCCCTTTGTTGTTTTTCATACTTGAATCTTGTCCGGAGTATATCTCTCAAAGTATAATAGCTAGGATCATGAAATTTCATGGGTGTATAGATCTGAACAAGGGGGAGTGCAATGCACAAGAACCATGATTTTACCTGGCATATTTTGTGAGTTTTTGCCCTTTGTTGTTGTTCATACTTGAATCTTGTCCGGAGTAAATCTCTTAAAGTATAATAGCTAGGATCATGAAACTTCATGAGTGTATAGATCTCAACAAGGGGAGTGCAGTGCATAAGAACCATAACTCTAGCTGGCTTATATTTTGAGTTATTGCCCTTTGTTGTTTTTCATACTTGAATCTTGTCCGGAGTATATCTCTAAAAGTATAATAGCTAGGATCATGAAACTTCATGGGTGTATAGATCTCAACAAGGGGGGGGGGTGAAGTGCACAAGAACCATAACTCTACCCGACCTATTCTTTGAGTTATTGCCCTTTGTTATTTTTCTTACTTGAATCTTGTCCGGAGTATGTCTCTAAAAGTATAATAGCTAGGATCATGAAACTTCATGAGTGTATATATCTTATCAAAGGGAGTGCAGTTCAAAAGAACCATAATTCTACCTGGCCTAATTTTTGAGTTATTGCCCTTTGTTATTTTTCATACTTCATTTTTGTCCAGGGCATATCTCGAAATGTATGCCATGTAAAAAAAGTTTAGCAACACTGACTTTGTTAATTGAAAAAATGTATTTTCTGTGATATTTATTTCACAAACGTTATATATATTTTAGCATAATGCATTTACGCAGAACATTCAAAGGTCGCTTTGTGGTAACGTTAAATATTGTGTTAGAAACATTGTCTTGACGTAGGTGAGGGGTCAAAATAAAAAGTTACAATAGAATTCGGTATCGACTGTGCGGCCATTTTCAAGCAAGAACAACCGTAAAAAGTTTTCTAATCCACTTAAATTGTTTGTACACAGTATCAACATTCACTACTGTATCAAGAGATTGAACGTCATTCGCGTCAGTACGATCACGCACACGTCTTCCTTAAATGCACCGTATGTGCTCTATGGGTGACAAATCAGAAAGAAATGGATGATAATGGGAGTACATCAGTGTTGTATACGCTTAATTTGGCTTAAAGCATTTAAGACTCTATACCAGTCAAGTCTGGTGCGTTCATGGTGTAGCGTCAGGGAAATTACAACGTATGGTCAACGTCTAGTAACTGTTCATCTGTGGAGACGATCACGGATGGTAAGTATGGATACTCTATATTGAAATTCTTGTGGAAGCCACTCGTAAGTTTTGGTGTTGATAAGGAACATCTTTGCCGTGACGTAACGAAATTATGACGGTCATCTTCTCGTGGCCTTTTTCTACGACGTCCTTGACCGGGACTATCTCAAACCACACAAATTGGCTCACATAGCATCCTCACATTGTTACTTATGCTTTGAGATGCGCAAAATTCAAAAAGGCATCTTATTCGCCGGTTCTGCCACGTAGAAACACATTAGCGATATAACGTCCTTCTAACGTAAGTCCATGGCGTAGTCCCACAGCGTTGCAGAAAATTCTTTTTAGTGGCCTTTTTTATGCTGGGCAAAGACAATTACGTTCACACCTAAATGTTTTCTAGAACTATGCTCCATACACATGAATACCATGGCACACATGAAAACCGGAAATGCGCACCTGGAGTGCGAGACGCACGCGATTGCGGTATAAAATTCATCTGTTTGTGTTCTCTAGCTATAAACTATTGTGTAAACGTTTGGTTTTATGTTAAAACAAAACTATTTTGGTTACTACAGATATTTACATTTTTTTTGCAAAACTTTTTTTATTATGTATATAATAGCTAGGACCATGAAACTTTTACCAACCTGCTCTCCCTGTCGACATAAAGCAGTGTTATGGGCGTATCTTGTGACAGTTTGACACCTTGTTAATATATAAAGAAACTCGTTCATTGCAAAATTTTCCGTAAATGTTTGTTTTTCCACCGCGAAAGAACTATTGGGTCCATAGAAATACCGGAACACCATGGAACGCATAGTAATTACCGGAACACACGGAACGCGTCAGTGATTACCGATACACACTTGAAATATTTGGTTTTCCAATACCGTAGGTAATAGTAACGATTTGTTACTCTTTTATCTGTCTTAAAACTTTGTTATTTATATATCTATGTATTTGTATGTGTTAGATAGTTATGTTTTAATAGGCAGATTCATGATTTAATAAGGTTCTAAATGATATATTGTGAAGATATATAGAAATAACATCACGATTTGTCGGCAATGATTTAACTTCATTTAATAAATCGTTATCCAATCCATTACTTCATCTTGATTGTTTGAACAAGATATGAAATATGGAATTTACCATTATCTCACCCATTCCAAAATGTAAAAACTTTTGACTTGTCAAATTCCAAAGCTAATGCAGACGACATAATGGGCATTAATAAATTTGGAAATTGTGCTCAATATAGCAAAAAAAAAAAAAAAAAAATACAGAGCAGAACGTACATTTTCTAATTATGCCGCATTGTTTTCCAAAAAACATATTTTACCAGAGGTGTAAAGAAATATTACAAGATATACAGTTGATCTATTGTCAAGGTCATCTCCAATCTTTCTCTAGAAACAGGTATTGTCCCCCAAAGATTAGAGAAGTAAAACAGTAGCACCCGTCTATAAAAAGCTGTCCAAAGTATAAAGCCAGCAACTATAGGCCAATCTCTTTAATCTGCATAGCATCAACAATTATGGCGCGCATCCTGATAACAAACATCATGGGCCACTTTGATTAGAATAATCTACTTAGCCAGTGCCAGCATGGCTTCAGAGCAAAACAAACCTGTGAATCTCAATCGATTAGCCTTACCCAAGAAGCATTCGACAATCTTGAAAATGGTCAACAAGCGGATATATACTTGAAATGGATTTTAGTAAGGCATTTGATTGGGAACCACCTTCCTATAGCCGTCTCAGATACTACTACGCTCAGGGGCTCAGGGTCGCCCTACCACAGCATGCTGCGGCCCTACCCAGTAGCAAGTAACCGGTTGATGGGTGTACATAATTTTAACTGTACCGTATAGACTTTTAGCTGTACATAACCAATGGAAGTGGTAATTGTCTCATCTCATCGTAGGTCAAATATACATTCTATGAAGAACCCTGACCTAAACCGGAAGAAGAAGAAGAAGGTTGATCACAGCAATTAGATATCCAAATTGAATAAGCTGGGCGTCCTTCCACTGATCTCAAGATGGATATAATCCTTCTAAAAGGACCGTTCTCAAAGAGTAGGTATTGATGATCACTCATCAACTACTGTACCCGTTCTCTTAGGCGTCCCTCAGGGTTCAGTGCTCTGTCCATGTCTTTTCTTAGTCTATATAAATGATCTGCATGTGTTCAAATTCTTCAAGGCCTTCAGCGCTTTCAGCACTTTGATTATTGTCTGCAGACTGCAGTAGATTTCAGGATGAACATGTCTATAAGTGTCTCTTTTGGCAAAGAGCTACAGCCTACATCGTTCGTGCATTTGGACTCCGAATGTTTAATAATTCACGCTCATGCATAAACATGCAGCCTTTGTGCATTTACTGATTAAGAACGACCAACATACTTAATGGCAGAAAAAGCACAATCTGCACAATCTTTTCATTCTTTACATAGATGCCGTACATCCACGAAAAATTTTCTCGATCTGACTCTTTAGCTTTTCACGCGAACATCTTATGATCACACGACCAAGTTTGCTTGAAAATTATTAATGTTGTAATATTTTATTAACCCTTTCCAAAACAAGACCTGGTTCTGGAGTCTCTTGAAGAATTGGCTTGGGTAAACATTCAAGCAAAATTAGAAAATGTTGATAACAGCTGGTATCCAGCATTTTCTCCTGTTTTCTCAATATTTTCTATGCTATACTGTACACAATTTATTTCATTACCCAACACTCAATTCATTTGTGTTGTCGGGCGAAAACCTCACAACTGCAGCTTGTTTTAAGCTGCAGTTACGAGGTTTTCGTTGCAAACCAGCGTTATACTTTTCATTATGGAATCACGTTTATTTACATTTGCTACACGTTTTATGTACATGTACAAGTGACATATTGCTTTGCATAAGAATCTTTATTTGAACTAATTTAGTCGTTTAAAAAATGAAAACACTGGTAATCAAGAATTTTCCCACAACTTCTCGTTCAATCTCTCCGAGTGAAAGTCAATTTTTAGATTTCCTTCTGCTGTGACAGATTTTGATTTAACCTTGTAAATCATTTTACCTACTCATCGAAAAATGAGTTAATGGTAAGTCTAAATCATTATCATATACTTACGGCCATAAGAAACGCCTCAATCCTATTAAATATCCGATTTTTCAGTATATTTGATTTTAAATTACAAAAAACTCATTTCCATCTGTAAATTTCATTATCTGGTGTTGAAAAATGATTGTAAAGAAATTATAAAATTGTTACAGTTTTGAAAAATAGCACATTTAAACAGAGCGGTATCAGAATTTCCATTTAAAAATCATTTGCACGTGGTTAAAACTTTACTTGCGACAATAACAGGTGCCGTGAAACGTGTAATTTGGCGTCAACAGTAAGTGAATACTAAATGCGACGTCGATCCAAACGTTATAAACATGAAACGCAAATGACGTAAACGTAAGAAATCTTTTGATATAGCAGGCGTTATCCGAGGTCTATCTGACTTTTGCCGATTGGCAAATGTTTCTGTAACTCAAACCCGTCGACCAAGAAGCCTAATCGTTCAATGCAAGACGTCAAAACGTCCGACGGCTTGTTTTTGAGTTTCTCGTATTCAGAAAATGGCTAATATACTGGCTCTATTTTCCGAATAATGTATCTGTTTCAAACGTTACTGGAAACAACAAAAAATGCGACAAAACACTTATTTGGCCACCACGGTAATCGACTACTCAACACAACGTCGATCCCAACGTCACAAAACTGAAACGTACATGACGTTGACATTAGTAATTTTCTCGTTTTTAAAGGCGTTACACGAGATCCAGTTGAGCGTGGCCGATCGATAAACGTTTGCGAAACTCAAACTCGTCGATCAAGATTCCGAATCGAGACACACAATGCGTTAAACTGTCTGGCGACTTATTTGCGCATTTCTGTCGAAAATGGTCGTATAATGAGTTCCCTTTTCAGAATTTAGCCTTGGCATCCTTTAATATGGATGTTTGATAAGAAAATCTTTAAATTCCTAATTGCCTATCCACTAACACATGTTACTGGTAAATTGTGACCAATTTCATCACATGACATATTAACACGAAGCGCACGTAGAAAACGTGATCAGTCACCGGAAATGAACATCTTGATGAATGGAAACGCATATTTTTTATTTGACGTAACTGTTGGTAAAAAATATATACAGCATATATTTCACTAATATTGTAATATGCTTAAGGAAAATAATGACAAATTTCATTGAGGCGTTTCTTATGGCAGTCAGTATATATTCATTCCCCAGACATCGGCAATCATTGTTGATTCACGTTGCTAGTCCATGCGAAGCACTAACCCTTTCCCAAACGACGAAATTCTGGACTGATCAAATGGAAAACAGAACTTGCCTAGTGCAAATTTCATATTCAATAAATAATGAGTACATAATAGCATAAAACATTGTGTTGGAAATTAAGACAATAAAGCACTTTCTTTTATGTCCGCGTTCAAAAACGTTCATAATTATGAGGGACATCGCAACTATGTCTCGTTTTGGAAAGGATCAAAATTCGTCTATTATGCTGTTCTTTGCTTGAACTTTCAAATTCAGGGATTGTTAGGAAATGGTAAAATTATAGTCAAAGGAATTTTAACCCTTTCTCGAACGATAAAACTTTTGGTTCAATCTGAAAGCTGTTGCAGACGACAAAATGGATACTAATAGAGAACGAATTTGTGTACAATTTAGCCTGGAAAATATTGAGGCAAAAGGAGAAAATGCTTATTATCAGCATTTTCTTCTGTTCCTCAATGTTTTCCCAAGCCCTTTTTAATAGATACGTCAACACTATGTCTTGTTTGGAAAAGGGTTAGGGCATTTACCCTTTCCCAGACGACAATGTCAGCATCGGTCTAAATTGAATACTTTTGCGTTGAGGACAAAATAAATAATGTTGGGAAAAATATTAAGTCATAGATGAGCAAACATTTCGAGGATAAAGAAAATTCTGCCGTTAAGCATTTTCTTCGTTTGCTCAGTTTATTCGCGTTTATTTATAAAGTTTATTCCGTACTTCAAAAATCAGGGATTATTTTAGATGGGTAAATAAATCAAATTGATCTCGAGAAATTAGCAGCTATCGTCTGCTCACGTTGCTTTACCATGTGAAAAAATAAGATTCGTTTATGTTTCACTTTTTAACACTTTTCCAAACGACAACATGTTAAGGTGTTCCAAATTGAAAGCCACTACAGACGTCAAAATGGATGTTGATGAATATAGGATTCATGTTAAAAATGGCATCGAAAATTTTGAGACAAAAGGAGAAAATGCTGATTATCAGCATTTTCTTCTTTTGTCTCGATGTTTTCACAAGCTTTCTCTGATAGGTACGTCAAAATCATGTCTTGTTTGGAAAAGGTTTAAACCAACATTAACTCATTCTTCAAAAAGACTAGACACAATGAATAGTAATACATTATCCATAACCAAAGGACAATCGCTGTTTTGCTTTTTGCACACCTATGTAGAATAGAATTGCTGAATCCAATAAGAAGAAATATGGAAAATGCTGAAGACAGCTTTAATTTTTGCCTAATATCCCTAACCATAAGAAAACGAGCACTTCTTTGCTTTTGACACACGTATAATAACGGAATTCTCTGAATATATTCAGAAGAAACCAGAAAATGCAGATGTCAAGCAAGGGTGGATCCAGGATTTTTTCCAGGGGGGGGGGGTGTCAAAGCCCAAATGATGGCAATAAATAAGAAGTTATATAGTCAAAATTCAATTTTAGGCCAATTTCAGGGGTGACCCCACCCCTAGATCCGCCCTTGTCAAGTAAATACTATTTGAGCCGAAATCTGAATAAGGGCCCTTCATTGCATTTGAAATCAACATGGATCCGGAACAGGCTAATTCATAATCACGCTTGCGATTGTGCATCATGGGATCGATAACTTTTACATATTAGTCCCGCTTAAGGCAAGAAATTGTGCAATTCAACTTTCTGATTTCTGCATCAATTTTCAAGGCGTTTGTTGCATGTACCCTGCCTTACTGAGCTCTTTCCTCAGATGTATGAGTTATTTGAAAATTCCTGGTGGAAAGAGGTTTGGGAAAACATTGAGGCAAACTAAGAAATTGCTGATAATCAGCAATTTCTCCTTTTGCCTCAATATTTTTGTGCTGCATTGTACACAAATCCCATCTTTATCAACATCCAATATGTCGTCTTCAGCAGCTTTCAAATTTGACCACATTAAATTTTCTCCATTTGGGAAAGGGTTAAATCTTTTTTATGACCTGCAGTAACTGTAAGATAACTGCAATATCAGTTTAGATCCTGATCACCTAGGCACAGGCTTATATGGTAAAAAAGGTGGAATCAGAAGCCATAAAGGTCATTTTTGTTAAATCTCGAATTATTGTTTTTGTTCTCTCTACACGTTTTACTTTAAAGTGACATTTCAGAATTTTTTGTCTTAAATTTTACTTTTATTTTTATCTGAAAGAGCATATTTCCTTATGAAAATTCTGAAAATTTCGAGCCAAAATATTGCGCCGTTTACGAGAAATGTATATTTTTGTGTTAAGATTGAACAAATTGTTGTGGACAACAGTTCGGATTTATATGCAATTTATCGATTATGTCTCAACTTTGAATGCGTGTTTCTCGCTTATTGGCAACAACTTCAATAAACCAATAGAATTTATACTCATTAGAATAACCAATCAAGACATACTTTGAAAAATTGAAATTGGAATGAAATGTCCCTTTAAGGTAAAATACCCGTACTGTGGCCATTTTGTGATTAATAAAACATGGGTTTTTTTCCGATCGGCGTGATTACGTATCCGAAGCTATTCGGGCGCGGTCGTAAACATTCCACCGCCGAATGTTTACGACCACGCCGGAATAATTACGACGTCGCTCGAATCTCATAAGAGGTGGACTACCTGAAACAGTCTAAAGATTCTACGGGAAAAATGATAATAAAAAATATTAAACATCTATTGTAGAATCACGTTTTTTTGTCCACGTGAAATATGATAATATTTTTTAGGTTAATGCTTGTAATTATCCAAATGGATATCTACTGTAGATTCTTATCGGCTATGATGAAATAAAATCAACGTGCTTAAGGCGACTTAAGAATAAATCATTACAGAATAACGATGCTTTTCAGCGAAAACCTCGTAACTGCAACTTGTTTAAAGCTGCAGTTACGAGGTTTTCGTTGAAAAACGATGATGACTGGTCTTTAGGGGAATGATTTTAGAAGTCGATTTATCGTTAATGTCGAATGGCAATGAATTTTGTGCTAAAAATAGATTAGGTTACCCTGTTATATATTGATAAACCGTCGATGTTGTTATAAAATCCCGTAACTAGGGCTTGAGTCAAGCCGTAGTTGCGTGATTTTATACCAACACCTACGAAATACTTTTTGTTTGTCCGAAATTATTATTATTATTATTAAAAGGCTAATGCGAGAGAGTAAGATTAAGTAAGTGATCAATATTGAAATCAAAATCATGAAGGTAGCAGAATGCAAGGTCTATGGAGCCTGGTTTAAGTTGAAGCATTTTTCATTGCTTACAAGCTACGCTGCCTTTTGAATGTTTTGTATGTACAATTTCCATTTCAAAGAAACCGCTTCTCAGAAAAGAAGAAAAAAATAGCTCCCGATATCCATCACAATCCCAGCATAATACAGGTGGCATGAAAATCCTCGATGGAAAAGCAGATTGTGTTGATTTACAGAATTTTCTTCTTTTCCGTCAATGGTTTATCTCTCGATTATCAAAATTTACATGTAGCACGTCAAAACCAGGGCTTGTTTAGAGCAGGGATAACGAACACGTCAAATTCAGGGAAAGTACAAAAATGTCCAGTCAAATTCTCAAAACAGTACAGTTCATGAACTAACTGACCGGTTCCATTTAATCCTTTCCCAAACAAGACCTGCTTTTGACGTCCCTATTGGAAAAGTATTGGGAAAACATTGAAACAAAAGAAGAAACTGCTGATAACCAGCAGTTTCTCCTTTTGTCTCAATATTTTCTGTGCCATATTTTACACAAATCATATCTTTAATAACATCCATTTTGTCATTTGTGGCAGTTTTTGAACTGGATCACCCTAAATTTTTGCCGTTTGGTAAAGGGTTAAGGTAAAATTCTTAGACAAGTCAAATTTCAAAGACGTCCCAGGTGACAATTAGGAGTGAATGAAATTTGTTCTTGTCTTTTTGGGTAGAAAACATCACAAGCAATTCCTTCATTTTCCATATCTTTTCAAAGCTCTTATCGTTAACGGAGCCAAAAAGAGTCAATGTGTGGGAATGGAATAACGGATATCACTTCTATTTGATTTACGCCAAGTCACGGTGGATAATCACGTGATACAATATTTCAAGAAAATCTTCAATTATTTTGTTAATATGCGACCGATTTCAATTCGGTTTGAAGCAGAGAATGTGGACAGACGTCACGCATTAGATGGACGTGGTTGATATTTAAAAAATCAACTGATAAAAAAGTTATTGAAGATAAACCAAGATTTTTTTAAAAATCTACCACAACCATGTTATTTCTGACATTTTTCCACCTTCTCTGCTTCAAATCGATTTCAAATTGGTCAAGTATTGACAAAGTTATTGAAGATTATCGAAAATTCTAAGTCACGTGATTATACACCGTGCAAGTATCGCCTGTTTGAAAATGCGAAATGTATGGATCTTTGTCAGACTCAAATGTATGTATTTCGATCTTTCATGGTAGAAAACATTGTGGGAAATGAAGAAATTGCTTGTCACAAGCAATTTCTTCATTTTCCACAAAGTTTACCAAACCCTTTGCTTTAGAGGAGTCAAAAAGAGTCACTGTGTGGCAATGGGATAATTGTTTGTTTTGTTATATTATGCCTTTAACCCATAGAGGTTATATATGAGCAATGAAATATATTCTATTCTATTCTATTGTATGGATGTTTGTCAGACTCCAGAATGCACGCAGTCTGATAATGTTTACCATACTACACCTGACGTTCGTTACAGACTTTTATATCGACATCGGATAAGTCGAATTCGGAAATGATTCGGAAATGAATATAGCCATTGTCATATGGTAAGCAAAGGATAGAACTTGCTCGCTGCGAGTAATTTTCTTACATGTACCTTTTTCAACTATATTTCAATTGAGAGAAATTGGCTGGCATGAGGCAAACTCCGGATTAGTCGAGGTATTTTGACGGCCCCTTTTACTACGACACAACGAGTATGGGCTGTACTTGTTTTTTATTATCATTATAACTTTAAACTGTAAAACTCATCTACATTGGGGAAAAAAAAAAAAAAAAAAAAAAAAAAAAAAAAAAAGATAATAAGGGGGAAAATGAAAATATCGACGGAATCGGCATAAACTGACAGAGTTGATAGGCCTACTTTTGACACTTCGAAGATGTCCGAGTTTTGTATTCAGAATATGAACATTCTGAAAAATCTCATTTAAAACATGCATTTCACATAATTGAATTAAGGCCAAGAACAAATTTGCCATTAACCTTTACGTTTTTTATATAACAGATATAGAATTAGCTTCGTTACAGCCTAGTTGGAAACTGTAGGAGTTGACAATCTCTAACAAAGACTAACGAGCATTTTAATATGGTAATTTTAGTCTGTAGACCTCCTACCGAGTTCATTTGAGACATAACTTGGATCAAATTATTCACATTTTCTCCTAAAAAGCCTTCATGTCGTCACGTAGGCTACCAGAAAATGATCTTTGATAGGACAAAAGGTAAGACCAATGCCTATCTTCGACATCAGATTCTGTTAATTAACCGATCGGTCGCCACGTCCAATTTAAAGGGCGATGGTCGAATAAGTTACACAACTAAAATTATTAAAATCACACCTACCACGAGGCGGACAGATAGGCCTACTACCACTAGTGCTTTGACACAGTAAAAGTGCTATCAGACAAAAAATAATGCTTCTTTGATTTGAGCTGATTTTAGGACTCAAACTGAATTTAAACAAGTTCAATAATGATTGTGACCTTGAACTTTAACCTATTTTACCCCTAAACATAAGACTATCCATTGTGTCAAGGACAAAAACAAAATATATTTTCAATGCCATAGGTTAAACGGTTCTCGAGTAAGAGCACGGAAAAGGTCCAACTGTTACCTTGACCTTTGACCCTTTGCCGTGATATCGTGATTTCCTTTGTTTCAAAGGATCGCTTTATTCGATTCTACATTGATCGTCGAGCATTGGCATCTAAACTTCTTGAGCATTTCATTACACGGAATTTTGAGTATCTTAAGTTACGAGCGTTGAAATTATCAAAACAAACATCTGTGCCTGTATATTGGCAAGTTTGTCTATCTCCTGACTGCATTTCTTTCTTACATCAGTACACTGCATGATAGAAAATTCACCAAGTGAATGATAGGCAAATCTTAAAAGATCAAACCACAATGAAACGCATAATTTGTCACCTTTAAAAACTTTTATATGACGTAAATAACGTTTTACGCTGCATAAGCGTCATAAGTAAAACACAAACAATCCGTAGTTGTGACGATTACGGCCTTATTTTGGTGCCATATTTGTTTGAAATAGGACAATGTGCCATTATGGCATTAGAGAAAAACATTAATCAAGATCAGACTATGCGTAAGCACAGTCTGATTATTCTCTTATAGCCTTGTCATGACCTGTAATAAGTGTAAGGGAGAAATATTGATCCTGATCAGACTGATCAGGGTCCATGTCGGTCTCAAATGCTATAAGGGCTTTTTTGTCATATCCCGGTTCATTTGCATGCACGAAAGTAACTTAAGGCTAGGCAGGCAATATTTATTTGTTTAATAGAGTAAATTCATCAAAAACAAATTCATAAATCTTTGAAATCTGTTTAAGATTACTTTAATTGGTTCATTAATATTCAAATTAGATTCAAGCGTGCACGCTATGACGTGTAATTGCCGTAACGTCATAGATTCGAGTAACGTAAAAAATAACGCACGAATTCTAATTTATGCTTAATTTTGTCAGCATCAACGTGACATTTAACGATATAAAGCTACGTATAGTTAAACATCTTGTTGACACTTCCCTCAACAAGACTTAGTTTAGACGCCCCTGATAAAATAGGATTGAGAAAAACTTTAAGCAAAAGAAGAAAATGGTGATAGACAACATTTTCGCATTTTCCCTTGATACTTTCCATGCTGTAATGCTCAAATAATCTGCCTTTTTGCAACATCAATTTTGTTGTCTGCAAAAGCTTCGATATTGGACAAAAATAGAAAAAAATATGTTAACGGTCCTTTGCTCTTATCTTCCCCTCCCCAACTTTAAAAGATTGGCAAGAAACTTTATTGAAATACAATACAATTGACCCTTTCTCAAACACTGTGAAATTTTATGATGTTCCGATTCAAAAGCTACTGTAGACGACAAAATAGATATTCATGAAAGTGGAAGTTACAAACCTTTTAGCACAAACATTTGTGAGAAAGGTCTCCTGGTTCTAAAACTTTGAAAGTCAAAATTAATGAAGTCATTTTGGAAAATCTTGCATAAAGATGTACTGTCTTTTTAGTGGCGTACAATTTTGGAATGTTCGGTATTTGGAAATAAGACTCTCAAAACTCTCCTAAGGACTCTATCGTCGCTTTTCTTCAAAAACCTTGTAACTGCAGCTTAAAACAAGCTGCAGTTACGAGGTTTTGTTGAAAAGCGATGATTTTTATAGAAGTACATTTGGACCTTGTGCACAAAGTTCACTAAGTGTCGTATTAATTTTTGAAATTCGGGCAAGTCTGAAGATGAAGCAGATGAGTAAAATGACGGATGTTTTTGAAATTCTTTGAATAAATTAATCATTTCCTTTACTACAAAAGTTTAGTCAATTCCAAATTGAATACAATTGTATATATTTATTTGTACATAAGACAGAATATATGATTTGCATAAATACATGGTAATATAACATCTATAGAAAATATTAAGAGAAAAAGGGTGAAATGATGGTAATCAATGTTTTCTTCTTTTCGCTTAATATTTTCTTAACCTATTTCTGTTAGAGACATCAGACGGGGGTTTGGTTTGGAAAATGTTAAAAACCTTTACCAAACAATAGCGCGCCTTTTGACGTGTCCAAACATTGGAGCTTTGGAAAACATTTAGAGAAAAGTAGAGCATTATGATAACCAGCAATTTCCCTTTTTGTCTCAATGTTTTATGTGCTATATTTTACGTTATTCCTCTGTTTTATCAACACGTATTTTGTCATCTGCGGAAGCTTTGAAATCGGACAATCCTAAAATGTTGCTGTGTGTGCAAGAGTTAAGATATGCAATTTCTTTTCATGTTTGTGATATCCGACTCGTTTATCTCACAATCAAGGACCTATATCACATTCGTCCTTCAGCCACATCGTCACGTGGAGTTACTTTAACCCTGATGATTTTTTCTGCTTTCTACAAGAGACGAATAAAGAAAACTTAAATGCGCACAGATATAGCCTATAATCCTGCAGAAGTATATATAGCATTTGCTTCTTTTGATATCACAACAGAACAAAATTAGCATGCCCTTTGGGACATATATGTACATTCCATCCAGATATCGCTGCTTTTCTGCGAAAACCTCGTAACTGCCGTTGAAACCAAGCTGCAGATACGAGTTTTGCAAAGCAAAGCGACGATATGAATTTTTTCATACAAACTATGAAAAAGGTCAAAGAGAGTAACACGAATCTTGATCGGACTGTAAATACACACTCTGGTTTGTACCATTGTCCGTCTCAATACTGTTTTACTATACTTGAACATTAAAGTCACATTTCACATTTATTTCATTTTTTATAAGTATGTTTTGATGCAAAGATTGTTTATTCTATTGCGTAGAAATGCTATCAGTTTTTTGAAGTTGTTATATTTAAGGGAAAAATACGCCTTTAAAGTTGAGACAGAAATGACAAATTCTATATAATCTGAACTGTTGTCCACAACAATTTGTCTAATTTAGCACAAAAATATTATATTTCTCGTAAACGATTCAATATTTTGACTTGAAATTTTCAGAATTTCCATAAGAAAAGATGTTCTTTCAGATAGAATAAAAGTAAATTTAAGTAAAAATGATTGTGAAATGTCACTTTAAGGTATTGCACTCATCATTAGATATCAAACACTTCGTGCAACTTCGGACGTCATCCGTTGCCACAGATGACGTCCTTAGTTGCACGAAATGTTTCCCTGTTTAGTACCTAATGATGGATGGAATACATTAATAAAGTAATTCGACGTTTGGAGTTACAGGTGGACTTGAAAATTTCTACCGAATTTGTTTTTCGTCATGCTTTTCAATGTCCTATTTGTATACGTTTTGCCCCATGACTGACGCCAAATATGTCGGTAACTGACTTTCGACAAGGAGGGTCATAGCCTCGGAGTCTGTTTGAACTAATTTTCTTGACACAAATATAGAAAGAAATGTTCAAAATAGACTTAATCAAATAGTGAAACAATTAAACAATAGATACAACTTATTGATATCAATGATGATGATAACAACCGCAAAATTTGACCAGGTCAAACTGCACAACCTGTTACAGATCTGTAGTTATCTGATTACAAACATGCTTATGACCCAAATTATTTTGAAACGTGTTACCTTTTAATTTTTGTATTGCTCTTTTTATAATTGCAAAATGGCATGCATTGGCCTTAAAACCACAATTTTTTATGTTGTGTGTACTCATAAGAGTGGTCTTTTCAAGACGATTATAATAGGGCATTGTAGCATACGGTTTTGAAGTGAAATAACACATAATTAAGACACGTTTTTCGTCCATTTATAGTTATCTGTAATGAAAATCTAAAACAAGAGTTGAGAGCCACGTTTTAGTTGACACGTTTTACATTATTTAAAAATCGACTATTTTACGCGTGTTGTTCTTTTTGTTGATGTTTTACATAGAATCATTTATTGTCTTGAAAGATGCGGTATGGTGTTTGTTCTCATAAGAATAATTTCACCGAATACAGTAAACTCAAAATGCAGGCTCGACATGAAAAAAGGGTTACCACGTTTTAGTTGAAACACCGTCATAATTCAATTGTTTAATGGTGTTTCTTTTTACAAACAAACCAATGATTGCTCAAAAAAATCCTATATGATGCGCACACTCACAGGAATCATCTCATCGAGGGCACACAGCATGAAAATTTGAAATGAAATGACTGGATTTAGAGTTTGTTTTCACCCTTTTACCTACGAATTTATTGTGAATAAAAGGGTTACCACGTTTGCGAGTTGACACGTGAGCATCGTATAAAATTAATTGTGTCAGCTTCCGTCCCCCATCTTTCAAAAATGTTTTATATCTCCTCGTTTTATCAGGCGATGTGTTGTAACTTTTACACTTAGCTTTATAAGTATACCAACATGTACTAATTCGTGTGTAAAAATGGGGGGGGGGGGGGGGGGGCATTCGAGGCACAGTGTACAAGCGCATCTTGAAAAGACTTCATAATTCAAATGTACATGTACATGCACATCCTGATTAAAAGATCACTTCTAAAACTAAACAGATAGAAAAGATACGCCAATGGAGTTATTCCTGATATATGCTTCTACATGGGAGGGTTTCTAAAAATGTTTGAATCCGCACATACAGTCGACACTCTTTATCGCGACATCGGATAAGTCGAAATTTTGCTTAAGTCGAAGTGAAAGTCATGTCCCATCCTCAACATATGGATATCAAAATGAATTCCGAAACAAATACAGCCATTGAAATTTAGTAGGAAAAGGATAGAAATTGCTCGTTTCGAGCAATTTCTTTCCATTTCCTACTATAGTTCAATCATGGGCACATACATGTACTATGACCATCAAAAATGGTTAAGTATAGTTTGCATCGAAAATGATCAAAATCGGAATAGTCGAACTCAGGATATGCCGAGGTATTTTGACGACCCCTCTGACTTCGACATAACGAGTGTCGACTGTATAGCAAACGAGACGAATGCGAGAAAGTTGGTGAGGTATTTGAGCGTTCCATCGCCGAATGTTTAAAACGTCGCCCGAATAGATTCGGATACGTAACGAATGGTTACGACGTCGCACTAAACAAATCTGACGTCGTTGTGAATCTCATATGGTTGGATTACCTTAAGGTTTTATAGATTCTTGATCTGTAATACTTCGCTTGTGTAAATCCTTGAGCAAGCACATTTTTTCAACATTAATTATCATTATACCACATCTCGACATTTAAACAAAAGTCTCGTACCTTTAGCTTGCTTTAAACTGCAGTAACGAGGTTTTTGATCAAAATCAATGGTATTCTTGTCTAGTCCAGACAAATGAACCATTATTTCATTTGTCATAATGAATATATTTTTACGTTATATTATCGCTTTTCATCTAAAACCTCGTAACTGCAGCTTGTTTTAAGCTGCAGATACGAGGCATTCGAAGGAAATCAGCGATATATTAGGCCTACTCTACTTTGGGATGTCTTTTACTATGTTATTGCCCAAATACGACTGTATCTAAAAGTGTGTGCTTTTTAATCCGATCTTTAAATTTTAGTCTTCTTTGTCCCGCCACATGAAAAGAGCTGCAAGCTGAACCTGTCTGTCAAAACGAAAGGATGCAACTTCACGGACCTAAGGAATGCTAATAAATCTGCAAGATATGGGATATAACGAAATGCACATGCATGATTTTTTGCATACAGTTCAAATACACGTCAACACGTCCAAAATATACTGTATGACTTAAGATTTCTGGACATGGTCCGGCCGTGATGTGGGCGTAGAATTGTATACGATTCACATACACGAAAAATAATTATATGAACAGGCTCCAACATTTCAAATATCACGAAAATTGAAAAAAGGAAGATCGATGACGAGACATTTTAAGCTTGCGAAAATGGCCAAATTGCTGCCAGGTAACGAAAGTGTTGTGATTAATGCTTGACAAGCCGTTGTTATCACATATTTTAAATTTCTAAATATGATGAAATGTGCAAAATGCTTGAACTTTCGACCCTACGAACACTGTTTTAACTTTGAATTCTTTTATTCGATAACTGTTTCTGGTATTAAGTGCGATGCTAAGACAGAATTTATGAGAACTACATCACAAACATATTAAGCAAAGTAACGAATAGGCTGGAAATTCGCAATTTCACAGAAAATGTTGAAAAACGGAGAGAAACGACTGGAAATAAGCATTTTTATTCTTTTGTCGCGACGTTTTCACAAGATATTTTTCAGTCAGAATGTCAAAGCGATGTCCTGTTTAAAAACGGATTAAAGAGTGCGAAGTCTGTGCACGGAAAATCCTTGCTGGACAAAAGGATTTTCCTTTTGGATCCAATGGGTCCTTCTGCTTTTGTCATCTTTTACAAAATAGCCAAGTGAAGCTATCAAACGCATCAGTGAATGACGTCATGATGTCAGTTCCAGAATAACAAAAATAGTTCCGTTTTTTCAAAGAAAACAATGGGGGAGACTTCCAAACCTTTCTTTTTTATTCTTAATTTCAAAGGCACCTTTCAGTTTTGATACCAAAGGTTCTCAAACAAACAAATTAAAAAAATTGTTAGCCGGACATGTGTGTACTGGGACATGTTTATAAAATAGAAAAAGACAAAGGCATGAATTCACTGAATTACCTTACATGCAGCCATATTAGGAATTGTTCTTTTGGAAATGATTGAAATTTCACTACACTTAAATTTCCTGTCTGACCCTTTTTAAACGGCAATATCGTCGCTTTTCAATAAAACCTCGTAACTGCACTTTTCTTTAAACTGCAGTTACGAAGTTTTTGTTGCAAAACAGGGATATATTCGATCAGTCTTATTTAGAAAAGTGATACAGCCAACAATTTGATGGAAATTGTGTGCAATATAGCACAGAAAATATTTAGAGTCCCTCTGTTCCACCGCCAAATGTTTATGACTTCGCCCAAATAATTCCGACGTCGCGCAAATCTCATTAGGGGTGCAATACCTGAAGGCAACCCGCCTTTGTTCAATGACGGATAGGGAAGCAACATTCATAAAATGTTCCTTGTCATCTGACCTTGCGCATTATAAGGGTAGGCATATCTCCATATCACGGCGTATATTGTGAACCATTTTGAAATATTGTTTTGAAACTCATGTGCCATGAAATATTGTGCTCGTGACTAAAATGTAAAAAGTAACAATCGCTACGTTCACTTTAGAGTACTTGAGGGTTAACCACAATCACTTGAGAACATTTAGAACATTGCATAATATAAGGTTACAATTACATTTCAGATATGAATATACTGAATTCATTCGGATGCTATTGATAAGCATGCACATCGAGATAATATGTGCATTGGGTACATCGAAGCGGGATTTCCAAATAAGGAAATGACGCATGACCTTAGATTACAAACATTGTATAAAAGGAAAATTTGAAATAAAAGCTATCAAACGTCGAAGCATCCCATATTTGGTAAAACTGTACATGTTCTCCGAAATATTATTGGTTAAGTATTTCCCAATCAAGCCTTACTTTGACATCCCTTATGGAGAAAGCGTAATATTTTGTAGGAAAAATACAGAAAGTGCGGACAAATGAAGAGTTTTGAATTTATTTCGAAATGAAATAGTAGATGCCTTTCTTTAGAAAGAAATGAGTGATAACTTTTTTGGGAATTTAGATCTATCGTTTGCATGTACACAAGTCTGATTAAGATCTACCGTTGAGTATCAACTAGCTTCTTTTTGACCTGTAGCTGCTAAACGACGTAGATGCATTGATTGTGATCAGAATTGACATGGCTCAAACGCTATTAAATCATTTGCGGGGTCTCGATCCATTTTATGTTTATCGTGGATTGTTTCTTTTGGGATTGCAAAATTTGTTACCTTCATTTTTGCATTTTGACAAAGTATGAAGGAAGATGGCAGTTTAAATGCGATTATTATGCAATCGTTTGTATGCAGTATCTTTAGTCGTGTTTATGAGATGTGTCACTACTTCACAAAGATTCATATTTCTGACACTTCTCTTAACAATTCTCGACTCTGAGACCAAAAATAGGATGTAACTGGTAATAAAACATTAAAGCATTAAAGGATAATGATGTCAGATAATCAATATATTCTTCTTTTTCCACGATGCTTTCTATGCTATTAGATAAAAACTATGTACATTTGGTAACTCTCAGCACAACCATTTTGAAACGCGTGGGTTGAATTAAGTTTGAACAACAGATGAGTATAACATATTACCGCAAAATCTGATCTGTAATAATGTGTGAAATGAAATTTCAATCATGCTTGCCAGGAATGTAACTTCTATACAATGTCGTATCACCTAAATTAAATGCGAACTGTTCCTATAGAACTACATAGAGGACAACTTTTCAGACCATCGAATGAAGGTCTGTCCAATTTAAACGGCGCTTCAGATGATAAATGGTGCAAACCCGTAGCCTAGAAAATATTGGATTAGGTATTCGTTAGGATAATTAATCATTACGGAATGAAATAATCATGTTAAAAGTGGAATACATGTAGAATTATTTGAGGCGCGATCTGGAAAATGGGTCTTCTTTGTACTCGAGACCAAGACTGGTCAAGATGGATTCAGGTCAGACTGTTCCTACACGTAGTCTGGTCAAGATCCAAATTATCGAATAGCTCACGTATTACTTCTTTCAACTGAAATACTATAATTGTATATTGATAAGGTTGCATTGTAAAGGCCCTTCTAGAATCATTGGCTCATTGGTACATGTTTATTTGTAATAATTCGGGAATCAACTTATCCTAACATTTAAAGGGAAATTGCGTAGTACTGCTTCCCATGCCTCTTGAAACAACACGAAATCTTGTGACTTATTTTACAATACATAATGTATACAAGTAATGAGAATTACTCAATGTTCACAATACGTCGGAAATCAATTCGTAAATTACATCATATTGCTTCCCATGACTCTTGCAACAACATGAAATCTTATGACTTATTTTACGATAAACGTAATAGGAACAAAATGAAGCTGTATATCGCACTTTTTCACCGAAAATCTCGTAACTGCAGCTTAAACAAGCTGCAGTAACGAGGTTTTCGTTGAAATGCGACGAATATTCATAAAAACTTGGAGGTCAATTCGTAATACACAATAGGAAATTGCATAATTTTGTTTCCCATGACTCTTGCAACAACATGAAATCTTACGACTTGCGCTACAATAGGCCTACACAAAGTCATATAGGAAGTTACTCAGTTGTGGTGAGAATTAATCACTTTCAATCTGTATTGATCCGATATTTGTTATGTTGGCAATCCTTGGCAACAACAATCTGAATTAAATGACATTTGATTTGGCCTTAAGCCTTTGTAAACCCATTTCCAAACGACAAAATTTCAGGGTGCTCTAATTTGAAAGCTGGTTGCAGACGACAAAATTGAGATTGAAAACTATTTGATTTGTGTAAAAGATAGTATAGAAAAAATGAGGCAAAAGGAAAACTGTTGGTTATTAGCAGTTTCTTCTTTTGCCTCAATGTTTTCCCAAGCCTATTTTATTAGGTACGTCAAAACCAATCCTTGTTTGGGAAAGGGTTAACCCATTTACCCCATACAATAAAACCCACTGATGTTGTATGCTATTCGCTAACAACTTTGGCATTCAATCTTGTTATACATTTGACAAAACATTCAAAATTCACATTCGCAAGCAAATGACCGTACACTAAACAAAAAGAATCTACTAATAAAGATAACATAAATCATACGGTGTAAAATAGTTTGAACACGAATGAAGACAAATGTCTTTTAGAGAAATCCATCCATCTATATCAACGTCTGAGTACAGGAACCCTAACGCTTGAACCCAACATGAATCCAGATCAATTTCTGCATACAAAAAGTTTGATCAAGACCCTTGCTACCCTCTTACATTTTTCTTTCGATCAATTTTTAGGTTACAAAGGAAAAGCGTGGATTCAGGCCACCGAGCTTCGTCGTTACGTATCCGACATTATTCGGGCGCGGTCGAGAACATTCGGCGGTGGAAAGTTCCACAGCCGAATGTTTAATACTGCGCCCGAATGATTCCGACGTCGCGTAAATCTCATTAGGGGTGAAATACCTTAATGATCAATGAACGTTTCTTTATATTTATAGGCCCTACTGGTTTTCATTCGGTTGTTATTCGATTCACTGGTTTTACAATCGATGTCACAAAATACGTTGATAAATAACGATTGATGGTTACAGAAATAGTCTATACAAGTTAAAAATGGTAACAACGTTTATAAAATTGAGATAAAAAATCTTGAAAGTTTGGTGGGAACACAGTTTATTTTCTTATGTAAATTGTTTTCCAAAACTCTTTGTAAAACTTTCGAGGGAAAAATTTACCTTGAATAGTACTGTAATAGGTCCGAGTGAATGACTCTGTATTTCCGATACTTCGCAGGTGTCTTTTACTGAGAATATACTTTGCAATTAGAGTTTTGCACAAGAATTTCAGTCGTTCGGTAAAACGAATTATTATTTAGGAAATATTTTAGAATGCAAAAGCCAAATGAAACTTTGAATCTGAAAACGGCAACAACAAAAACAAATAAAACGAAAAACAAAGATAAAATGTTTATAAATCCCTCAATGTGTCAATGTGTGTAGCGTCAATTGCGGTGTCATTGTTTAAGAGGAAGAGAGTCTGTTTCACAATCAATGAGTTGCTAGTTCAATCCCTGGAAGTGGAGTTTTATCTTGGTTTTCCATTGACCAGCACGTTTGGCGCGATTACTGGCGTATTTTCCAGGAAGCAAATTCAAGAGAGACAAGAAAATAAGATTCTTTCATCCGAATCGATATAAAATTACATGTTTAGTGGATTGGCAACTTCCGTATACCACTTCATCCGAAGGCCAAATCGAACGATCGTTTTTTGCCCTACTTCCCGAAGAATTTCCTTCAAATTAACAATTGAATTTATTTTTCACTCGGATATTTTTCTCAAAATTATTGCAGTGAGTTCCGTATACAGTATAAAATGAACTAGGACTTGAAAAGAGGGTACTCTTACATTTAACCCATTACTGCACAGTGGTGCCTTCTGACTCCCTCACAAGAACACGCTTTTGAAAACATTGTGAAAAATTAAGAAATTGCTTGTGTCAAGTAATTTCTTCATTTTCACAATGTTTTATAATCCAAAAAGGAAAGTAGGCCCCCATTTTAAAATTTCTTCAACTTGAAATCGTCGTCTACAACATCTTTCAAATTGGAATAGTCCAAAATGTTGCCGTCTTGTAATGGATTAAGACCATCAAATTTTAAATCGGTCCGTTCCTAAATTTAGTCTGATCTAGATCAATGTTGCTCCCTACCTGCATGTGACAAAAGGCTACTTGAGAGCAACGTGGATCTTGATCAGACTGCGTTCATACGCAGGCTGATCTAGATCCATACTAATCTCAATTTCAACAAAGGGTCCCCTTTTTAATATAGATCCCGTCCCGAATGCACGTTCTATAATAACCAGAGGCCATCTTCAAGGGTCGCTTTTAGCCTAGTTCCGGAAAAAGTCCTTCAGGAAAACACTTTTCAACCTTTCCGCCGGATATCTTCATTGCTAGTTCCTGTTACTAAATTTGAATGTTTTCGACAATTTCTAATATTTGTATTATTTATATCGAATCTTATGAAACATGTTTATAAGCCACCTGTAAATACTTACTAAGTTAACCTGTTCAGGCTGCGCGTTCAAAAAGGATCTCCCTGGAAAGTGGAGAAACGTCGATCTAGATCAGATTCCGAGAACAGTGACTTATAGGGACTAAACATTTTTCTCACTTTCATTCGATTTTTTAAAAGGAAGAAATGTTAGCATGTTGAAATACAGTAAACTTTGCTTGTTTGGCGTAACCTTACCAATTGATTGCAGTCCGATGCTTTCAGTTGTTCTTTTCTGTACTTTTGTTTTCTTTTTGTGTGTTTGTTTTGTATTTTATTGCATTCTAGCGAGAGGAAACTATAAATAAAAGAAAACATGTACCTAAATATCACCATGTACATGTTGGTCGTACTTGCACAACAGTCGATTACATTAAAATGCCGTAACGACAGCTTATTCAGGCTGTAGCTACGACGTTTTCGAACGTAATCAACGAATAAGCTGTTTTTGTTTTTTGCAAAAGTATGTTTTTCTTAAAACCCTTACAATGAGTACAAAAATAAGTTTATTTCTTTTCGATTCACTGGTTTTCACAAAAATAGATTACGATTGATCGGTTATATAAATAGTCCTTACGAGTCATTAATAAGGATATGTTATTGAAAATTGAGCAGACAAAACATAAAAACATAAACATTGGCGGAAGAAAATTTGTTTACATTTTTTTTTATATTTTATCAAATTTGTCAATTAGCAATTTAGATGTATTGTGATAAAGTGATTACTTATGGGAAAGTGTAAAATATAAGGATTTTAAAAGGACATTGCGGACAGAATATTATGTCTACAGCTTAAACTTTCCCCATACAACAACATTTTAATTGTCGTTTATTTAAATTTTTCCATGGAAAATCTTGAAGCACAGGTAAAAAATGCTGATCAATATCATTCATCTTTTGCAACAATGTTTTCCCATGCCATATCTATTAGGGAAGGAAAAGCAGGCATTGGTTGGGAAGGGGTTAATTTTGTTACCAGAAATTATTTTGCTGTTTGAGGTCAAACTATTTCCTTATCCATTTTTTTCGTATTGATGTTCAAGATAGTCTAACTTTGCATTTTTCTTTGTGGTTTTCGACATGTCCATGGATGCATTTGAGGTACCCGTGATGTTCTGGCCGTTGAAAAAGAGAACGATTATACGATCAGCTCCCCTTTTTTGTTCACTGTTTAAAAGGATATATGAATACTCAAAAAATAATAGAAACGATCAGATTTTAGGACTTACGTGATGATTTGTATTGTTTACCTGTTCCATCCGGTACTAATTTAAAGTAAATAAGATAATTTTATGAACTATCTTAGTGAAATCCGGGATTATGATATCTAACATTTGATAAACAGTATGGCTGTCATACAATGTCAAACAACGTTAACAAAATCTGATAGTGACGACTCAATCAGTAGAGCGACAAAAACATGTTTACAATATACTAAGTATAATATATTCACTTTGTTTTTATGAAAATAACTTAAATAACTTAAATACATAAAAAGACGATAAATGCGACGAAAAAGTTCACCTTCAATAATCATTACATTTCCTTTTAAACGAATAAAATGCCGTTTCAATGCTTATTTGAAATGGGATTCATACCCAACTCAAACGCTGAGGCTTCAGTTTATCACTTCTCATGCCATATTCACATAATATTCCTGTTGTAAACAAAGCTTTGACAGGCAGTATAGACTAAGATCAGACTACTCAGCTATTGAAACAAAAACTTAAGACAGTTAAACTGATTGAAATATCTCTGAAATGGCATATTTGTTTTAACAGAATTTAAAGTAATAAAGACCGTAGATCGAACCTATATGGAAAGTGTGTTACACAATTTGGCTTGCCTTACGAACGGTCAATGTCTGACAAACAAATACACGGACGGTATTGTGGATAACTTTCTACAGTCAATTTATAAAGGCCAAGCCCAGATCTGGCCAAGTCATATGCACAGATTGATTAACGTTCCGATCATTGTCGAAGCACATTCAATTATGTCACCCATGAAGCATATTTTGGCACTATTTCGACGCGGAGTTGTATGTTACATACGATTCCGCATCCATATCACGACCACAACACGTCCAAAATAATACTGCACAGGTCTCCTGATTTAGACGTACTCCGGCCGTGATGTGGTCGTGGAATGTTGTATGTTACCAGGCCTTTATATGTATTAAATGCGTCAAGAGGTCTTATGTATAATACTGCAGCCCACGTTAGAAAACATTATTGAGTGTTTGCATACTTGTAAGCAATCTGGTACAAACTATACATCTTCAAGCCATGTACCATGTGGGTGAAATTTGTTTAACAAGTTCTTAAACATTCCTACCATCTTTTTTGACAATCATTAACTCTTTTCCAAATAACCCTAGGTTTTGACGTCCCTTTTAGCTCGTTACCAAACGGCAAAATTTTAGGGTGGTCCACTTCAAAAACTGCCGCAAATGACAAAATAGATGTTATTAAAGATATAATTTGTATAAATTATGGCACAGAAAATAGAGACAAAAGGAGAAACTGTTGGTTATCAGCAGTTTCTTCTTTTGCCTCAATGTGTTCCAATGCCTTTTCTACTAGGGACGTCAAAACCAGGTCTTGTTTGGGAAAGGGTTAATACACTGTTGAGATTGTATTAGGACAAATGAAGAAAATGCTGATCATCATCTTCTTCTTTAGCCTCGATATTTTCTTTGCTTCAATACGCAAAATTTCCATTTGTATTAGAACTCACGTTTTCGTCAGCATACCCAGTGGACTAAGCTCCCTATCTAGCACCTTCACGGTGCTCTGTGTTATCAGTCCCACATATCAGTCGGTTTCAGCCAATGGAGCCTAGTCCAGGGACCGAGCAGTACACATAAAAAAAGTTTATTGGTCAACCGAGATTCTTGCCAATGCAAAGCCGATGGCTTAATACAACAGCATTATCAAGGGTTTGAATGATTATGAAGCAATTGTGTCCTGAATATAAATCTTTAGCCCATGTAGTGCCTACAATGTGGGTCAAAAATGTTCAAAATGTTCTTTACATTCCAACCTCTTTTTGACAGCCACTAACTCTTTTCCAAACAAACATGGGTTTTGACGTCCATTTAAGTACACTATTCTGTTGCTTCGATATATACTGCACTTAAATGCACACACATTATTTTTGTATAAAGGCCCATATTTGCAAAATGCATTGGCATGTATTTTGCATTATTAGTCAACAGACACTCTTACCCATGTGGACCGTATGAAATAGCCGATGGCTTGATACAACAGCATTATTAAGGGTTTGAATGATTATGAAGCAATTGTTTTCAAAATAATTATACATCTTCATCCGATGTAGTGCTTACAATGTGGGTCAAAATTGTTCAACACGTTCTTAACATTCCAAACATCTTTTTGACAAACATTAACTCTTTCCTAAACAATCCCGTATTTTGACGTCCCAATTTGGAACAAATCTGGAAACTATTGAGGCAAAAGAAGAAAATGCTGAGAATCAGCATTTTCTTCTTTTGCCTCAATACTTTCCTTGCAGCAATGTATACTAACTGCAGTAGTATTAATGTATATATATATATATATGTTTCGTCTTCGACATCTTTCAAAATTGGAACAACCTAAAAATCTTATCATTTTGGAAAAAAGATTAAACAACCATTAAACAACAATTAAAATGCTCCTTATACGTCATTATTTATCACCAAACGTTTATCACGATGCGAAGATGCACGTGAATTTCACCACGTGATTTTTGATAAGCCTCTGTGTTATCTATTTCAACAATTTTCAATGACCATTCTAAAGTCTAAGAATAGTTAAACCCTCTCCCATACGATACCTGGTTTGTGCGTCTTTAAATATTGAAATATATAATGAAATTAGAGAATGGAAGACAACGCTAATATTCGGTATTTTCTTCGTTGATAGTTATTCTATGCTATATACAAAGTAGACAATTCTTTTCTACCAACAGTTTATTTGTCTGTTCCAACACTTTTAAATCAAGACCTGTAACATAATGTTAGTGTTCGGGAGAAAATCAATCCTTTTCCAAACAGGAAAACTTGAAAGCTGCTGCAGACGACGCAAATAATATCGATGAATAAAAATTAACTGAACAATATAGCAATATAGAACAGAAACTATTGAGACAAAATGAGAAAATACTAATAATCAGCATTTTCTTCTTTTGCCTCAATATTTTCCCAGCCCTTTTCTAGTAAGTAAGTCAAAACTAGGCTATATAAGGTTGGGAAAGGAGACAAAGTCATCCAAGTTTCATTCAGACCATCTCGAGAAAATTCACGTGTTGGACAAAAGCCTCGCATCTCACAAACATAGTTTGAATGGAATTCAAATGGAAAAATACGAAATTAATATTCTACGCATTGACATATATAAGAGATGAGTCGTTCAGTGTGGCGAGGAAACACGTAACACATCTTTTTCGATTTTTCCCTTCAATAATTCTGTTATCATAATATTATGCTGGATTTGAAATGGGTTGGTGCAAAGATTGTTGGAATTCGTTGAATGCCAAGGTTCTTTAAACTGCGTCTAATAAAAAGTTATTGGCGGCCAACCAAATTTTGGTTGGTCGTCAATTACTTTTTCATCGGGTGTTGTCTAAAAGAACCACCAAATATAGAAAACCCCTGGCTTTCTTCACTCTTTTGTGCTTCGAACCCTTTTCAAATCGGTCATATATTAACAGAATTATTGAAAAATTTTGTGTCACATCATTTGCCACCGTCTTGAAACGAACTCGAGAAATTATAGTGCTAGAATATCATACAATATCCTACAATTTTTAGTTTAAACGATTTTATGGAAATTATGGCGGAAGGGCCTTTGCGATTTTATAATTATATGGAAATGTGGATTTTTACAGAACACTCAACTCGGGAAATTCACGTGTGGGCTTAGGATATCACACTATGCAATCGTTGTTTAATCGTTCCAAAAAAGACATTTATTCAGCCTTCTTGAAATTGACAGTAGAAGTAGACAACAAAATTATTTTGAACTCACCAGGAAAAATCCCCATATTAAAGACCCGTAGGAAGCAATATCATATTGGGTGGGGCAAAGCGCATGCGTCTGAATATTGGGGGAGGGGCTAAATTGGATTTTCCATAAATTCCTAGTGTAAAATAAGGAAAATTCGACATTTTTGGCCAACTTTGGGGAAGATCTAAGCACCCCCCAGCCCACCTGTTCCTACAGGCATGTGTTATATCACATAATTCCTCCAAAGACAACGGGAAAAGGAAAGCTAGTTACTAGCATTGGTTTTTATTTCCTCGGACATTCCTAAAGTCACATTCCGTTCGTCGTCAAATGGAATCACTAATTGGGAAAGTGTCAAAAGATACTATGGAAATTACAACGGAAGTAAGCCCTGCGACATGTCATATTTATGCAAATAACGCCATATCCATATTATTCTCCAAGGAATAAATTATGTCGCATCTAAGATTTTTATTTATTTTAATTATACATGGTGGAAATCTGAAAATGTCACTCCCGTTCTTTGACATGTACTAGATTGACATCTTCAATTGGGTGACCCAGATTATAAGTACAGTCGGGTTTTTTTTAAGAGAAGCGAAGACATCCTGTACAAACATTGCACAAGAAAGTGCTGCAACAAGTACTAGCGGCCATTGTAAAGGGAGATGACCGCACTAACAGCACAATTTGACACGAGTAGATTGACATCTTTTATTGGATAACCTAGATTATAAGTACAGCCGCTTCTCTAACTACATCTTTAAACAAGCAGAAGTTACGGGGTTTTGAAGAAAGGCGACGACATTGTGACGTAATTTCGGACAAACAAAAGTATTTCGTGTGTGTTGTTATAAAATCTCGTAACTACGGCTTGAGTCAAGCCGTAGTTACGAGTTTTTATATTAACAACGACGGTTTATCAAAACTTAACGGTAAATCCAGTCTATTTTTAGCACAAAATCCATTGCCATTTGGCACGACGAGGTTGATATCTTTTATTGGTACATTCTGAAAGGAAGCTGAAGAAAGTGCTGAACGTATCGGTCATTTCAAAGGACGATATCTGCAGGAGTAACATAATTTCGCTTAAAACTAATTTTCCGAAAATGCATTTATGCATGCGCCTACGTTATTTGCATTAAGAACTATTGTTAAAGTCCAAACAGAGATCCTTCCAGCGGCAGTAATCAATGCGACCAAACTAACCACGTGATGACAGTGTGATCACGTGATTGTGTCAGGACGGTGGATTGTTTTTGAACCTCTGATGTTGGCGGGCTCAAGTGATCAGCCGAGTTGTGGCGAATAGGTGCGACGTTAAAAATTCATTTTCATATTTCAGTTTCTGAATTTATTTTTCATTTTAGTTCAATCTAACATCTTAGGGTCTTGAGTCCATAGCAATGTTTTTTTAAATGAATATCAAAATTACAAAAGCTCATATCAAAATGGTTTGTGTCAGAAATAACGTTAGCTTGTGTTGCTTTGAATCTCACAAGCCATAATGTCCTCTCATTCCTTGACAATATCCATATACAGTCGACACTCGTTATGTCGACATCGGATAAGTCGAATTTTCGCTTAAGTCGAAGTTCTAATCTGGTCCCGTCCTCATCTATTGACACAATTTTTTCAAAACAAAATAATTTCGAACTGAATATAGCCATTGAAGTATAGTAGGAAAAGGATAGAAATTGCTCGACACGAGCAATTTCTTTCCTTTTCCTACTATATTTCAATAATATTCGTACTTGATAAGTTCCCAAAACGGTCAAATATCAAATATCTCGAAGCCAAACAAAATTGGATGAGTCGAACTCCGGATATATCGAGGTATTTTGACGGCCCCTCCGACTTCGACACAACGAGTGTCGACTGTAGATAAAAACACTTATCGCAACCTACTTTTGATAAGTATCATTTATATCCATTACTTTGTATAATAAGTTCAGGGTGTACAACGTTCGAACTGCATTATGGGTAATTTCGGCTCCGCCGTGGGGAATTTTGTTGAAAATCTCCTCGACTCAGGTAGGTGTTTATCAAATATTTCCGCCAATTCTGGACCGATTTTGAAAAACTAACGTGGAGTGCCCCCGCCTCAACGAAAGCAATCATCGGATATTAACTTCACGTCTCTTCACACAGTAACAAAAAAGTTATTGAAGAACGAAATTTGGAAAACGCATTTTCTGATGGAACCGCCGTGGAGAAATTTACAATGTTTTTGAAGAAAAGGAGCTAAAATACCATTGTCCGAGTACAAAAGCATGCTGTGTGTTATCAGAACGAGCCTAATTGCGGTCCGCCTGACCATAACCCTCATAAATCTGATTGAAAACGTGAAATTTAAGCAATTTGTAAAATTGCTCCGCCGTGGAGAGTACAATAAAAAAGCTCCGCCGTGGAGTAAAATATGTTAAAAGTAGGCCTAGTTAAAAAACATGCATTGTGCTAGTGTGGTCACAGTCTCGTTTTAAAAATACTGCCTCTATCTGATTCTATGTAAAAACGAGTAATTTACAAACGGCATTTTCAGCCTAAATAACAAATTAAATTGCCAAAAAGTGTGTAAAAACTTGAAGCTAAATAGTTATATTTTATTATGATAAAATACTTTTACCTTATACACGTTCTTTACGTGTTAAATCTCTATTTGAAAAAGTGGGTCAACTTTGCGTTCATTTGTTTGAACTCGGTCGTTACCTTAGAAGGACGCGTGGGTATGTGTGCTAAAATTGCTTTAGCACTGCCATTTCTTAACGGATTTTCATAAGTCTTATATCAAATTAAAGAGGGAAAATAGATCTATTCATCCGTGTATGGTAATACGATGAACTGATGAATTATGAGTCGATGATTATGTATTCAAAATAGGTCATTTTACTCGGCTTCAAATGGCAAGAACTATGCGGCAGAAAAGCCTAGAAAAGCCTATATATGTTCTTCAACATCCTATCTATTCAAATAATAAAACATCTTGTGCTTTTAGCTTAGCGCATTCAAGCGCAAAGGCTTTAACAATGGGAAGTGTTTTTTCAATTCCCCGTGATTTATCGATAATTTCTGTCTAATCTTCATTCATCCTCAATTTATTCATAAATGTTGACGACTGTGACTCAAAGAACATTCTTGCAAAGTTTGGTTGAAATTGGCCGAATGGTTGATTTATTAAGAATGATATCATGATTTCTCAAAGTTCGATAAGCCTTGCCCTGCCACGCCCATATTTTTTGACGAATCAAAAAATCGCGAACAATCTTTGAATATGGTCATCCAAGGAACATTCCTGTAAAGTTTTGTCAAAATCGGTCCAATGGTTAAGGAGTAGGAGGTGTTTCAAGGAATTATGGGCGAACAGACGGACGGTGAGTGACCACAATAGCTCATCTTGAGCACTTCGTGCTCAGTTCAAAGGGATTTACAAAATCGGCGTTTCTCATTGGCTTCATAAACATCCATTTAACCCTTTCCCAAACAGTAAAACTTTATTGTCATCCAACTCGAAAGCTGCGACAGGCGACAGAATGAGTGTAAAAGAAAATAAGATTCTTTCGCCTCAATCTTTTCACCTTCAATAAAATCCGTTCAGGACGTCATAACCAGGTCTAACCAGGCCCCGGTTTCTCGAAAAAACTTAAGTATATTCTCATGAGTTCATGCTCAACCTCTATTCAATACCAATCAACGTTGATTGGTATTCAATTGAAATTCACGTGGATTTCGTGCGATTTGAGCACGATGCTCAGATTTGAGCATGAGAAGATACTTAAGTTTTTTCGAGAAACCGGGGCCAGGTCTTGTTAGGGAAAGGGTGAGGCAGCCAAAAATTAAATTGAATTTAGAGGTTGCAAAATGGGCATGTTCAAATGCATGGTGCTCTTTTGGGTCAATGTTTTGAAAGCCTATTTCTTCACGAACCTGGGGTAGATCTATAATGTTAATAATCGATCACTTGAAAGTTTGAGTTTTTTTTTTTTGAAATTCCTATTTTATATGTCGTAAAATCTTGTTTTTATCGGAGGCAATGACACGGAAATGATATGCGCACAACGAAGCGCAGAAAATATTTACGCAAAGGGAGAAAATGTTGGTTATCGGCATGTTAATCTTTTGTCTCGATGTTTTCCAAAACCTTTTCATATATGATCGTGAAAATCATGGCTTGTTCGGGGAAGGGTTGAAATAATGTAACAAATATTTATATAATTGTTGTTGGGTAGAAATTGAAGAACTAAATTGTTTGGTAGAATGATTTCATCCTTTGTTAAAACTTCAAAGGAGTGTAACTATTATTAAATGTCCGATTTTAAAAACGTAAGCAGTTCTGAGTTCCTCTCATTCAAACCTTGAAAATGATATATAATTTGTTGAAGTTCTTTGAAAAATAAACAATAACGTAATTCGGCAGAATTATCTCCCTTTTTTAAAAATCTGATTAAGCATTATTCCATAACGCAATGTCCGATTTTCACAATTCAACCAGTTTTATATTTCTCTCAATATTCTCTGTAAGCTGGTATACATTTTGTAGGGGATGGAATACTTTTGGAAAAAAGTGTGACCACCCTAATTGTGCTTTGCCGCCGATAGGAAACGGATCAAACCATACCAATGCATCTTTGTTTATCACATATATTTATTATCTTACTTAGACCATGCCTATGTACGTAGTAAGACCGTAAAATGTACACTTGACGTGACACAGTTAACGTCCAATTGTTTTTTAAAATGCTTTACTCGGAGGGTACTCCTTAAACCTTAGTTTTATGTTTTTTCAAGATCTGTCAATTGAATTTGCTTCGAGACACATAAGGCATTACATTTATACCAGAAAACTATCTGAGGAAATTATTGTGAACGTTTTTTTATTGAATTAATCATTAAAATTATTTTAATTGTGCATATTTTTCAGTAAATTTTGCGAAAGAGTAAAATTGAATTCGAAAGTTAAGTATGTTGGAGTTTTTGGCAAGATACCATATTATCACAAAACATGCTACATGTTTCCTGTTATTTTAGCAAAATTACACAGAAATCAAAAACCGATAACAATGTCATTCAATACATATTATTGAAGGTGATATTTTGGTCCAAAGCTTGTTTTCAGTAAAATTTGATTGTGCTCCGTAAAACAGTTTTTATTCAGTAAAATTAAAAGTAGCATACGGTGCAAACATAAAGCAATATTAATGCCCAAAAACTCATTGATGAAAAATATAGATTAAATATAATGTTACTTTTATTTACAAAATTACATATATGGAAGCCAAAATAGGTATGCATGTACACATTGCCAGTTTTCTTTACTATTTGGTCACATTGCCTATGCACCGTCATTAGTGACACTATGGCATGCAATTAATGTGAAGCCAAATATCATAAAATAGAAAAGACGTCTAGAACCCGTACAGTAAAGCACCCAAAGTTGCCCTTCCAAGTTTTAACCACTGTAATGTTTTTGCTCCAAGAGCCACTAATAAGTTTACATGATGTGGAAGGCCTCCAATGATTCAGTATAAAAGATTGTTACAGCTTTATATTCTTTTCAATTACACAGTTAGAAATGTACTTTTTTGTTTGAAAACGTTACCCTATTGGGATAAAACAGAGTGCAATTATTTCTGCAAATTATTTCTCTAACCATAGCTTAAGATAAGTTTGGACTAGGGGGTTACTTTTTATCCGCCCAATGAATTTTTTATTTGTACATATGTTGTAAAGTAACATTTCCTGAACTAATATAAAAAAAAACAGGGTAAGTTTCCTGACTCGTTTTCGTGTCAGAGTTATTTGCCCTTGAACAGTAATGACCATTTTCGCAAAATCATCCTTTTTTATGTTTTAAAGTCATATAACAATTAGTTATTCTGTGTGAATAATTTCAAATGTTATATCAATTTAGAGACTTACATTATTATGTACAAATGTGATGAAATGATTGAAAGAAATATTTCAATATTTTTTTCAATTTGCCAAATAATTACCCAATGAATATTTTTTTTTGTTTTTGGATATTTTGAAGATAATACCAAGAGCTATTTTTACACAAAAGATTAGCACACCTTTCCACGCAAATAAAAAGATATTTGAATTTACCCCACCCACCCTGTTTTAGCCTAATTATGACAAAAATATCTATATTTTCAAAAAAATACTAAAATTTTCTAGCATATCTTTACATTAAGATCAATAAAATACTTCATTTGACATTCACCATCACAAAAAGGGGGAATGTTTCGATTTAAAAATTCGATGAAAATTGTAGCATGGGCATTTGGTGCAGCAGAATATACACAAAATTTGCTAGTCACATGGTCACTCTCCAAACTTACTTCAACCAGTATTGGACATTTTATACATATTTCCATGGTGTCATATGGTTAACATGTGGTTTAGCCATCAATAGCCCTTGATAGTTACATGGGAGCTGGATTGTCTATTTCTGAAGCTTTACAGCAATATATTTTAAAACTTTTATATGATAATCAAATCCCATCAAAGAAATCGGTGCTTTTTCTAATTTGCTTTTTCATGTTTCAAAAGATCTATTTAAAAAACTCGTGCTGTTAGCTTTCATGAATCATGCCTGACTAGAATAATTCAAAGGGATTTTTATATAAAATTTCCTCTCATTTTTGTAAAAAAGGTACATTTGGGACAAGACCTAATGTGACCCTGGATGAAAATATTGTAACCAACTTTGAAGTCGTTGATCGAGACATTTTCAGGTATATGGCATCCGGAAGTCAGTCATATTTGACGAACTTTTGGCAGCAAGGGCGGGTCAAGGATGGCAACACAGATAGATAGAATGACCATTTCAAATTCAGCAAATTATTATAGGACTAAACGTTTCGGTTCTGGTCATCATGGGCAGTTCGTCCTACCTGTTAAGGTCGGTGCCTTTACCATTTACCATCACAACCCTATTCCACAAGAAGTTTCATATATCTTGGGACCTTTTTATTACGTCTAGAGGAGAAAAATTAGTTAACTGTGTCTGAAGCACAAAAACCGTTGGAAATCATTGTAGGAAAAGAAGAATGTGCTTTTTATTACGAGACCAAAGAAATTCACAATAGGCCTTCTGTATATTGCAGTGTAACAACTTGCCCAAACCATATGTAACAATTTGCCACATTCGCATTTTTGAACGTTCAGATAATCACATGGGAAAACAATGTGGCATTTGTAGAAAAAATAGATTTCAAAGAGACATATATTTATTTTTTCTGTGAAAACACATTTATAATGTAGGATGATCTAACCGGGTGAACGGAGTCAAATGGAAATTTCAAAGAAAATTTACTTTCATAAGATTTTTTTCAGATTTTCAATTATAATTTGCATCTTTATCTAAATCTCCAAGATTGACTTTTGAGAAGTTTGTATAAAAGAAAAAGAAAAGAAAAAAGATACCATATCATGAAAGTTAGAACATTGTGCGTGAGGTCATTGTCGTGCAGCTGTAGGTGTAACAACTTGCTCCGTGTAACAGATAGACCCGGTCTCCCGTACTTACATATTCATGCATTAAAACATGGAAATCGGTATAGGATTCATAGAGTTGTTGCCCTAGAAGACTGGATTGCATTTTTAGACACCATGTATACTTTTTACGGTATTACTACGTACGTAGGCATCATCAAAGTAATATAATACATACATGTAGGTGATATAAAAAAAGCCAGTTGTATGGTTAGATCCGTTTCATATCGGTGGCAAAGCACAATGCAGGTCTCTTAACATGTTTTACTCCACGGCGGAGCTTTTTATTGCACTCTCCACGGCGGAGCAATTTTGCAAACTGCTTAAATTTCACGTTTTCCATAAAATTTCTGAGGGTTATTGTCATACAGACCGCAGTTAGGCTCATTCTGATAACACACAGCATGCTTTCGTACTCGGACACTGGTATTTTAGCTCCTTTCCTTCAAAAACAATGTTAATTTCTCCACGGCGGTGCCATCAGAAAACGCGTTTTCCAAATTTCGTTCTTCAATAACTTTTTTGTTACTGTGTGAAGAGACGTGAAATTAACATCCGATAATTGCTTTCGTTAAGGCGGGGGCACTCCACGTTAGTTTTTCAAAATCGGTCGAGAATTGGCGGAAATATTTGATAAACACTTACCTGAGTCGAGGAGATTTTCAACAAAATTCCCCACGGCGGAGCCGATATTACCCATAATGCAGTTCGAACGTTGTACACCCTGTTAATGCCCTCAGAAAAATCTTAACAATAATAGTATTTCACCGTTCAAGACTATTTTTATATGTAGACCTATTTCTCCCTTAAAATATATTTTTAAAATTGTGTTCATTTTAAATCATTCTTTTTCAAAGTTCTTTCAGTTTTCAATCAAAGTGGAAATTTTCCTTCTAAAATAATTATTGAGTTGAAACGCGCCTGAACACAAGTCAGTTCGAAACGGGTTAAGATGGTATGCTAATGGCGAACATAGAAACACGACGTGATCTTTGAATCTTGCATAAATATTAATTTTTGTCTGATAACAAGGAAAATCCCAATAGACAATGCCACAGAAACGAGAGGGTAAATGCATCTTAAAACTGTTATTGTAAATCCAAACCCTATGATTTTGTGGGTACTCATTAGATTAGTCTCGATGAGACGATTCTAATGAGTACCCATAACATAGGGTTTGGTTTACAATAAGTCATAATTTGCCTTTTACATACATGTACCACCCATTTTATCTGTAGCGCTGTATAGATATGGTGACATTCCACTGTAAAATTGCAGAAACTGTGTCAAAATGTTATCATTATTATAGAATGTCATTAATTCATGTCAATGCCCTTCTCAAATACTTTCTTAACATTATACATAATTATAATGTCATTCACTTTTCAAGATTCTAGTTTTTCTTAAACAGGTTTTTAAGTGTTTTTATTTTTATACCATGCTTTGTAAAAAAGTCTCAAGTCGTTTATCAAAATTCCATCGTATGGTATTACTCATTTTTTTATATCAATAAAAGATTGAAATCAAAATTCAAAGATTTGGTTTATTGGGATTTTTTTCTCTACGACTATTAGAGACGTCAGAACATGATATTCTTTTCGAACAGATTCATGTATGTATATATGTACGGTACCTTAAAACTTGAAATCCACTGTTTTATCAATGCCAAATGAGACTATTCTGGAGTGACCAACCAATTCTAGCATACCTGAGAAATAACAATGAATCCAATTTACCTCGTCGAATCAGATGGTATGTAATGTAATTCAGAATTAGACATATCTTGTGGGTGGTACACCAAAGTGTAAAAGAATAGGGGGACATTGGGCATACCAAGAGTGTTCCTAAATTTTTCTATTAAATCTTAATTTACGGCAATAATCGTGTTCTAGGCCTACCCTGTACCAAAATGATATGATGAATTGACAGTTTTGTGTAATCAAATCATATGTGATGCTTTTCAACAAAAATCTCGTTACTGCAGCCTGTTCTAAGCTGCAGTTACGAGGTTGGTGTTAAAAGGCAACGATATCTTACCTGTACCTGATAAACTCATTAGTGAACAAACAGCATAGGGTTTGCAATAAATCTATTTTAAATCATAATCTGGTATATGAACGTAGGATAATTGATATCGTATTTATATCTATATCAAAGTTACTCATTGTGTTTGACAGTTTTATCTTATAAAGCCATATCTAGAATGTACCCATTTGCTTCTATTTTGTACGAAAGTTGCAAAAAACAAATTTGCAATTGACCATTGAACAGGACCTCATTGGGCTAGGTAACAAATGCGTTAACCCAGAACTGTATACTGCATATAATTCAATGTGCAGTGACTTAACGTATACAAGCCATCATTACCACCAAAGAGCCAGAGGCGAAATTTGAAAAATGCCAGTAAATCCTAAACTGTGTTATATTTTCATCCCTAATACAAACATAAGCATTTTGAACGGTTTAGAATTTTGAATTAATGCATACTTATGGAAATATTTGACAAAAATGTTATAAAATTACCTCCCTTGTATATGAATATAGAGTAAAAAAGATATTTGTAAATTATTTTCTTCTTGAAGCATAATCTTGAAATCCGGCACGGTGAATCAACTAATTTGAAGTTTATTTAGTGTTTATAAGTGTGTGTAATTCGATGCATGTCACATGGCTAGAAAGTGGTGTTTTTAATGATGGATCATATACCTTAAAACAATATAATAGCCATAGCGCAGTTAGTGGCGTGCTGAATTGTCTATCACGAGATCCTGCATTCCATCCCCGACCGGGACGAAAGGTACTAGATGATCCGATTGGTAGCACTGGTAATAGAGATACTAGGAACCCATGGTTAGCTGCCAAAGCCACCACAATATATGATTGATATACTGTTGAAATTGCATTATATATCACCTGATTAGATAAATACAATGTGTATTGGGTAAATGGAGGTTCATATTTTCTTCTGAATCCTAGAGCTGGCGTCTGGACAAAGGGCCCTCGTGACATTTGAGACCAACATGGATTCGGATTAGCCTGTGCAAACTGTAGACGGTGTTTTAACAAATTAACAATCGATTATTACTAAACTGTAGCAACTGTCGATGGATGCATTGGTCATGATCAGACTGCTCCCAGGTACAAACTGGGATGGGCTCATGGCGGCCATATAGGTCATTTTCAACTTAGGTACGAGTATTTTGTATGTGAAGGTGACTAAAGTGAAGAGACACACATTTAGTTATCTACTATAACTTATCACTGCCTGTTACAATACGTGTCTTTTATACAATTGAGTCAAGATATTGTAAAGGGTCTTTATGACATTAGAGAACAACCTGGATTCAGATCAGTCTTTGCATATACATAGTCTGATCAGAATCCACGTTGTTCTCTATGACCATATACATATACACGTATTAAAAGTACATTATTATCCCAAGGCCTAAATCTCTAATGATCATCAAAAGTTGGCTTTTAGCACGTTGTCACATAGTTTATGGACTTTATATGACGTAATATACAAAATTCAAAAAATAAATGACATAAATCGATAACCATGCAGCGGTGTTAAACTGTGTAAAATATTTACAGCTGGTTGATCGTATTTACGAAATGATGTGATATGGGGTTTTATATCCGTCGTAATATTAGCCAATACAGGTCAGACGAAGCTGAAATTTTGCACGGAGAAATATTAAAGGCCATATTTTAATTATGTACAGTTATTTGTACAGAAAATTACCCCGAAAATAAGTAAGTAACTGTAAGTATGAATCTTTAAGGTTACTTTAATGAAGTGACACACTTTTATCTGTCGTAACTTATCACTGCCTGTTACATCACGGTGGGGATTGTGCATGATGGGATGGATAACGAATATGGAGTATACGGACAAATTTTGCCTCGCTTCAGGTAAGAAATTGTGCAATAATTTTCTTATTTCTGCTCCAATTTTCAAGCGGTTTGTTGCATGTACCCCGCATTAGTGAGCTCTTTCCTCGGATATATGGTTGGGATCGGTTTTTGAGAAAAGTACAGGGAAGTTCCAGATAAATAATACATCTGAGAAAAGGGCTCAGTAAGTCGGAGTACATGCAACAAACCGCATGAAAATTGACGCAGAAATAAGAAAGTTATTGCACAAATTCTTACCTGAAGCGTGGTTAATTTAGCCGTAGTCGTTACCATTTCGCTTTCTGGTCGGTTGGGACAATATTTCGGAAAAAGTATCATGAGTTATCTAATATGTCATACATCCGATGAAAGAGCTCGATAAGGCGGGGTACATGCAGCAAACCGCTTGAAAATTGATACAGAAATAATAGAGTTATTGCAAAATGTCTTTCCTGAAGCGAGGCGAGTTGGCATCAAATTTTGTGCAAAAAATAGACTGAGTTTACCGTTATGTTTTGATAAACCGTCGGTGTTGTTATAACATGTCGTAACTACGGTTTGATTCAAGCCGTAGTTACGAGATTTTATAACAACACCAACGAAATACTATTTATTTGTCCGCAATTACGTCACGGTTTACTTGATAAAATCGTTCCCTATTGTCGGTAGTCGTTATCCATCCCATCATGCACAATCCCCACCGTGTACTTATACGTGTCACATTAATATCTACATCTAGATTTGCCCGTAACTTGGTACAACTGTTACAAAGGACACAATTGTGTTTCTTTCCCATCCTCGTAGCTGCAACTTAAAACAAACAACAGAATACGATGATTTTGAAGACAAATGACAGCATTCTATCTTTTTTCCGGTGCCATGGTACTACTATGGTGTAGTGGTAGAATGCGGACTTCGGAATAGAATAGATTCAGTTTCGGATCTTGCAGATGTTATATACGAATACTTTTCAGCAGAAATCCGACCTTTAGGAACATGGGGGCTAGACGGGGGGGAGGCTGGGGCCTGAACTCAGCCCCCCTCTCCAGAGTTGGCCAAAATTGTCAATTTTCCGTATGTCACACTGACAATTATAAAAAAATACCATTGAGCCCCCTCCCCCTTATTTAAACACTGGGGCTTTAGTCCGCCAAATATTAAAGTGCTTCTCACGTGCCTACTACAGAAAAGTTACATTACTTTGCTCAAAGCGATTATGCAAAAGTGGTCAGTAATTCCAGGTACTTGCAAGAATATTTGAGTGAATGATTGATAGTTTGTGTAGGCCTACATTTAAAAAGATACATGGAAAATGTAAAAACAGTAAGACAGATAGAAAAAGAGAAGCGAAAAGGAGAGAAAATTGGATGTGGGACACACAGACAGACAACAAATTCGATACAAAGGGAGAGACGAATATATAATCAGAGCGAAACACAGAGAAACAGAGAAAAAAGAAAGATAGACAGAAAGAGAAAGTCATTACCCTTCCTTATCACGACCTTTTTACTTTTCAGTCTACCAACTTGTCTTGTCGTCTTGACAACTTTTTATCTCCTTTTATAACTGTGAATGTCATAAGATATCAGTAAAGTTCATTAACATTTTGAAATGTGTCGCTAATTGAAGTTTATATTGTCGCTTTACAACAAAAACCTCGTAACTGTAGCTTGTTTAAAGCTGCAGTTACGAGATATTTGTTAAAAAGCAGCGATATCCATTAAGTATGATTGATTCTGAAGCTAACAGCTTACTTTCGTTGACCCGGAATAAAATGAAAGACATTGGTGGTTATTTGCCCGTTCTTCATTTTCCCGGAATTTCATGAAATCGTTTTAGTTATGCCTTATATTGTAGCAATCAAGAAAATCAACCCAACTTTCCATGGGACATTAGACAGGTCAAATGTAAAATTTTAAATTGTATTCGACGGAATAAAAACAAATTTATACATTTTTATTGAAGCAGAAACTGTTTATTTCTAAAAAGCTTCCCGATGGTTTCTATTTTCCAGGTGGGGATTGGAATTTCTATTCCACAGGCGTCAAATATTTAAAAAAAGAAAAGAAACAGAAAAAGAAAAAAAAACCGACGACTTTTACAAAAGACAGACTCAAAGAAAGTAAATCAAACACTAATCTTGTTTATGTGTGAATGTGTCGCCCCACTTTGAAACAAAGGACAAATTAATTCAATTAATCCTGTCCCAGAGGACAAATCTATTGTGTATCAATTTGAAATATATTGCAAACGAAGATATTTTATTACTTTATGGAAAAAGTAATGTGTTGGTTGAAGCAAAGGAAGCATCGCGTGGAAAAGAATAACACTCTTACTGTTAATTTATATCCTTTTTCCTCTCATTTTTTAAATTGTTTCTCTATTGAAGATGTCAAATCCAAACATTTTTGAGAAAAGGGTTTCGTCTTAAATTCAAATTGCTTGACACTTTTCCTTTTTATCATGGACCACGAATGGACCAAATTTAAGGATGTTCTAGAAAGCAAAACACACTAATACTAAATTCGGGAAAATTGCTATATGTAAAAGATACCAACGGGAAAGCAGTCATCGTTGTTTGTCACTGCTTTTCAAAAAAGATTCCCAGACAGCCTCTCAAAGACGTAACTAAAAGCATTGTTTTGGAAAAGGCTAATCCACGTTTTATTCCTCGTGAGTGCATGTGGATGCATGAAATATAGTTTAATTATGCTGCACAATGTATCTTGAGTGCTGTCATATTGCATTACATTTCAACACCCCTGCACTTTATAACACTTATCAAAAATGGCAAAGGATAGCTTTATCCAAATTCAAAGATGTAATAGACGACAAAATGCCATTTAAAATAAAAAAGAAAATGCGTATGCAAAAGCAAAGAAAAAGGAAAGGATACAATAAGGGTCATCAACATTTTTCCTTAAAACGTTTTCAAAAGCTTTCTCTTTTAGGGACGTCAAACGAATACTAAGTGTTTGTTTTATAAAAAGGTTTTACATACTTTCACAAAATGGCAAAAGCACAGGTGGTTCCGATTTGAAAGCTATTGTAGAAAAAACAATTGATGTAGATAAAGAAAAAAATTGTACAATTTAGCAAAGAAAATATTGAGGCAAAAGGATAAAATGCTTGTTTCAATATTTTCCTAAGCATTACCTTTTAAAGACGCCAGAACCAGTTCTTGTTTGGAAAGGGTAAAATTGTCAAAATATGTGTTGCGCCAAGTCAACAAACTTGATTTTTATACCAAAATCAGACGACAAATTAGGAGACTTGTCCAAATTAAATCAATGTTTCAGACAACAGATTAATGTAAATTTACGTAGGAGTAATCTGCGTCACAGCTTAAAATACATTCAGGTAGTCCATCCATAATGAAATTCAAGTGGTATCGGAATTTTTCGGGCGACATCGCAAATATTCGGCAATGGAAACTATCGACTTTTAACTCGTTAGGTATCGATACGTTAAGAATGTTTACGGCGTCTTACGAAAAATTCCGACGCCGCATGAATCTTATGCTACGGTCACAAATCACTAAATGCCACCGCCCGGCGTGATAACTGCCAGTTTTTGTATACATTCGGCCGGTGGCAGCACTGCGGCCGCCCTGCGGCAGGCAACATCGGCAGGCGGCAGTTGGCATTTAGGACGCCGCTAGGTGGCAGTTACAATTTTAACAAAAAGTTAAAATTCTAACTGCCACCGCCCGATTTTTTTCAATTTTGCAAGTCGCCCTGCCACCGGCCGGGTGCATTTCGAAGTCGCGCGGTGGCTGTCAAGTGGCAGGCGGGCCGCAGCGCGATTTTTACTCGGTCTTGGTGCTTGAAGGTCTCCGAAAATCGTAACTTCCACTTTCCTTCACCCGGCCTGCCGCCGTTATGCCATTGACATGCCACCGTCCGATTTCTAAATATCTGCCGGTGGCAGGGCGGAGATCGAAAGGCAGCAGGGAGGCGGCCGTTGGTATTGGAAGATAGTAGGACGGCGATCTACCGAGTGCAGACTCGGAAACATTCATCCGATACACAGTATTACAGTCATAGCGGTTGAAGTGTCTCCAAGACTTAGAGACCTTCGAATCGCCGAATTAAGATGGCGACTCGGGAGAATCGAGCGCAGAAAACAGTTGCTGTTGACTTTCCTGCTGCTGGAAGAAGAACAGCGTGCCAAACGCTTTTAGGCGGCATTTTCACAATTCCTACCGTAGGCTTTAGCTATTCGAGAACAATGTTAACTTTTGAGAGCAGTCAATATTTTAAATTCCTCGGAAACTAGCCTGCCACCGTCAGATTATCGGGCGGGCGCCGGGTGGTGGCAGTTAGAACGCACAATTGCCGGCCGGTGGCACGTGAAATATTGAAGGTCGCCCGGCGGTGGCAGTTTAAAGCTGACAGTGGCAGGCCTGCCACCTTACTTCCACCTGACTGCTACCGGCCGACATCCTGATGACGACACGCGCACCTTGTACCTTTGAAACCGCCTGCCGCCGCGCGGGCCCCGTCATGCGGCCTTTTAGTGGCAGTTGTTTATGACCACTCGCAGCGATTCGTAAAACAATCGCCCGGTGGCATTCGAGTTTAGGAATTCGCCGAAGTAAAAAAATCGCGCGGTGGCAGTTTCACATTTAGTGATTTGTGACCGTAGCATTATTAGGGATAGACCGTCTTAAGAGAAAAGTAGAAAGTGTTGTATTTCATCATTTTCATTTCCCCTTTGAATCTGAATGTCCCAAATCTTTTTCAAAAGTTTAAGGAAGTCAAAACCAAAACTAAAAGCCCCTTTGGTTAGCAGTATTCAAATGATTCGTTTTGCAGTCGAAAACGCGCATCCATGGTATTTCGATATGTTATCTTTTTAATGCAATGGTTTTAGATAAACTTTTTGTATAGACGAATAATCAACGTTGATAGAGCCGTCGGAACTCGGAAGTTTGTTTGATTATCTTTCCGGTCCCAAAAAAAGATCTTGTGTTGACGTTTTCCAATAGAAAAGGCATTGGAAAACATTGAGACAAAGTCTAAAATGCTGCCAAATCAGCACTTTCACCTTTTGTCTCAGTGTTTTCTCTGCTATATTGATCACAAATATTACTTGAAGTAACATCCATTTTGTCGTCATCAACAGCTTTCAAATTAGACAAGTCTAAAAATGTTCCGCCTGGTAATGCATTAAATGCTAGGAACACATCGTTGGTTGGGTGCACCAGTCGCCACGAAGACGTACAACCAAAGAACTTGGAGGCCAAACACTGGGCCATGTTATCATCGATCGTGCGACAACTTAAGGTAATCCGTAATGTTGCCATTTAGAGATTTATAAAGTTTCTTCTCTTTTCGAGCTGCGTCGTTGGGTATTCGAACCTATTCGGGCGCGGTCGTAAACATTCGGCGGTGAAAAGTTTTACCGCCGAATGTTTTCGACGTCGCCCGAATAATTCCGACGTCACGCAAATCTCATTAGGGGTAGACTACCTTAAGCATTATGATTTTCTGTAAAAGTTGCTCGTTTTAGATCGTTGATAATACGGACCACATGTCTTTCGTGGGTAAGGGGTTAAAGCGGGTATAGGCTTTAGATCGAATAATGTATTGAGAAAAAAAACAGAGATTAGATTATTATTCAATCATATTTTATTGATTTTTATCATATTTTTTTCTTTTCATTTTTTTCAATAATCTCATCGTTTCATGACATTTTTGTAACAAAACAACAATTAAATGCACCACATGTTTTATAACAATTCAAGTACATGTACATACATATCTGAATCTATCACATTTTTTTCTGAACCCTCTCCAAAATAGTAACTGTTTTGATGTTTCTTTCAAAGAACCTTTTCAAAACCCTGAATGAAAACAAGAAAATGCTGACTATCAGCATTTTCTTAGTTTCCTTCATTGTTTTCAAATTCATGTATATATTTTGAATTCTCACTTTTAATTACGCAGGCAATGAAACCTTTTGTGTGTGGATCAGCCTCAATTTTCTTTGCTTTGGAAAGGGTTAAGAAATGGAAAGCCACAAATTTGTGTCAAGTACGAGTTGAAACGGATTTTCATTACTCTTATCCTTATATGGAAATATCTTGATAACGTATCTTACCTAATCCTTTTTTGTCTTATCATACGATGTTTTTAGAGGAAATTCTTTGACCCTTATTCATAGGGCGAAATTGACAGTCAGTATTATGCAATTTATTAACAAATTTCGTTTTGTGACTTTTTAAAAAGAATCTTTGCCAAACATTGAGAGAAACAGATGAAAATGGAAAATGCTGGTAAATTTTCTATGGGAAAAACTTTTTTATTGCTAAAATTAGACATATTGGGAATCTAAAATAGGAAAGAAAAGTAGAAAAAACTGAGATTTACAGTAGAAATGCCTCTATATTGAAAACCAACTAACTTTTTAACAAACATAACGTCGACGGAGGATCAAAACCTCGTAACTCCAGCTTTTTCAAGCTGTAGTTACGAGGTTTCGATCTTCCACAGACGATAATTATATCACAAATTTGTGTAACGAGGCCCATGTCACTGTCAACGAAAACAATTTTAACCTTAAGCATTCTACTTTTATCACAATGCTTCAACAACAATGGAAATTTCATCACAACCATATTTCATATTTTGTACAAATGTACAGAACGAAATCAAATACCATACACGAATATTTGGAACAAAGCTTTGGAAAACATAGCATGGAAAGGAGAAAATGACGTCTTCTTTCCTTTGAATGTTAAATTTGAGTATGCTATCAAAATGAATCAATCTTACATGTAGCAATATGGTAAAGAACATATAAATATTACATGAAAGTAGATTACTGTGTTGAAACCCAAGGTTTCTGCACAATTATCAAATGGCACAAAACAAACATAAAATGGCATCAAATAGTCATAACGTATTTGACTAATTCTTGACAAAAAGCACCAATACAATCTTTTTCCAATTTTCTTCACTGTGGTCGTAATTGATATTTATAGGAGTTATCGCAAAACTATTGTAACTGCATGTAAATTCATATACACTTACAATAGTAATGCATCAACCACATGACTTTCCCTGTCATAATTAATACTCATCATTTGTATTCATTTCTAAGAATAGTACATTGCTGCTTTTCTTCAAAAGTCTCTTAACTGTAGCTTGGAAAAAGCTGCAGTTACGAGGGTTTTGCAGAAAAGCGGTGACGTGAAGCTATTTTTATAGCATCTCTGACTCACTCGCGAGTAATCATTGGGCTTATCAGCACTAGCATTCCGATGAGTAAAAAGATATGTTGCTCTAATGATCAGAGAAACTATGTTATATCAACTCATGCGATGGATTTTCCATGTTTTTCTCATACCAACGAGCCTTTGCAATTTTGATTGCAGAATTTTACCCGTTTTAAAACCAACCTCATAATTTTCATATTTGAAGGTTTTACAAATCCTTACTTTTTCATATTTTATAAATGTAGAAATCAAACGATGAAGATCAGATCGCAAAAATAGTCAAGACTCGAGTTATTATTAATAATTTTCAAAAGAAATTTTGTAATTTTCAATAGAAATTTTGCAAGAACGAATTAGAAAGACTAATTTTTGAAAGGGAGATAACTCCTTTGACCATAAATTTCTTAAAACCCAGACAGTCGTCTGAAATCGATTATCAGACTTGAATTAGGTCAGACAGGTACAGTTTCTTTAGTCACTCCCATTTAAATTTTCTTAAAACAGGATTTGAATTTCGAAATCGTTAAAAAATCCCCAAAGAATGTTTGTTTAGAAATGGAAATTTTTAAAACAATCCCCTGCAATGGTTTTGCATTACAATAACATTTATCCGAAATGAGACACTTGATATTGAAAATATAGCCAGAGATTATCCTTTCAGTTCTTGCAATCTGATCTTAATCAACGTACTGCTAAAGATAAGACAAAATTATGACAATTCTTAACTGTCATTTAAGCTCTCAAATTCAAACCCTATGTTGTAGGTACTCATAAGAATCGTCTCGTCGAGACGATTCCGCTGAGTACATACAACATAGTACACATGTAATTGGACATACAACCACAATATGTCGAAATATCATAGTTTTGCCTTATCTGGCGATTGAAGCCCTGGTCACATTTTGGTTAAGACACCTGACTAGATTAAAACGTTTGCAATTTATCATTTCGAATTTATGAGACTATTGTGAACTGGTGAAATAGTTAATTTCATATTATGCTAATGAAGATAAATTGTCTTATATTTTCTTAAAGACCGTATCTATAGCTTAAATAAGCTATAGATACGTGATTTTAGAAACATAAAACAACATTGTCGTTTTTTCTTCGAAAACCTTGTAACTGCAGCTTGTTTTAAGCTGCAGTTACGAGATTTTGGAAGAAAAGAAACTCTTTTTTGTTCTCTTTTCATTTCAATGTAAGAAGTAATCTAATATTATCAAGCACATAATTTTCGTAATATCAGTAAGTTATACAAATGTTTCCAAATGTATCCAAAATGTTGAGAGAGTTCGTTCGTTGGTGATTTGGTGAATTCGTCTTTGGTAACGCTTTCTTCTAAAAATGTCTTAGAAGCCATGTTAGAAGCCACGATGTTGACATCTTAGCAGCGAAGAATTAGTCCACGAAGCGACATTTGTTCAACTTAGCAGCAACGAATTAGTCCACATAGCGACATTTGTTCGAGTCCAGATTGCACGTGCTGAACGTTTGAACAGCCAATAACTGGAAATGTTACAACGTAACGTTGTATATTGCACTTTCGAGATCCCTGCGATTTTGCCGGCTTAAAGCGGCGGCAAAGTCCAAACAATGGATTTGAGACTCCATGTTAAAAAACAAACCAGTAATGTTTATTTTTGGTTCGTCTTTCATTCCTCTTCGTCCGTTTCCTCGGTTAAGGTCGGCATGAGCGGTGATCGAGGAATCACAGGTGATAAGTTCGGGGACATGGAACTCTTTGGCGGCGAGCACGTTGAGATCTGCGGCTGTAATGCTTCCATCCATTGCTCTGTTTCTTTGATAGTGTTTGATTCGAACACGACACCGGTTCCTTCAATGTCATTTAACGTAACACGTAACTGATTGTCTTTTTCTGTGTTTGATGTCGTACAACAGTTTTTGAGATTAATATACCCGGATTGAGATGTGTATTTTTGGTCTTTGTATAACACCGCGTAATGCTCGTACGAACTTCTGTACACTCGTACGAACACTTGAATCCGTAAAGTCCTTCCTTTGTGTTTTTGTATCAAGCACAACCGACCACAATGAATTTCTGGCCCGTCCAACTGACTGTTTTTATTGCACATGTTTGTATCAATGCAAGTAATGTTACTTCCAGTAAATTGTTTCATCTTCTCACAATATTTTTGTTTCGCTTCCGAACAATGAATGCTCAGAAATAGATAATCCTTTTTATAATAATATCTCGTATTTTGCTATGAACGATATAAGCGCACAAAGCTAAAGCGATATTGAATCTGAGTTTACACCGGTAGAAACAGCGATATAAATACTACGCTAAAAACAGAGGCGCGCGACTATTGATCATGTGACCTGTCAATTTCACGTGACGTAAAACGTCTCGACCAATGAAACTGCGTATAGCGTGAGAACTCTCGCGCGATAGGCGGAACGATCGATGAGTAATTGAATCGACGATTTCATTCAATAATCTCGTAACTACAGCTTGTTAAAGCTGTAGTTACGAGGTTTTTCAAAGAAATCGCTAAAATCTTCCAGATTACTTTAAAACTATCGTAAATATATAAAATTTCATACACTTTTACAACATTTTAAAATAAAACTATCCTTTATTTTGATTTTCGCCAGGTAAAATAGATCGGCAGACAAAACTTTTAGTCAGAGATAAGCGAACATTTACCGTAGACACGAAGTACATCTATTACTCAGTATGAAAGGGTTGTTTTACAATTTTTGTATCATGAATATAATATTTTGTATTAGTAATTTAAGTAGATATATTAATTCTTCTGTATTGTATATGTGTAACCCCCATTTATTATGTAACCTCAAAACATTCATGGGTATGAAAAATTGATATCTGGCTATCATTGTCGTAAGTATAATGTCACCCAATGAAAAAGCGCCATTGAAATGGGAAGAGCATCTTCTCGGGTGAAAATATTTGCAGAATTTTTTGCTGTTTGAAAAAATGGAAAACTTTAGGCATAAGCCGCGAAAATTAAATTAATAAAAGGGTTCGAGCGTTCAAAACTTCCGGACAACCAATTTTACGTAGGATTTTTTTTTTAAATTGGGTACGTGAATGAAATATGTTCCGTTTCGTTTGTATGAATGTGTCGAATTTTGCTGTGGGGTAAAACCCCATTAATAGCAAAGAAAATTGAGTATTAAGTTCAAGAGATCGAAAAAAGGCACATCCCTAAACCTACCATGCAAAAAGAACTTTTAACGTAACAAAAACCTGTTACAGGACTCCAATGGCACATTGGTGCAGGTTCGTAGAGAGCACTTTCATATTGGAGGGGCTGAAGCCCCTGTCCGGGCCATTGTCTAAATATTAGAGTGGCTTGATTGGATTTTCCGTAAGTTTTCAGCATACTAAAAAATGAAAATTCAGCATTTTTGCCCAACTTTTTGGGTTCATCCCCCTCCAGTCCCTTGTACCTGAGAAAGGCTGATCATGATCCATTCTGCTCTCTGAGAGTTGCTCAAGGTAATGAAGAAGCTATAAGAGAATGGGGTGGATGTTGATCAAATTGTTTGTAAACACAGTCTGATTTGGATCCACGATGCTTTCAAATGTCGAGATACTTTTTTTCACTTTTCAGATCATGGTTAAAATTTACTAGGTCGTTTGTAAATTTAAGGCCTGGTCACATACAGTTCCACGCCCATATCGCGTCCAAAATATGCTGTACGAATGGCCTTCTTTTGTATGTGGACGCAGAAACATGTATGTGACCAGACCTTAACGATTTTTTTGTGATTATTGCAAATTTCTCGACAATGTTTAGGTATGATTGTAAGGAACTCTCGTAGGGGAATTTAGCTTCGTCTTAATCATATTGATGTGGCGGGGTAAAAATTTAAGCGCCTTGAAATCCGATATAAAAACAAATATATAGTCGCCAATCAACAAAAACCTCGTAATTGCAGCTTAAAACAAGCTGCAGTTACGAGGTTTTTGCTGAAAAGCGACGATATTATATAGATTCTGGTAAGGTTTTGACCTTTCAAGTTCATTTTTATAAACGTGAGTAATTATCTACATCAACAAAAAGCGAATTAAATCCGGTTTCTATTTGGTTGAAGAGTATAATTTTACAAAACATATCGACGCTTTTCAACAAAAACCTCGTAACTGCAGCTTTACTAAGCTGCAGTTATGAGTTTTCTGCTGAAAAGCGACGATATTTAATCGCTATACATGCGATTTTGATTGATAACAAAGGGTTATTAAGGTGGTTTTATACGAAAACGCGCTGCTAGAAAATGGGAAATTTCAATTGTATACTGAATATTGTACATATAGAATCGAGTATAACACCATCTTTAACAATTTTCAGTCATATTTCAACGACTGGTGCATCTACCGATGATTTCATGGCATTTATCTCATCAGAACAAACACAACACCCAATCTGAGCTATCTGTTTCTTTTGTCAAGCAGACAGTGCTTAGACCACTCGCTTCTAAATGCGATCTTTAAATTAAAGTGACATTTCACATTTATTTCATTTCTTAAAAGTATGTCTTGATGCAAAGATTGTTTTATCTAATGCGTAGAAATGCTATCCGTTTTTTGAAGTTGTTATTTATAAGGGAAAAATACGCCTTCAAAGTTGAGACAGAAATGATAAATTCTATATAAAATCTGAACTGTTGTCCACAACAATTTGTTTAATTCTAGCACAAAAATATATTTTTCTCGTAAATGGTTCAATATTTTGGCTTGAAATTTTCAGAATTTTCATAAGAAAACATGCTCTTTCAGATAGAATAAAAGTAAAATTTATGTAAAAATAATTCTTAAATGTCACTTTAAAGCTAATAGCCTCACTAATTTATACCTTTTTGTCTATTTTATTGATATCTTTTATATTTTTGTTTAATAGTAATTTAGACAATTTTTCGAATGAGAAGTAAAGAACTCTGACCCCTTAGTCCTTTCCTCCATGTTTTTATTTAGGTTTGTTCAGTACATTGACCTTTTTTTAAAATTAATACAAAGATTGACATTAAACTTTTATCAAATCTTTACTAGTGTTAGTGACCGTTGCAGAGACAATCATTGATATATCTAATCTTAAAACATATTCTAACTCTTTGTTTTCAATATATATCATATAACATAATTTTGTCTTTAATATTTGTAAATATTTGAGTCAAAGGAATAAACGCTAATATAGGCAAACATAAGCCATTTTCTCGCAAATATTTACACTGGTCCAAATCTGGTGGGCGACAATTTCAAGTGAGAGAAATTTAACACTTTTGGTCTGTCTTGATGGGAAATGTTGTGGGAAATGAAGAATTTCTACGGCGTGTCCTGCATTATTTATATTGTTGGAGCATCGAAAAGCTTCATTATGTACGTATATGGGAAGCGAATAAAAGTTACGTCTCCATAATGAAATACCGAAATGAAAAAAAAAAAAAAAAAAAAAAAAAAAAAAAAAAAAAAAAAAAGATTCTCAATTGCCTTTTGTTGATTTATCTACAAAGGAAAAGTAAACGATTGTGATAAACATATATGTGATGTTTGCCATGTAAAAGCAAATGTACAAATCGTTCTTGATGCGAAAACAAACGCGCGTGAAAACAGTTTAGTTATAAATTCAATATCCAATATTTCACAAAAAATTCTAGGTTAGATACTACTCTTTGTTCGTTGCTTATTTTGATATATGTTTTCATTTTATTTTTGATCTACAAACTCTTAATAGAAACTCTTTGTTAATTTGAGTAAATGAAATATAATTCTATGTTTCAACATTTCCAGACTTTTTTTTAGGTTAACACATTACCACACAGTGACCCTTTTCGACTCCTCGCAAATAATGACTTGTGACAGGCAATTTCTTCATTTCCCACAATGTTTTCTAATCCAAAAGATAAACGAAGTTTGAATTTCATTCACTCGAAAATGTCGTCTGAAACATATTTCAAATTGGATCAGTTCAAAATTTTGCCGTTTGGGAAAGGGGGAAAAGGAAGTCGAACCAGGCCCCTGTTTCTCGAAAAAAACTTAAGTACCTTCCTATGCTCAAATCTGAGCACCGTGCTCAAATCGCACGAAATCATAGCGAACTTCAATCGAATACCCTTCAACGTTAGAGAGTATCCCTTTGAAGTTGCGCATGTTCTCATGAGCATATACTTAGTTTTTTTTTCGAGAAACCGGAGCCAGGTCTTGTTCGAGAAAGGGTTAATCCCTGTCACGCGACACCCTGATGAGACTAATCCGTAGATTAATTCTGGCACGGAGTCATCAGTCTCAGTTAAGAGATCAAATATATCTTAGATAGGCCTAATCTTCACTTTTCTAATCCGAGTCTGCACTTTTGATTATTTCATTCCCAACGACAAGATTCTAGAATATCACAATATGAAAACAGTTGCAGATAATAATATAATGTAAAGACGTCTATGTCATAATGGCACAGAAAATATTGAGGCAAAAGAAGAAAATGCTGGTTACCAGCATTTCTTCACTTGTCTCAATATTTTCCCAAGCATTTTCCAGTAAGGGCGTCAAAATATTGTCTAGTTTAGGAAAGGGTTAATTCTGGCACAATGTCATCAGTCTCTACTAGAAATTAAATATGCCTTAGATAGGCCTAATCTTCACCTTGCTAATCCGAGTCTGCACTCTTGATTATCGACAAAAAACCAAGCCAGTTTAGATATTTCAATATTAACACCGCTATCAGGTTAATGATTACCATGGTCGTTTTATCTATTGGTCAAATCATCTTCTTATAATCAATGCAATCAGTCTTGTTATTCTTTGGGAAAGTCTTGTTTTCAGAAAGGATCTGGAAGCACATTTTTTCGTAACTAAAATGTTATGTCATGAGTAAGATGTTGGACACGTAAAGTGTAGTTCGGGTTCGGCTTATCCATTTACGTTGATAATTGAAATATAGAAAAGGGAAATACATCGCTCGTAATGAGCATTTTTTCTCTTTTTCTTCTATATTGCTATGGATAATTATATTTGTCTTCTTACAAGAAATTTGAATGACCCTTTTCTCATTTCCATTGTTGAGGACTATACCAGGCCTATTTTTCATTTTAATTCGAAACAGCAGATGTCGACGTATTGAGTATCCATTTGGTTATATAAATTCGGAATTATGAAAGACCCATTGCTTTGGCACGTTTCGAAGTTTCTGCTTATTAATAAGTCAAGTTCAATGTTAAACACATTAGTGCTAGGACACCTTATCCAGATTCCATAATTTTACCATGTTTCTTAACTAGAATCACAGGCGGCAATCACGTGACTTTGTTATGATATATTTTCCTCACTTATGTAAACAAAAACACTCGATAAGAACACATTTTCTCAACTTTTAAATCAAATACTTATCTCTCAGTATTGAGATACATACCATTCGATGCGTCGTAATCTCCGGTTTATTTTGATACCAAGATCTTCCCTCAAATCCATGTCAAAGCTGAGAACATTCGTGCAAAGTGCAAACATTTCTTAAGAAAATATATCACGGCATTTAAAAATACTTTGCACGAATGTTCTCAGCTTTGACAGAGATTAGAGGGAAGATCTTGGTATCAAAATAGACCAGAGAGTATGACGTATCGAATGGCAGGTATCTCAATATTGAGTGTTAAGTATTTGATTAAAAAAACTGAGAAAATGTGTTCTTAGCGGGTGTTTTTGTTTACATAAGTGAGGAAAATATATCATAACAAAGTCACGTGATTGCCGCCTGTGAGAATAGCCATACGAAATAAGCGATGTCGAGATATCGAGTATCGATTTTGGTTATATAAATCTAGTATTATGAAAGGCCGATGCACAAAACAATGAAATGACGCACAATACTTCAACACCCGTTTCTATCTTTGATCATTTCGCCACGTTTCGCAACTTCTCTTAATTAATAAGTCAAGTTCAATGTTAGCTATATATTGGTGCTTGGACACCTTTTTTTCTATGTTCCATTGTTTTCCAATGTTTCGTAACTAGAGTTAACCCTTTTCCCAACTGGTTCCTTTTCAGACCAGTCCAAATTGATCGGAGGTGTAGACTAACCACAATGATGTCATGTGTAGGAAACATACACGCTATAATACAGAGAGTATTGATGGAAAAGGAGAAATTGCTGATAATCATCAATCTCTCCTCTTCTGTTTATGTTTTTTTCCAAAAAACTTTTAAAAGTAATTACAAAACTAGGTATAGCGTAGGGAAGGGTTAATCAAATGTCCAATGCATCGTATTAGCGCCACTTTAACCATTCTCCAAACACCACACCTTTATAACAGCCTAAATCGAAAAGACAGAAACAAAATGCGTGTTGGAGAATAACAAACATTGAAAGAAAAAGGAAAACAGATGAGTTATCAGTATTTTCTTCTTTTCACCATGTTTGCCTTTTTATGAAAGTTAGAAATATTGTGTATTTGGGGATAGCGTGTGTACGAAAAGCCAAGTTCAAGGTCAATGCTAGTAGAGTTGAGATATGTGACCCGTCTCGCAAATAGGGACCATCTAGCAAATGCAAAAAAAAAGCCTTGTCAGCAAAGGCTGCATAGGATCTTAACTTTACGTTTGTGAGTTTAGACACTATTCTGAAATTGGAATATTGTCCTACCTTTCTTTATGTTTATTTTCCGTTTTTCCCAACTTGGTCATTGTCATAAAATTATGATTTTTCACGCATAGTTTTAGCCCTTTCCCAGAAAAGGCATAATTTTGACGTCCCTATAAAAAGGTAATGGAAAACATTGACACAAAATAATAAAATGCTGATGATCAGCATTTTCTCCTTTAGCATCAATATTTTTCACGCTATAATGTTCAAATTTCCAACTCTTAGAAACATTGATGTGTCGCCTGCAGCAGCTTTCAAATTGGACAACCTAGAATTTTGCTGTTAGGAAAGGGATTATTGACATCCCGAGGGTGTCTTTTTGGCATGGCGAGTCAAAACTGAAAAAAAGTCTCATTGTTATTGGAAACCACATGGAACTAGATCGGCTTTCGTGAAAGAGCAGCTCGATTCATTGGCAATTATCACAGAAAAAGTGGTAAAGACCAGTCTTGGTGTTCATATTTTTGTTTCCCTCAGCGAAAATATTTTTTAAAGGTCGAATCGACGTGGGGTTTAGAGAAGGTACAAAACTGTTAATAAAGTTACGAAACAGTTTTAAAGAAAACAAAACAACATTATGCAAAAGCTTATCAAACTACAATCTCATAATTGACTCATAAGAACATGAAATCCATGATTGATCAATCCAAACGAAAACGGCAATTTGATTGTTAATTCTTGGAAGAGCAAAAAGTGTTGAACCTAGTTTGTCTGCGCCGACTGCGCAGGCTGACTTGGGTTGGATTTTTTTTGCTCATAAGTTGAGACAATTTTTCTGCATCTGGAATAGTTTTCTACCCTTTTCGTATTTCATTTTAATGGACATGCCGAAAGGACCCTTATGGCCTGACGGGTCATAATTTGGAAACAGAACCACCCTTGCGTCGCTTTCCTGCAAAAACCTCGTATCTACAGCTTGTTTTAAGCTGCAGATACGTGGTTTTTTGAAGAAAAGCAGCGATTGGCATTTGATAATCACACGAATCTGGACCAAAATTCGTTTAGAGCAGCCTGTTTCATTGCCAATTATAAAAGGAAAAGGCATAGAACAATCTGGATGTTTACGCTTTTGTTTCCTTCAGCGAAAGCTTTGTATATATAAAGGTCGAATCAACGTGGGGTTTAGAGAAGGTGCGATACTGGTAATGAAATTACGAAACAGTTTTTAAAGAAAGAAAAACAACATTATACAAAAGCTTATCAAACCACAATCTTGTCATTGACTCATCAGAACAAGTAATACATGATTGATCAATCAAAACGAAAAGGTACGTTGCTTGTTAATTCTTGGAAGAGCAAGAAGTGTTGACCCTAGTTTGTCTGCACAGACTGCGCAGGCTGATTAAGGTCAACTTTTTTGCTCATAAGTTTAGAGAATTTTCTGCATCTGGAATAGTTTTCTACCCTTTTCATATTTCATTTTAATTTACATGCCGAAAGACCCCGTATGGTCTGACGGGTCATTATTTGGAAACAAGACCACCCTTGCGTCGCTGACCTGCAAAAACCTCGTATCTGCAGCTTGTTTTAAGCTGCAGATACGTGGTTTTTTGAAGAAAAGCAGCGATTTGCATTTGATTATCACACGAATCTGGACCAAAATTCGTTTAGAGCAGCCTGTTTCATTGCCAATTATAAAAGGAAAAGGCAAAGAACAATCTGGATGTTTACGCGTTTGTTTCCTTCGGCGAAAACGTTGTATATACGACGTATAAAGGTCGAATCAACGTGGGGTTTAGAAAAGGTGCGATACTGTTGATAAAATTACGAAACAGTTTTTAAAGAAAGCAAAACAACATTATGCAAAGGCAAGCTAATCTATCCGCGATCTCATCTTGACTCATCAAAACAAGTAATTCATGATTGATCTATCAAAACGAAAAGGTACTTTGCTTGTTAATTATCTACAAATGAGACGCACCTTCAGAAATCGAGCTTGTCGTTTCTGACATTTCGTCGATTTTTTTTTCAACGTAAACCTCGTAACTGCAGCTTGTTTTAAGCTGCAGTTACGAGGTTTTCGTTGAAAAGCAGCGATTTACTAAAAGTCTCGCACACCAATGAGCGAGCGTGGCATGGATTGGTTGTTGTCTTTTCACCGGTATGGGGATCTTCGCGAGCCAATGATTCTACCCAAACGTTGTTCCTTATGTAAGGAACAAAATGTAAGTAGACTCTTTGTACTGCAAAGATGTGGTGCAAGAAACGTCATTAACCCACACAGAGCGCAATGTTTAACAAAAGTTTCTACTGACATAATTATTCGCCATTTCTGTATATCTTGCTGCGAGAAACTGGAAGACTGGAAGGCCGAAGAATTCATCGTACGTAATGTGACAAAGCGCAAGACCAAGTGATATGTGTTTAGGTGCTCCTTCTGTGTCACAATTGTATAACATTTCGTCGCTTTTCAGCGAAAACCTCGTAACTGCAGCTTTAAACAAGCTGCAGTTACGAGGTTTCGTTGAAAAGCGACGATTTACAATTTGGTATTTAAAGCTGTCTATTTAAAAGTCAGATTTGACTGATGATGGTTTTTGAAAGGTCAAGTTTTTGCAACATAAATATAACAAACACCAATCACCACTTCTGCAAAAAGTCGCCAATAACAACCCTTTTCTAAACAAAGTCTCGTTTGCCGTCATCAGTGCATAATTATTTTGAAAACATTATAAGAAAAGAAGACAATACTGATAACCAGTAGTGTCTCTTTACTATATATTTTTTTCTGATTGTATCACTTTTGCAAAAACAGCTGTTTATGACAAGTTGTTCATTCTTTCAGACATGCGTCACTGGAAAGCTGAGTAAAGGACATCTTTGTCATTCGGAATCATCACTGAAGGCATTCCATCCATCAGTAGATACCAAACACTGCATGCAACAACTTCGGGTGTTATCCGTGGCAACGGAAATTGACGAGGGTATTCCTCGTCAATTTCCGTTGTCACGGTTGACACTCGAAAATCAACAAAGTTATCGAATATTCATTTTCCATTGGCAAGGATGACGTCCGAAGTTGCACGAGGTGTTCGATTTCTAGTTATGGATGAAATATCTTATCAAGATTAGTCTGTGTTTAAGTACTTCAAGCTGTCCGATATGGGTCCACGCGATTGTCCTTCAGTTTCTACATGCAATGAGAACAGCATGGATCTTATATTTTCTAGATGCGAAAAGGACCAATTGTTTGTATACAAGCTCACATACATGTATATATGATAGATTAAAACACAAAGAATATAAATAAACCCTTTCCTAAACGATAAAAAATGGCTCTTCTAATGCGAATGCTGCTGCAGATGACAAAAAATATTATTGTAAAGATAGGTTTTGTGTACAAAATAGCATAAGAAATATTACGACAAAAGAAGAAAAAGTTGGTTATCAGCATTTTCTTCTTTTGTATCAATGTTTCCAAAGCCTTCTTAATATCATTTAGTGACGCCAAAACCAGATTTCGTTCGGGAAAGGGTTAAAAGTGGTTAAATGCACTTTAAGAGTAGGTAAGGCTGGTTAATAACGTTGATTACTACGAAATCGTTTCATTTTGTCTTGTTCGCTTTTATTTAACTGCATTTCCCGAGGCTAAGCTAATTAAAATTCAAAACCGCAGATTTTACCTTTAACTTTATGAGTCAAAATTAGCAGGTGCCTTTGACACTTTTCAACAAAGACCTCGTAACTGCAGCTTTAAGGAAAGATCCTCCAGTTGTTACTGCGCAACTAACTGCGCATATCCTAAATAACGAAATAAAGCTGTTTCAGTAATTGGTCTTTTCAGCAAATGTATTTTTTACATTTTGTTAATGTTTGGTTGATAAATGACAAGACCATTTTCGGTTATTTCAATTTTTTCTGTTTGGTCAATTAAAGTGTAATAGTACTCGGATGGTACATTTCGCTTTCTGTTGCGCGTTCAACATGTGGCGTTAGCGATAGGAAACGGAGCAACAAAAGCAAAGTTGTGTCTTTATGAGCTAGTCCGCTTCAGATGGACACAAAAGATGACACTTTTTATTATCTAAAGCTGGTAATAAGGAAGAAAATGGATAAAAGTAGCGTAACAATTTCGGACAGAGCTGCAAAAGGTAAACCAATTTTTACTACTAACTAAGAAAATACGCTTGGTTTGCTATATTTTTTCTTTTTTTGTTGTTTTTGTAGGTATGACCAAGCACTATGTCTATACCAAAAAAAGAAAAAAATCTTACCGCTGGAATATTTTTTATTATCAGAAAGAGCAATTTCAGCTACTTTTATAATAATGTTTTACTAAAAAATTCAAAATCATCAATAAATTTTCCCAAATTGATACTCATTTAGACAGAATAAAACATATTGAACACAATAAAGACTTATTTATGTAATCCTAGTCATTTCGAACACCCTTTTTGTGGGCATTTAAGTGACACCTCATTTTTGCAATTTTAGACAAGAGCAGCCTCCTTTGAAATCCAATAAAGTTTTAATTCGCTCGGTGACCTATAGTTTTTAAGTCATTTTCTTACTTCTCATATATTTAAATATCAGTACAGAAAAAATAAAAAAAAATCTTACCGTAGGAAATAAATGGAGGATCTGTCCTTAAACAAGCTGCAGTTACGAGGATTTTGTTGAAAAGCACTGCATTGCTACTTAATGATACTAATTGGTTGGTAGTGAAACTTTTATTTCCGAAATTAACTAGTTTAAGTTGCTTTTGTTTCAAACATAGCTAGGGACAAATAATATGACAGAGTATCTCTATCGTTTAGCTAGTGATGCTCTGCCAGGTCGTTTATTGTGAGCTGTATAACTATATAAGAAAGGAAAAATGGCGAGTCCGATAAGCCTGTATAAATGAAACCTCCCATGGGCTTTGCTATGGTTCGTTAACAGCAAAGACAGGTAGTTGACGAAATGTGGTCGTTTGAATGATTGAATTAGTTTTAACGATGCGGTCAACGAGTTGTCAGTTATGTTACGGAGACTAGTTCACCTAACATGTGTTCCTAGTATGTGTCTCACCAGTACAAAGTTTAACACAAAATCCAATTCGAGGAACCTGCTGTTTATTAAGCTAGTACGTTTTAGAATGCACGATTCGTCGGGTTTTGAAAGACAAATATTATGTAATTCCTGACTATTGTCTAAAATCATATTGAACAACACGAGTTTCTAACCCACGTGTAGTAAGATCCCTTAAGGTTTGCAGACCCTAAAAAATCACCACTTTCTAGCCATACGAAATGCATCAAATTACACACACTTGTAAATGCACTTAAAATAAGTTTATTCGCCGTGCCAGGTTTCAAAATTATGCTTCAAGAAGAAAATAATCTACAATCTATTTTACTCTTAATTCATATGTAAGGTAGGTAATTTTGAACAGTTTGTAGAATATTTCCATGAGTATGCCTTAATTCAGAGTTCCAAACCGTTCTAAATGCTTATTTTTATATTTGGAGTGGACATATAACATAGTACAGGAATTACTGGCACTTTTTAAATTTCGCATCTGGGTCTTTGGTGCTAATGAGGGGTTGGATACCTTAACCCTTTCCCAAACAAGACCTGGTCCTTAATTGAATAGGCTTGGGAAAACATTGAAACAAAAGAAGAAACTGCAGATAGCCAGCAGTTTCTCCTTTTGTCTCAATATTTTCTGTGCCATTTTCTACACAAATCCTATCTTTAATAACATCCATTTTGTCATTTGTGGCTGTTTTTGAAGTGGATCACCCTAAACTTTTGTCGTTTGAGAATGGGTTAATTGATATAATTTCCGACGTCACTTACTAGGCAATCAGGGACTTGGCGACCTGACGTCGAGACTTACTCATTTGTCGTCAAAAGTCAATCAAGGACGAGGCTTATTAACATACTAAACCACACAATTTACATTACCACGATCATTTCACGATAGGTAAAATTTATCTGTTTTGGTTTTTAAATTTGTCAAATCTTAAATGACTCACTTTTCACTTTCCACTTAACCCTTTCACAAACAAGACCAGGGCCCCGTATTACTAAACATCTTACGATCAAGTTTTTGTGTAAACTGTGTAACAAGACATCTGATTGCACGAGAAATCCGAATGAGCCAATCAGGGCTGTTGTTACAAGTAATTATGCAAAAATCAAACGTACGATCGTTAGTAATACGGGCCCCTGGTTTTGACTGCCCTAATAGAAAAAGCTTGGGAAAACATTGAGGCAAAAGAAGAAAATGCTGATAACCAGCAGTTTCTCCTTTTGCCTCAATGTTTTCTGCACTATATTTTTCACAAACTGTACCTACTAGAATAACATTCATTTTGGCGTCTACAGCACCTTTCAAAGCCGACAACCCTAAAACTTTGTCGTTTGGGAAAGGGTTAACTTTGAAATTGTTCAAGACCCTTTACTGTATCTGTATTTACCTTTAAGCAAATTTGACTATTATACGTATTTCGAAACAAAATTACAAAAAAAATGTAAATATAGATCCCAGGACAAAATATTTTCATGTTGCGAGTGCACTCACATTTTAGTACCAGCAACACACGACTTAGTATATAATCAATGGAATTGTATTTTGAAATCCAATTAAATATATAATTGTGTGATCTTCAAATATGGACTAGGGATGGGTTGGGTACATTGATATATTATGATTAATGAATTTCAATCATAATATACAAAACAGTTAGTGCATCTTCGGATGTCATCCGGGAGCTCGCCAATTTCCGTTGCAACGGATGCCGTCCGAAAATTCACGAAGTGTTTTGTATCTAATGATGGATGGAAAACCTTAACGCAGGGATCGCTAATTTATCCCCCTCCCGCCACTGAGTTTTCGGATGAGACTTTATATTTTATCGTGTTCTAACCTATATCTTATGTCCATATGACATTTTTTTTGTGTGGGCCGAAGGATCCTTTGACCAATTTTAACAGAAAGAATCTTCTAATGAATTACTTCCCTTTATGGCATACTCGTGTCATTTTAATGTGTGGCACGCGACACCTGTTTATGTCATTTCCGAAAACTAAATGAAAGGAAATTAGATGGTATAAAGCCCTTCAGATGTGTATCTCGAAATTAATTACATATTATAAAATTATTCCGATATAGAACATAGAAATTCGTTTTTGCATAGATTAAAGGGCGATAATATGACAATGATAATTAGATTTATTACAATTAATTATTGCAAAATAATTGCATATTGCCGACAACGCGCCCTGTTTCTATCAATGTGGCCATGTTAAAGGATTTCGTTTTTTGAATAGGCTTGGACAAAGTCCGTTTTTAGCTTTTTCCCAAAACCTCAAAACCACATATTTCAGCAAAGGATAATTTTGTCTTATATTCGCCTTTCTTCATAAACATCTTTAACGAAGATAAATTTAGATACCTGTGCACCTTAATTAATTCGGATAACAAAGTTCCATCCAAGTTGTTCAAAGGTTAGCCGTATCATTTGTCGGCCCGTAGGAAGCAATTTCTGTTTGAGGAGAGAGAGTGTTTGTGATAGGGTGGGGCAGAAACATCAAATTCCGAAAAATTAAAGCAAAACCGTGTTTATCTTTTTAAATTCAAACCAAGATGAAATATATAATTGTGCCAGGGTCTGAATAAAGGTAACTTATTGCATTTGAGGCAGCCATGTCTCACGATCAGCCTGTGCCTTAGTGCAGTCTGGCCGGGACCCTTGCTGTTGTCTTAAGGTGGCTACAGGTCAAGACGAATCTTCTGGAGACCAAAATGGTTCATGATCAGAATGCGTGTATACGCAGGCTGATCTTGAACCATGTTGGGCTCAAAAGCCTTACATGGACCATTTTTCAAGATCCTGGCTCATAATTATATACTGGCCAAAAGTCCTAACCGGCCACTTTAAAAATCACTATAACTTTTTTAAAAGTTATTACATTTTAATGAAATTTGATATGTAAATTTTTAAGCAAAATGCCCGTGGATTATCATTATGATTCACCAATAATTGCCAAATTTTGATGTGTAATAAAGGAAAAGCTCAAAAGCTCTAAATCTTAATAGAGCTCGGAATAATACACTTTCAACAATTCAAAGTACACAAATCGTTAGCTGCAACCCGGACCAAGAAAAAAATTTGAAAACATTGTCAATTTTTGTGTGACTTTTGACTGCAGAAAAAGCAGAAAGAATGGGAGGCACGGTAAAATGGTGTTTAAATTCAACCGGCAAAACATTTTATCAAGCGAATATGCTCAAATATGGTCTGGTATGGGAAAAACGATGCAACAAACTGATTTTTACACATATCCTACATTTTGCAGCTCGCCGTGAATCACCAGTCTATATTTAAAGCATTTTCGAAGAAAAACGTGTTTTAGATGTTGTCTTTAAGAACCCCTTTTCTGCATACATGACCTCTTTCATTTTCTTTTACGGCCATATGCCGCGCATAATTGTCAAACATTTTCATTTCTTTTCTTAGTCTATGTTGTAGCTAACGATCCATGAGACCAAAAACACTACATTGACAGTATTCTGAGCTCTGTGTGAATTTAGAGCTTTTTGAGCTTTTCTCACATTGCGCTTTTATTTCAATAAAACAATGGCAGCTTTTCACCAAAATCATCTGAAAAGTTGCTTAAAAATTCACATAGCAAATTTCATGAAAATCCCATCACTACAGAAAAAGTTATCTTTGTTTTTTTAAGTGGCCGGTTAGAAGTTTTGACTAGTATATAAGATTTTCGATAAAACGAAATTGTTGCGATGGGGTTTCAGGGGAGACCCCCAATGTTTGAGCTCGGTTAATGTTCCACCAATTGACCAGTAATAATCCACCAATTGACCACGTTTGTATGAAACAAATTTAGATTACATGTCCCAAAAATAGAATCAGCGCGTACATCATTAGTTCCAGTAAATATTAACCAATTTGACACTGTGACGGCTAAAACCGAATTTGTTGTCTATTTATGGAAGTATCCTGGAACTCGTACGTGATCGGAATACATCGGCTTGGTGTGAAAATATAATAGATGAGAAATGGGTCACAGATTTGACGGATTTGCGAGGAGATGGTACCGAGACGAAGGGATATCTAGTATTTATAAACAGATTTTTTCTTTTTTCTATTATACTGTAAACCAGGAAATTATTTCGCGCTTTTTAAGTTAGCGTCTTTCGCGGGTGGGTGTGATCCGCGAACTTAAAACGCCGCGAATAGGCTACTTTCAATAAAAACGCGAATTTTAATCGCTTTGATAGCTTTTGTTTCGGGAAAACCTATGGGGAGATATTTTATTTACACTAGACATATTTACTACTATTTAAACAAGGAAAATAGATTTTTCATAACGGGATGTAAGTGAAAAGTCTTCTTCATTTCAGACTACTTTCATTTTTATCCAAAAATACATAGATATTGTGACATATTGAAAAACACGACATTGAAAGATAAACCAGCTTATTCAACTAGATATACCTGCTTGAAATTGAGAAAAGGGATCTTTTGGCATTCGAATGACGAGTATGATAGCAAAAGTCGATTGACGTTTAAAACCTCGTAACTGTAGTTTGAAATTAGCAACAGCTAAGAGGTTTGAATCGTCCTTCGATGATATTGAATGAAACTGTCATTACAGGTAAATAGGTGTGAAGTTAATGTAACGCCCAAATTCTATGCATTGTGTTACAAACTGTAATCCAGTATGCTATAAAGTGTGAAATAAAACAATGGGTCGATTGAAACTTACTTCGACCAAACTGTCAATGGCGACTAAAATATCGTAAATACAGTCATAATTCAATCTGTAATTATCTGATTCCCCATATTATTCAACATATCAATTTTGCAATTCCCTCATAGCGTGTTTTCTTTCGCGCGATTCGCGGACAGCATTGATCCGCGAACTTAAAACGCCGCGAACAACCCCGAGTGCATGGAAACGCGAACATTTCTTGACGCGAACTTATCCTGGTTTACAGTATACGGGAACGAAAAGGAAACGCCGGGTAGTGAATGTTCAACATACAACATGTAACTGCTTGACCAAGAGTAATGCAAATCTAGCAGATTTGTGCCTCGTCAACGGTTTATGTATTAGATAGAGGCTGTATAGTAGATTCTACGCGGAATAAACATTCAAATGCGCACAGTGCATTGCATGTTTATGACGCGTAGAATCCACTATACAGACTCTATCTGACTTAGTGTTCGCTAGAGGTTCATTAGAGACTGGGCGTGGCTATGTTTAGACGTCACATAAACTAGCCGGCAGCCCGTTTATGCGAAATAGAGCGGCAAAATTTTGAAATATAAGTTGCAATTTCATTGGTCCAAAAAGTAGGTCGAACACTAAAATTAGTTAATTTAAACGAGAATTGTTACAGTTGTTTTGATGAACCAAAACAACTGTAACGATTCTCGTTCAATTTTAAACTTATTATGACGGTACAAATGTTTTTAAATCACACAACGTGCCTCCCCTTCTCGTACCGGAAGCTGCACAGGCTCAGATGACAAAATTTCGAATAGGGGACGGTCGTAGTATCCTGCGTTTCTTTTTCGTTTTAGTGTATTTTCCAAACAATGTCGTCGAAACGCCATTTAACTATTTCTAAAAATACTTTTTATCTCCATTAGACGAAATTTAGTTATGGCATTTAGATTACAGAGGTAAATGCTGATAACTCTGATGATACCTACAAATATTGTCCCTTTTACCAACGAAGCCCCGTCTTACGAACTAAGGACTGTTTTTAAGTTCATGCAACTTACCAACCGTAGGCGCGACCGTAATGCTCGTCAGTTACGCGGGATCCTTTTCGGTTTCGCAATTCTGTTATTGTCAAAATTGTTCTCGTGTTGCAATAGTCAAATTGAACAATGCCATATTTTTTGGTTTGGTAAATGGTTAAACTTTTCAATTGTTCTTTCGTAGTGAATGTCTACGTGCAGAGAATCATTCGTCAATTCCTGATTGCTTCCTTTTTATGCTATATGTATCATTTTTATGGCTTTAGATATGCCTGTCAGATGACAATCTAGAACTTAATATTTAACTTATATTTTCTCAAATCCTATGTTTGGGTACTCATTTGAATCGTCTCGTCGAGACGATTCAAATGAGTACCCACAACATAGGACTATAGTCATATCTAATTTATTATGGCTTTCATAAATTCTTTGACATGTATCTATGTTCCACTTTTACTTCTATTCAAAGAACAATAAGGCGTTCGTATTAAATGGCACCGCGTTTGTATAGAAACAATATAAAATCTTTAAAAGGATTGAAAATTAGATACAATATACGTGTTGAAAAGCGTCGTTATGGAAACGATTTATCTAAGATTTCATTTCTTTAATCTCAATGGGGACACATGAGGCGTAATTTCAATAGAAAATGAGATTCTTTGAAAGTTTCCATTGTATCATTTCACCGTCATTCTTGGAAATGAGGAGACAAAAATTGATAGAACAAAAGAGTGATTTTCAAAAATATGATTTCATAAATGTCACACTGTGTTACGCAAACGGTTAGAAACAATAGATCTTTATCCGTAGGCGAAATTGAAATTATTTTACTATAGTTTTTGTTTTTTTTTCACTTTCTTACGTAAGAATTCTCAGACGTAATTGAAAATGATGAGACAAAAATAAATGGAACAAACGCAAAAAGAATAATCTTAAAGCTCTTATTTCTTTTATCAAAATGTATTACGCAAAAGAAGAGACCAATACCCATGTGGGCCGAGTTCTGAATCATTTTACAAGAGTAGCGATAAGACAGGAAATTGAAGAAAATTAAGATGAATTTCTTTCTTTCCAAAATAAAAGCTACTTTTGGTGTCCTTATTAGAAAATCTTTGGGAAACCATGGTGACAAAGAAACGAAATATCGGTAACAAGAATGTTTGTTCCTATTGCTCTGATATTTTCTCTGCTATAATAAACACGTCAACATCCTTTCATTTTCGTATGCAGCAGCTTTTATATTGGAACAGTCTAAAATTGTGTCAAGTAGGAAATTGTTTAAGATGATAGGAAACGGTTATCTTTTCTTGTTGTGTAAAGAGGAAATTTGTTCTCGAAAAGATATGAACAAGGATATGGAACAAGGCCCTTATAGCATTTTAGAAAACTGAGTTTCAAGACCAGTCTGTGGTCAAAAACAGTCCTGTAGGGATCCATGGTGCCATGTTTAAGTTACTATAGGTCAAGAAAAAGCTATTAGAATACAACATGGACTCCTGGTCAGACTGTGCGTATGCACAGGCTGATCAGGATTCATGTTGTTCTCAAATGCCTTAAGGGACCCTTTTCAAGATCCTGGCTAAATTGTAAGATCCGGATACCACGTCAATTTCTGTTGGCACGGATGCCACCAAAGTTGAACGAAGTATTTTGGTACATGTATCAAATGATGGATGGAATACGATTCCCGAATTGTAAAACTGTTGAAGCCGACACGTCAAATGTTATTGAAAAAAACAAATCTTTACTCCGTACTTAGAAATTGCACATACTTCTTTACCTGCAACGGTTTCTAGGCTAACATTCGGTAGAGCAGTACAGGTCATGTCTTTTTCAGAAAGAGTTGGACAAATCAAATATTGGCTTGGATATGTTGTTTGTTTGTTTTCTAGTGTTTTGTGAATTTTGTCTGTCCGTTTATAAAAAATGATTATGATATTTGTGTAATGTACCCTTGTATCAAAGGACAACTAAATTGGGATATAAATAGAAGGAATGTCTTATTAGAGGGAATAGTAGATTGGAAGTTATTTTAGCACCGAACTTCGTTGATTAAAATGTCACACGAAAAATGAATAATGAAAGAGTTTAAATAGCAATATTCAAACTTCAAAACATCACACCAAAGCCAGGCTTTGTTTTGGAAACACTGAACAGAAACAGAAATAGTTCTGTAAACGAAAGAGTATCTATAAAAGGTAGTCCTTTATTCCTTTCATGTCATGTACACAATAGAAATACATGTACAATGAATGTGTTCGTACGACAAAAGTTACCATTTCATCTGGTTTTGACGTCCATACTGAAAATAGTTTGGGAAAGCGGTATTGTAAGAAGCAATCTCTCTTTTTCTTTCGATTTCCCAGCTCCATGCTAACGAAAGCATTGTTTATGTTCGTGGGATAATAATTATACATGTAGATCAAAGGCAGTAATTTCTATTTTAGTACAATGTACTATGGTATAAATAGATATCAAAGACTTGATCATAATTATGCCATATTTTTTGTTATAATTGTACCTATCTAACCTTTAGTGTTGGTCTTATCCCAAACAAAACAACACTAACCTATCTCGAAATAAAGACGCTTATTAATGCCCACAAGATATTGGAAAACATTGCAGAAAAAGAAAACAAAAAATAGTTGCGAGTAGCTATTTCTACATTTTTTAGAACTTTTCCTACACAGATAGACCAACGACATGAACTTTCTTTTACTAAAAACTGTTGTTTTCATCATCTTTGACTTTCTGACAAAAATATCACCCATCAATGGTTTGATATCGTGAACCTATGTGTGGGAGCAGCTGGAAGCTCGGTTAGGCTGTTGTGGTAGTACTGGTGACAGGAATATCAGGAATCCATGGTTAGGCGCTCCAGCCGCCGCGATATGACCATAGCTGTTGAAAACGGCGGAAAAAACAAATAAAATAAATTCGTCATCTTTGACTTTGAATTTAGAGAATTCCAAAATTTGCCATTCTTCTTTCAAAAACTGTAAAACGAAAAGGCAGATATTTATATCTACAGTAGAACGTGCCCTTATCTACGGCTTTGAGCTTTGGTAATACAAGAGTAGCGGATGTTCGTGAAGTTGGCAGACCAGCAGAGTAGCAGAGTGAACTTGGCAGACCAGCAGAGTAGGAGTAGCGGGCCCTTAATGGGGGTTTACACCCTCATGTTGCACATGGCGCTAAATATCAAAGTGGGATGACCAAGTTGATTGGTCATTGTGGAACTGTATATCATCACTTTTCAACGAAAACCTCGTAACTGCAGCTTAAAACAAGCTGCAGTTACGATGTTTTTGAAGAAAAGCGACGGTATATGATCTCCCAAAGCCCACGGACAAAATAAGGAAGAGCCAATTGAGGAGGCTCGCCACTATGTTTGTCACATTGAGCTCTCTGCCTGCAACCTACCTGGTGGGAATCACATCACGGGATAGAGGCATGCACGGACGAGCATTGGACACCCACAAGAAAGACACGGGGCTCAAGGATATTGCCGAGGTAGGAACTCTAATGGAGGACAGAGAAGCCGGGAGGTCTAACATCCGTTGCTTCCGTCGAATTAGGTCATCGACCCAACATCCAAAGATGTATCAGTTCGGGAAATGATAAAACGGTTTAATTTATCATCTTCTTCAGACGTTCCTTTGAACGTATTTATTTTACATCGATTGGGAAGCAAGTTTTTCCAACTTACTTAAATCCCTCTCGATTTGAAATACATGTATGTGAAACCGAATGGACACAAATACAGGGAAGGGTGGTTTTAAGATGATTAGACTAGTTTCCTCGATTCATTTTATAAATATTTTCAGAACAATCTTCTCTTAGATATTGTATGAAACAAGTTTTTTTTGTGAAAGAAATGAAAAGGGCAAGTTGGCTTTGTTTAAAAGAACAATATGAAAATAAATACTTTCAATGAATGGGGTTATAAAACAAAAGAATTCCTGTGGAGTTTTAATATTCCTGGTATGCGCAATGCATTGGTAGAATTTTCTTCCCATGTGAACTTGATAAGATTTAGTTTCGTTATGTGATCCTTCAATAACTATTGTGAAATAATTTCCTAAGCTGTAAGCTATAATTATGTTATGTTTTGGAACGCATTGAAAAGGTCATTCTCGCTTACTTTTGAAATGCGCTTCAGTATATGGGGAGTATTGTGCACTCAAAATAAAAAAATGCCCCATAAAAAGTCAAAACTGGCTGAACGGCTGAACTGGCTGAACGGAACAACACTATCATAAACAATCAATCTTATGTACTGTTTTTTTTTGTTTTTTTTTTTACTTTTACGGGGCATTAGTATCCCCAGGCCTTAATCCTTAATGATCCACAGAAGTTGGCTTTTAGCATGTTGTCGCACCGTTTATATAGCCTATACTTTATAAGACAGAATACAAGATTCATACAGTAAATTACATAAATCGATATAATCATGCATGCAGCGGTGTAAAAGTATGTATACTCTGTAAATATTGACCTGAACCTGATGAATATGCAATGAGTAATTGTGGGACGGAATAATCAATACTCGCCAGCACTCCTCGCTGTCGAGCTGTGTCGATAGTTTCCATAAGTATTGGGACTTTGTATTCTGCACGTGCTCCTCATGTCAATATATGTCGGAGAGTGATTATTTCGCATCACAGTTACTCATTACATATTCAACAGGTTCAGGTCAATATTTACGGAGTATAAAATATGTGATATTGGGTTTTGATAAAATCCGTCGTAATCTAAGCCAATACAGATCAGACAAAGCTGAAATTTTGCACAGAGAAAAGCTAAAGGCTATATTTCAATTATGCACAGTTATTTTTACAGCAAATTACCCCGAAAATTAATAAATAACGGTATATATAAATCTTAAATAATTCTATTCTTCGATTGCTACGACTTTGATTTCTTACATATTTCTTGTGATTTTGAAGGTTTGTCTCTGTACAGGTGACTTTCATTCTTGGTCCTGTATTGGTCGAATTCTAAAACAAAACTGCCGATAACAAGACGGTTAACTTTCGTTTAATGTGCAAAAATATGCTTGTCCAAATGATAATACAGTGTTGATGCACAATAGTTTGTACCAATATCCGCGGAAGGACTCTTATGATACCATCAAACATGTGTGTACATTTGTGTTTGTAGTATTATAGGGTCCCTCTATTCTCGAATCACATTGGGTATTCGACTCGTCGAATATAAAACACCAATGTGTAAGATGACAGCCTAGGTATTTCCCAAATACCGCGTTGGACCCAATGGACTCCAAAAAGACCAGAATATGGTTTAGTACAATCTGATCATGCCCCTGTTGTTCAAGATTGTGCCATAGGTTATGAAGAAGCCATAAAAGAATAACATGGTTCCAGATCAGACTGCGCGTAGGCGCAGTCTGGTCTGGTTCATGTTTGTCTGAAATGTCATAAAGGTCCCTCTTTTCAAGCTCCTAGCTCATTTATACACAGAACGAGACAATGTTTGAAAAAAAAAAAACACTATCGATTTCGACTGGAATCTCTTTTTAACCAAACCATCCTCGTAATTGCAGACTTCATTAGGAAATGTAGTTGATGATTCTAATATTTACTGAAGCACGTAGTAGTTTTTATCCTTAGTTAAGTCTATTACATATCTAGTTTGTTGTCTAGAATCCCTCTCCTAAACAACACCTGAGGTGCGTTTTTAGAGCGAGATTTTTTTTAAGATTTCTCAAGATGTTTTTGATACAGCGTTTTTGAGACCGAGATTATAAGAATGTGTTCCGGAATGTTCCATACTTTATACAAATGACGTCATCATGACGTCATTTGTATGAAGTATGGAGCATTTGGAACTCCGCAGTTTATGAATCATGGGGCATTCGGAACAGCTCGGTCAATTCTCTTTGATATAGATTCTACAGAATTTACCGAGGAGTTCCAAAAGAAGTATAGAGCAATGGCGGCTCCCAGTGATCGTCTTAAAAATCTTGCTCAAAAGAGCGCTTTATGCTAAAACATCTTAAGAAATCTCAAGATATCTCAAGAAATCTTGCTCTAAAGAACGCGCCTCTGGTCTTGGCGTCGTTATAAGCCCAATCATTATCAAGTCGGAGTATATCAGATGAGGTTAGTTCGTTATTGGATAGAATTCTTCCAGATTGGCCAATAATTATACTGCTGTTTACGAGGTTGCTTTTAAAAAAAACACAGTCGCACAATTTACCAATCTTCTTGGGATAAGTGAAAGGCACGCTGTTTAATATGGGCTCTTTAATTCTTAGCTATTCTACTTAGTTCTTAACTATTTGTTATGATACCTTATGTTGAAATATGTTTGAAACACTGCTCCTTGGTCTTAAAGCCCTTTATCAATCAATCATTCGACAAAAAATTCGCCATTATAACCGACTTCGATCGAAACAATAACTTGGATCATTATTGGGAGCCAGCGTTCTTCTATCTGTTAGATTCACCACCGTCCCGTGTCAGCCAGAAAAAAAACTTTGTTTACCTCGACACTGATTGGTCCGCTGTTTATCCGAGGAGTTCTGAAATGCCTAATGGTTCGGTTTGCCTTACCACAGTTGATCTGATGATGATAATAGTCTAACGGAAATGATGTCAAATGCTCTCACTATTAGTGTTCGTTTGGAGCGATAGCTACAACTCCTCAAGCTATAGTGACAATCGAAGACGGCGTATGATTTCCCGCCAATTTTGATAGCTAGATTGATAACTACACTGGCACGAAGGTTCTTTTTAGATAAAAAACAACAACAACAAAAAAAAACATCGCTGCCTTTCAACAAAAACCTCGTATCTACAGCTTTTAACAAGCTGTAAATACGAGGTCTTTGATGAAAAACGTCATGTTGATTATTCTAGCCTTCAGTTTAGCACGAAACAGTTCTCACTCTTAACATGTCTTTTGTGTCGTTTCGTCTATTATCCATTTCCTAAACAACACATCTATCCTGGTTTTGACATATCTATTGAAAGAGCCAACGGAAACGCTTGACCAAAATGCTGCTTGTAAACATTTTCTTACATAGTCTTAATATTTTCTTAGTGCTTGATTTAATATTTTTCTTTTATAGCAACTAGACTTAATTTGTCGTCTAAATTGCGTTTCAATGTGTGCCATTCTAAAAATGTCCTTTAGAAAATAGAAAAAAAGGTCGAGTTTTGTTGTTCATTATTTTCTGTTACTATTAACACGTTCTGGTATAGAAGTTCACATCATTATAGCGGATTTTGAGCCAACAGTCTCAAATTATTTTCACGTTGATTAACGAAATACGTGACTTTTGGTGACCATAGCATATAAACATTTCCAACATAACAGTATGTTTTGGTTTTGAAATTTATTTTCGTCCAGTGACAAAATAACTGGCAGGTCACATACAATGCTTTTCCATATCACGTCAAGAATTGTGTCGTTTGTGTAGAATATCATCGCTTTTCGAAAAAAAAAAAAAACACACACACACACACACATAGTAAATGCAGCTTAAAACAGTTGCAGTTACGAGGTTTTCTTTGCAAAGCAGCGATATTTTATACGCTATGTGATTGCCGAGCTGGACAGTCGGATTGTTCTTATTGTAGATCTCTATTATTCTGACTGCAAAATAAAATCACCACTATCACCACTAAATATAGTATTAAGGTAGAATACCCGTAATGTAGCCATTTTGAGATTCATTAAACATCGGCTTTTTTCGAGCAGCGTCTTTACGTATGCGAATCTATTCGGGCGCGGTCGTAAACATTCGGCGGTGGAAACCGAATGTTTTCGACCGCGCCCGAATAATTCCGACGTCGCGTGAATCTCATTAGGGATGGGCTACCTTAATAATACTAGTGGTGATAGATATACAGGGCATTGCATTGTATATCTGCAATGTCAACCAATGCCTTTCATAATACATAATGCCTCTTTTCGTAGAACATATTCAATCATAAACACATATATCATTAATTTCGTATAGGAATCAAAAGTCTTAGTACAATATTCCTGTTATTTGTTTTATCTCACCTTACGTAATTTACGTAGATTAACTTATATTGAAAGGAACAGGTACAAAGCAATAAAATCAAGTCTAGCAAAACCCTTGCCTATACGGTAAAACCTTTTGACTCTTCCTATATGTAAGCTAGCCGTTACAGACGACAAATGGCTTGTTCGTAAATTTAGGAATTTTGTATGTCTAAGAGAATATTAAGACAAAGAAGAAAATCGGAGGTTTACAGCAAAAATCTCGTAACTGCAGCTTGGTTCAAGCTGCAGTTACGAGGTTTTTGTTGAAAAACAGAGAAATGCTGGTTACCGTATTTTGACTCGTTGTTTTCCAAAGCTTTATCATGTACTCTATATGATCGCCAAAAGAAGACATTTTTTGAGGAAAGGGTTATATCGTTTTAGCAATATTTGTCTGGGAGTCATGGTGTGCTGTTGTAAATTTGGCAAAGTCATATCAAATGAACCGAACAGACGAGAAAGTACGTATTCTGTATGCACGTAGTCATAGCTGAAGGGTATTGCGCAATTCAAAGAAAAGTTACAAAGACAAAAGCATTTACTATAAGAAATATGTAGGGTTAACTCTTTAATATTCTTAGTGCATATGATATTTCATGGCATGGTCCGTTAGCCTATACCTTCAATTTGGCAAATTGGTATCAAATGAACCGAATAGACGATCCGGTGCTTAAACTGTATGTAGGGCCTACGTAGTCATAGACTTTTAATATTGCGTAACATATTCTTCGGGAAATAAGTATAAAGTGGTTGAAAAAACTATCTCTAGGGATTAACTTTATAATTCTGAGTACATATCATATAACATAACATGGTGCGTTGTTTTACTTTGGCTAGGTCATATCAAATGAACCGAATAAAATCGGTGCTTATGTTGTAGACACATAGTCATAGACGAAGGCCTTTGCGCAATTCAAGCTTTGGGAAATAAAAAATATAGTACAAAGACGAAAATCATTTATATGAAGAAATATGTACAGGGTTAATTCTTTATTATTCTAAGTGCATATGATATTTCTTGGCATGGTGCGTAGTGCCTTCAAGTTGGTAAAGTCATATCAAATGAACAGAACATACGCAGTTAGTGCTTATTTTGTATGTAGGAATGTAGTCATAGACTTATTGTTTTGCGCAATTTGTTCTATGGGAAATTCCCTAGTGAGCGTTGAACCCTCTTTAGTATGCTACACAGACAAGTACAAATTTCACAAGTCTTCTTCCTTGAGACGAACAATTCTAAAATTGTCTGAGACTGCATTCACCCATTACTAGACGACACAATTTGAAAGATGTTGCAGACGACAATTCCAAAATGATGAAATTAAAAAAAACAAAAAAAAAAAAAAAAAAACAATTCCATTTTGGCTTAGAAAACATTGTGGCAAATAAAGAAATTGCTTGTGACAAGCAGTTTCTTCATTTTTCACAATGATTTTGGTAGCCATTTAGAAGGAAGAAGGAGTCAAAAGGCGTCACTGTGCAGTAATGTGATGCATTTTGACGCCACAAGAAAATATTTTTTAAATGTCCTCTTATGTTGAAATTGACTGGATATGTAGGGGGTGGGAATACATTCGACCACCAAGATGTCTAGTCTATAATATGGAATATTGGCACTATAACAGTTTTAAATGTTAACATGTCATTGTTTTGAAAGATGTTACCACGAATAAAAATATTGAACTTTGGAGTGGTCTACTTCCATATTTAGTGCACTATTTGTTATACAATGCTTCAAATATCTTTAAATGTTATGCAATCGACATATTTTGAGATGCACTTTCCCAGCCGACAATAGCTCAAGACGAACTTTTCAATTTCCAATGCATTTGCAAATTGCCTATTAGTACAAAGAAATGACATCTAAAAAATAACATACTTTCAATAATTAACTAAATACTGAGACAAAAGACAAAATTTATGTCCCATCAAAATCGAAAACTTTTTCAGAAAAATAAACTAAGGATGGAACAAATATTTTCTTATTCGCACCAAATCGTCGAAAACGAAACGAGTATCTAATTCTTTCCACGCGATAATTTCCGTGAGAGAAATTCTCTGATATACATGTACATTGTAGGGACATCGGTTAGTATATCGAGGCTTTTCAACAAAAATGTCGTAACTGTATCTTGTTTTAGCAGCTTTTACGAGTTTCTGTTGAAAAGCGATGAAATAGAATTCCGAGCGCTAATAAGTTTAGCCCATATAATTTTGATATGAAGAAAGGCAAAAGCACACGAAAAACCACCCTCGTATACCCCGGGGTATGACCTACGCTATGTATGAGTTAACCGAGGATGATTAACAACCAAAACCGATCAAGATTATGTATCATATTTTTATTCTTTCAAAAAGATAATTTGAAAATTATGCAACATTTCAATGATAACCCAATGTTATCTTACGCTAGTACAAACTCACGTATCAGGCGGCGACGTATAATCGTGATATTTCATAAGAGTGAATCAACTGTTTAAGCTTTCCCAAACAAGACCTTTTTGACGCCCCTTTTAGAAAACATTGAAGAGAAAGAGGAAAATGTTGGTAATCGACATTTATCTCTTTTTGCCTAACTAATTTATGTGTTAACGGGTATTGAAGACATATCAAATCTACGTCAACATTCATTTCGACTTCTAAAGAAACTTCAAATTGAAATGGTATGTATATTAGCTGTTTAGAAAAGAGTTAACCCTTTCCTAAACAAGACCTGGTTTTGACGTCCCTTAGAGAAATGGCTTGGGAAAACATTGAAACAAAAGAAGAAACTGCTGATAACCAGCAGTTTCTCCTTTTGTATCAATATTTTCTGTGCCATATATTACACAAATCCTACCTTTAATAACATCTATTTTGTCATTTGTGGCACTTTTGAAGTGTATTACCCTAAAATATTGTCGTTTGGGAAAGGGTTAATAGAGGCAGATACGTATCCTTATAAGGTGATCAACCCGTACTGCGCATATTTCGTAATTTGTAGGCTAATATACTCACTGGTGGTGAACTAAAACAATTTTCGCTACAACAAGCTATAGATATTTTGCGTTTAAATGTGAGTTTATAGATTCTTTCTAATGACAATGAATTTGTTCTAAAAATAGACCAGGTTTACCGATATGTATTGACAAACCGTCTGTGTTGTTATAAAATCTCGTAACTACGGCTTTATCGAAGCCGTCGTCACGATATTTTATAACAACACCGACGGAAAACTATGATCGCGAAAAACCGTCCCACGCTTTGGCCGAGTTCACCACCAGTGAGGCTAATATACTGTGAAATCCTTTCCAAAGCAGCAAAACCGACACAATAGTATGATAATTTTTAAGGAAAGAAAGGAGGAAAGATTCGACAGTGTAATTTTAAAACCTCTCAACTACAGTTTGATTGGATATTTAGTTACGAGATTTAAGAATATCACTGTCGATTAAAGTCTGCTTTTCAGCATTTTCTGCTTTACATTCATATGTCCCCAATGTAATGACCCCAAGGGTCGAGAAAACCAGGGCTTCTTTGTGAAATGGTATAAATGTTAAACTTATTGGTAGCCGATCTTGAGATCGGCTACCTTTGTTTTAATTTTAAAATATTAACATGGGGAGTTTGGGAGGCGATTATTGTAAAAAAAATGTTCGACATATTGGTTGAAACTGGTTAAATTGCATGTTGATGATGATTGTTACATTATCGACATGTTTGTTTTTACATGCTTACACCATTTACGAGGAAATACAATGCATAAACATGCATTTGTATATTATTTTATTTTCCTCCAGATGCGAATTACTAACCGCTCAATCACGTAACCAGATCGGTCCACAGAAATACCGATATACACGAATAACTGAAACGCATCATATTAACTATTGTTGTCTATGCTCAATAATAGCAAGAAGAAAATTTTGTATGAAATGTTGAATGAATAACGGTAATATATATATGCTATGAACTGATCCGTTTTAAAATCGATTCTGTAAATGTGTTTTTGGTATTTACTAACGCGTTTCGGTATTTCTACAGACCCATATTTCAGGGGCGGTAACTAGTCTTATCTGATGATAAATACTACTTTATATATAATATTACTAACACCACTCCTTTGCAGATAGCTTTGTGGCCTTATGGATACATCGGAACTCCCGGATACCTTTTTGTCTATTGTTACGTGGGTTCGATACCCATCCATTTCCTTCTTTTTTCCCATTTTTGTACTTTTTTACATCAATAAGAAAGTTATCATACATATTCTCTCTGTACGCTTTACTTTTTTTTACTAATGCGCTTGGTTATTTCTAAGGAACAACTGACTGATTTCAGGGACGTTTACCAACCTAATCTGATAAATAATTCTATATTTATTTTGATCTAATTTACACATGTTATAGATAAAACTCGATATTGTGACGATTATCGGACTCACTGTATTTTTTGTAAACAGAGATTTCGCCTCGAAACTCAATAGACCGTAAACCAGGTGACCAGACTTTCACGTATATAGCATTTCAATTCGTCGAAGGTAAGAAGTATTGCAAATATCGACTGAGTGAAAGGACACGGTCATCGATCTTGCGACTCGGGTTCGAATCCTCCGAGTACCTATATTTTTTCTGCAAAATTTGCATTTTAACCCATTACCAGACAGCAAACTTTATGACTTGTCCAAATCAAAAAATGTTGCAGACGACAATTTCAAGTGGATTAAATTTAACTTTTTACAATATATCTGTGTGTAAAAATGTGGGAAATTAAGAAAATGCTTGTCACAAGCGATTTCTTCATTAACCACAATATTTACCAAAGCCATCATCTTGTAGGGCGTCAAAAAGCCACATAATGTGAGAAGGTGTTAAAAGGCCGTGCACGGGTACATGCGCCCTTGCCAATGTCACTTTAGAAAACTTGCACAATTGCTGTTGATGCATGCAAGAAAGGAAGGGAGAAGCAATTCGACAATCGAATGAGTGCTTGAACGATTTGTTATCTAAAGGCCCGGTCACATATGATTCCGCGGCCATTCCGCATCCATATCACGTCTAAAATGAGCCACCCGTGGATTTGTTCAAGATCGCTTGATATGTTTTGTTCAAGTTGATCTGATCTGCAGTCGGAAAATAGCATTATAAGCATTTCGGACAGTTTATCCGCGATTAGGAAGTGGAATGGCAGTGCTATGGTCGTGCTATGGCAGTGATTCAGACGCGATGTGGACGTGGTATCTTGTCGCTCGTTTTAATACTAGACGCGGTTATATTAGAAGTTGTAGGCCGTGTTACGGCAGTGGAACAACCCGCGGTGGCCATACCACGTCCACTCCGCGTCCATAGCACGGCTAAATCGAAATTGACCCAAAGTTACCGCGTCCAACCACGTCCAAAATATTTTCAATTTTTTAGCCGTGATATGGACGTGGAATGGCCGTGGAATCGTATATGACCGGGCCTTAAGGCGTAACGGATGAGATGGAAACAGATACTGCCACCGAGTATAGCGACCATTCGGAGACTGACAATATCTAGATTGATGTGTGACTTGTAGATTTTCTGTATGAAAACGTTTTGAATGGCGATGAAGAAATATATGTATTACAAAATTGAAAAGATTATGAATATTGATCATTACAAAAAGTAATAAGGGAAACATAAAAGGAGCAAAAATACATCAGGGCCTACATTTTTCTTTTCACAAAAATGATAAGAAATGATGAACCATTAAAAGCATGCTGTACATTGGTTTCGAACCACTGGTCTGACCCACCCCGCTATCAGGCAAAGCTTTGAAATCCACTATGCTATCCAATAGGCCATCGCGGATATACGTTTCTTATGACGAAAATACAAATAATGGATATAAAAACATATAGATTTAATTAACAAGTACAAAATTGCTGCATGATGCAGCATAAGATGAAGCACGGCCGAAATAAATTTGTGCCCCGAACTTTTCCACATTATGGTTACATTCCAAGGGATCAAACAATAGTTTTTCTTTAAATTCTGTGAATTGGTAGGGTTACAATCATATCTCTATTATCTAGGTGTAAAAAAGGGAGGGCTTGTTTTTGGAGATAATGGCTAACAAAGTTAGTAGGGTGAATTTAACAATAAGTGACCATAGTAGGTTCCACTGAACACAAGGGCGGATCCAGGATTTTTTTCCAGGGGGGGGGGGGGGGTCAAAGCTCAAATGGCAGCTTTTAATAAGAAGTTATATTGTCAAAATTCAATTTTCGGCAAATTCCAGGAGGGTCATGAAAATTTTGCCAAATTCAAGGGCAGATAACTCAGAATTTGCATTTTCAATCTGGACAAAAATCTCACTCACCCAAGACGTTATACATGCAAACATTTTTATTTGGCTTTACATTTGATTGGGCAATATTTGTATGTATTATGCCAAAATTGTCAAAAATAGCATTTTTTGACATTCAAGGGCACATGCCGCAGCACTTTCTACAGATTTCTACAAAATCAATCTTACACAAGGGGTTATGACCGTACACATTTTGACAAAGTTTGGAGAAGATCGAATGATATTTGTGTAAACCTGATATTGTAGACGAGCAGACAGATGGGCGGAAAACAGACAAACCTGGCCGCAATAGCTTATTTGTAGTACTTTCTGCTGAGGTCAGCTAAATTTTAAGCTAAGTAATCAATTATGCCTTTCTGTGCGAAGGAAATCCAGAAAAAATGTATTTGGTAATTTATTCCACAATTTGTCATGGGGTTTTAGCTCAACTGGGCACAAAGTGCTCAAGGTGAGCTATTGTGATCACTTTTTGTCTGTCGTCCGTCCGTATATCTGTCTGTCCGTCCGTCCGTCTGTCAACAATTTGGTGTTTACACTCTAGCATCTACAAATATAAGGCAATCTTGACCAAACTTGGTCAAAATATGTATGACCATTCCCTCTCAGATGAGTTCTATTTTGGGTCAGATCGGACCAGAAAGTCTGGAATTATTTGCGCTTGCATGTAAAAAGTAGCTACTTTTGACATTTTTTACACTCTAGCATCTATAAATATTGGCCAATCAATACAAAAGCTGGACACAATATTTGTGACAATACGATCTCGAATAAGTATGATTTTTGGTTTGATCGGACCAAAATGTATTGAGTTATTTGCCCTTGATTTTGACAAAATTGTCGTTTTTGACTGTGTTCGACTTTGTTTACACTATAACATCTACAATCATTGACCAATCAAGACAAAACTTGGACGCAATGTTAGTGACCATTAGATCTTGGATGAAATTTATTTTTGGTTTGATCGGACTAGAAAGTCTGGAGTTATCTGCTCTAGAATTTGACAAAATTGCTGCTTTTGACTTTGTTTACTCTCTAGCATCTACAATCATTGACCAATCAAGACAAAACTTTGCCACAATGTTAAGAACAATAAGATGTCAGCTAAGTTTGATTTTCAGCTTAATCGGTTAAAAAATTATTATTTATATGCCGTTGAATTTGGCAAAATTGCTGTTTCGACTGTTTTTGCCTTTGTTTACACTGTAGCATCTACAATTAGAGACCAATCAAGACAGAATTTGTATAAAATGTTGATGACCGTTAGATCCTGGATGACTTTGAATTTTAGTATGATTGGAAGAGAAAGTCGTGAGTTATATGCCCTTGAATTTGCCAAACGTTTTGTTATCGACTGTTTTTCGACTTTGTTTACTCTCTGGCCTTAACAATTATTGATCAATCAAGACTTACAAATAATGTTGGTGACCATAAGATCTAAGATGACTTTGAATTTCAGTCTGATTGGATGAAAAAGTAGTGAGTTATAATTATACTTGAATTTGACGAAAGTGCTGTTTTTTACTTTGTTTTTACTCTAGCAATCACAAATGGTGACCAATCAAGACAAAACTTGGATCTTGGATTTAAAGTGACATTTCACATTTATTTCAATTTTTAACAGTATGTCTTGATACAAAGATTGTTTATTCTAATGCTTAGAAATGCTATCAGTTTTTTGAAATTGTTATTTATCAGCGAAAAATATGCCTTTAAAGTTCAGACAGAATTGACAAATTCTATATAAATCTGAACTGTTGTCCACAACAATTTGCTTAATTTTAGCACAAAAAATGTATATTTCTCGTAAACGGTTCAATATTTAGGCTTGAAATTTTCAGAATTTTCATAAGAAAATATGCTCTTTCAGATGAAATAAAAGTAAAATTTATGTAAAAAATATTGTGAAATGTCACTTTAAAAGTTGATTACCATAAGATCATGGATGAGTTTGAACTTCAGCACAATTAGACAAACAGTTGCTGAGTTATCTGCCCTTGAATTTGACAAAATTCTCGTTTTTGACTTTGTTTTCACTCTTCACAACCAGATATGTTGACCTATGCGGATAAATTACAGACATAATGTTGATGACCATAAGTTTGTTTTCAGTCTTAAAGTCACAAATATTAATTGATTCAAACATAACTGTGTCTCATGTCATCTTGGTTCAGGTGAACGATTTCGGATCATCATGGTCCTCTTGTCGTGTATTCAAGGGCCCGTGACTCGTTTTCCCGACTAGCTATCAAAATTCCTAATAACTTTGCGCTGACAAATTATTTTAGTACTGGCCTAAAATATTATTCCAATATGTCGCTTTAATATAGAAACGTGTTGATGTTTTCCCCAAAGTTGGGATATGAAAATGTACCAAAAATTGAAAGATTGCATAAATTGCAAATTATTTTGATATTGATCATAATCAAGCAAATGGACCTTGTGTCGTGTTAACATGGGCTCATATACAAATTATTTTGTCTTAAAAATTTCGCCAATTATTTACATATAGATAGAAAATTAATGAATATGAACCTTGGGTAGCGCCGGAATAGAATTACACAACCCACTTTCAATATACATGTACAATATACACCAAACTAAATGTCCGTTTGATTCAGACCTTTCGGCAAAACATGTCCCCTTTAAGTATCTATTTCCCCCCCCCCCCCCTCCTTTAGCACTTTCCCAAACGACAAAATTTTAGGGTGATCCTCTCCAAAAACTGTCACAAAAGACATAATGGATGTGAGTAAAAACAGGATATGTGTACAATATGGCACAGAAAATATGGAGACAAAAGGAAAACTGCTGGTTATCAGCAGTTTCTTCTTTTGTTTCAATGTATTCCCAAACATTTTCCATTAGGGACGTCAAAACCAGGTCTTGTTTGGAAAAGGGTTGTTTATTTTTACCATTTCCCACCCACATATTGTGAAGTAAACTGGTTCTAGAACCAGTACTAGAATATTGAGTTCTAAAACTGCATATAACGTTCAAGAACTGGTTCTTGAACTAATTATTGAATCAGCTCTAGAACTTTTGAGTTTTAGAAATGCCATTTAACGTTCAAGAACTGGTTCTAGAACTAGTTCAAAACTGAGCTGTAGAACATTAAGTGACAGTTCTAGAACTTCAGTTCAAGAACTTGGGTTCAAGAACTGATTCTAGAACTGGTTCTAGAATCCAAGTTCTAGAAGTGCCATTTAACGTTCTAGAACGTTCCAAAGCTGATGTTTTAGAACATTCTAGAACAGTTCATGGACTTTTTTGCAGGGTTATGTCTTTACCCTTTATTGTTTGTTACTTTCCGTATAGTGTTAATGAAAATTTGTAAAAGGATTTACGAATACTTTAGACTGGTAGGCCTAGTTGCCGTGACTATAGAACTAACTAAAGCTTCTGCTCTTTCAATCTTATCTAAAAAAAATCCTAAGGCTATCATGACCAATACAATTCCTAATGGAACCGGATTAGTTGACAAAACATCGCGGCAAAAGAAGTTGCAAACTATCATTATTTCCCTCTTTGTCTCAATATTTTCTGTGCTACATTATACCCTTTCTTTTTTAAAAAGAAACTGAAGTTTCATTGTTTGTCAAAGGATTAACAGGGACATAGACACATTGTTATGTTTGAGAAAGAGTTAAACTGAAACTACATCTGGAGCTCTGGATTAACCGGTCACGCTAGGTCACCTGATTGTCCTACATAGCTTATCACTCACACTGTGCAATCCTTTTCCAAAAAGCGAACTTTTGGTTACTCATTACTGATCACAGTGCTGCTCTAATTCCAAAATTGTTGCAGACGACAAAATAATTAAAGCTTTAACCCTTCTCATAATTTACATGACATTCCTGCTGTGACCAAAGCTACGAAAGATGATATAGATGAAGATCAGTCTACTCAGCTATGCAATCTGATCTTAGTCTACGTAAGGCTGCTTTCCGCTTGATGATGTGATGAAAACTTGAGAAAAACAATAAAATCAGTAGGGCAAAGGTTAAACAACAAATAATTGCCTACTATGCTTTACAGCACAAACGGGATACATTCTGAACGCCCCTCAAAGCTGTTAATGCGATAGGTAAAAGATAAAACGGAATTTATGTGACAGGCTAGAAATAGAAGGGAATTTTCATTTTCGAAACACACAAAAAACTCAACAGAAAGATCCTTTAACGAACTTTTGTGATAAACATCCTTTCTTTGCTATCACTTATAGAAATATCTTTGCCTTTCAAATGAATATGGCCATTGATTATGGAGATAACAATTCATCGAGAACCGAAAGGATCATATTAGCTTACATCCGACACCCACTGACATCCCAAAAACAACCTTAATATGCACGGCCTGAGGGGCCGTGCAATAATTAGTCTGCCCCTCCTACAGGTAAGTATTGGTTTTTCCCAAAAATGTTTACAATATCGCGTTGGAGTTATATTTGGATGTCACAGTGGCCTAATGGGTAGAGCTGAACGCTAATACCCTTTTTGTGTTTTTGTTATGTGGGTTCGACACCCATCCACGCATGATTTTTTTTTCTTTTTTCCCCCTTTTGTACATTTTTAAATCAATAAGACAGAACTTTATGATATCATATATATATATTCTCTCTGTACGCTTTACTTTTTATTAAAATATTCTATGAAAATACTTTAAATTGTTTTCAACCGGATTGACCAATAATTTAAATTGTTTTCAACTCGATTGACCAATCAAATGTAACCACGCGACGCTTTAATCTGGTACCCATCATATCAAAATCGAACTACCATGTATTGGTATCGGAGGTGAAAACAAGCCTACACCCGCTTCTAGCCGATTGACCAATCAGGTGACACTTGGGCTGCGTTCAGTAAGACAAAACGGTAGCCGTTTCATTCGGAATACTCGCTCAATTTTGTCAATTTTGTGTCAAAGAAGTTGCGACTGTTGCTAACGTTAGGGAACGTTTTGTCTTGCTGAACGCAGTGCTGGATTGACCATTCACATCACACATAAAGGCACACACCCTCGCCATTTCGACATTTGACGACGAGACAACAACGGAGCAACATGGTAAAAAGTGTTCTGGGGAATTCCCACCGAGGATGTAATATTTTTGCTCCATATAATGGCTTACAATGCACAGCCCTGTCATTGGTTGCTTTATTGGCATTTTTCCATTTTAATAATGAGCCGGTTAATGAGCAGCTGAGATTATTCACTGCACACGACATTGACGATGTTTTGTTTCAGGGAAATGCGCTGTATGCACGTGTTGTAGAGCAAATTCATATTCCAAGATATTTGTCGCATAACGAACTGCCGAATTCGTACAGTTTTCGCTTACGAGAAAGAATATTTTACCGATCAATTTTTTGAGTCAATAAATTTTTTGACGAATCAAGATTTCCAACAAACGGCATTTCTTGATGCAATCTCGCAAGCTGTTTTATTGTCACCACTGAATATTTTAACGTTGAATGACCTTACAGTAGCGCTATATATACAACAAGAAATTAACCAATTTCTAATTTTTTATTCTCACCAAAGAAATAGTCTCGGGCAATATAGTCGATATGGTATGTCTGTGTTGTTGGTTTTTGACGATTTAGACGAGTTGGTTGACTACTTGTACAGTCAATACTCGGGTAATTTATATGAATTAACCCATGTCTCATTTCAATTAAGTTCAAATGAAGTGGCTGATAGAATGCTAAATTATGTAAGACCTGGTAGTACAAGTTGTGCCTCCACATTTGACCAGACAATTGTTTCTAAAAGTATTGACACTGAACAACCCAAAACTACCATGCATGCATATGCAGCAAATGGTTCCATGTTGGAACAATCAACCCATTCAGTTAATTCAAACAAAATGTCAGAATATCAGACTGACCCGATTGCTCCATTTGTATCTAAGGATCATACGTATAGTAGAAAAAACTATCAAGAAGTGTAGAAGGTCAAGAAGGCGAAAAACTTCAATTATAAGCGTGACAAATGACACTGATACTGACTCCACTGTAAACTCTGTATATGACATGTTGGGTGTGGGATATGTATGCAATGCAGGCCCGTAGGAACAGGGGGGCTAGGGGGGCTTAGGGGGCTAGGGGAGGGGGCTAAGCCCCCCAAAGTTGTCCAAAAATGCTGAATTTTCTTAATGTTACACTGAAAATTTTGGGAAAATCCAAGTTAGCCCCCCAATATTCAGGACAAGGGCTTTAGCCCCCCCCCCATATGAAAATGCTTCCTACGGGCCTGCAATGTATCGTCAACTTTCGATTTGACGTTCATAGATTATGAATTGAGCAGCGAGCATTGTTCAATTTATGAGAAGAATATAAGAATGAAGCCAGAGCATAAATGTGAATGCTGTTTTCAAATATTGTATGCAGACCAAGTACGTTCTATAAAGAAAGAAACTACAGTTACACAGCTGTTAAAAATTAAAATTTCAGATGACTGCTGTTCTACATGTTTTTGCGCTATCTCGAGGTATCAAATACCAAGCATATCCTTCACATACAATAATCTTGATCTAGGATTGATTCCTGAAGAACTGTTAGGTCTTTCAAATGTTGAGAAGCGTCTGATTATAAATGTCTTTATGTCAGTAATACTGTTGCCCGGTGGCCAATATGCTGAAAAGGGCTTGATTTTAAATTTGCCTGCACATACTAGAGATATTATTCATAAATTACCCTTCAATGATGATGTTTCGCATATAACAGTTGCATTTGAAAACACAGCATTGCACCCTAAAGCTGTGAATATAGTCATACAGTTTCAGTGTTTAAACTTTAACGTGCTTTGCAATGGCTGTTAGAAAACAATACTCTGTATTGCAAGTTTGCAACGTAAGCCTAAATGATGACAACAGTAATATATGTTCAAATCTACACAATGAACAGGATATTTTGAATCACGAAATAGAAGAATGTGTTATGGTGCCCGTGAATCCACCTAGAAACTGTGTCCTGAATGATGTATTTAGTAATCAACATATCAATATCCCCCCAATACCAATTCTACTATCAATGTTTTGGAAACATGCAGCGGGGAGGAAATGGATTTTCCTTGGCTTTTCCCTTTAGGGCGCAATGGTTTTAAGGTTAATCCTGAAAGGCCTCTAAAATTGAATCCTAATATGTACTTCAGGACAAGACTGTACAATTATGACTCAAGATTTCGAAAAAATATCACATATCTTTTACATACAGCTGTTGCATATGATTCATCCTGCTTAAAGACAGCTATTAATATTCGTATGAAAATAATTCATTCACACAATAACTGTTATCAACCAGTTTCTCTTGGGAATTTAAGGAATTTAAATGAGAATCCAGAACTTCTTGAGAATTCATATATGTTTATGAAAAAAAATTAAAGGGACTGTTGCATATTTCAAAAACATGTTGTATGACTTACTGTCCATGTTTCGGTGTTTAAGTCCTCCTACTCTGTTTTGACTTAATCTGCTGATGACTTGCATTGGCCAGAATTAGGCATGACTTTGGAAGGTTTGACCTTTGATGATGCTTTCGGAAAAAAACATTCTTAGGTCGATGCAAAATGACCCAATTCTTACTCACATTTTAGAGGAGATTTCGATTTTTGATGAAAAATGTTATTGTCTCAGACTCCAAACCTCTTGGCGAAATAGTGGACTAATTTGCTCGCGTTGAGTTTCAGAATAGGGGCAGTCCGCACATCCACATGTTTCATGGGTGGCCAATGTTCTGCTTGTGATAAATTGGTATTAAGGTTCATGTGTTAAAACCCCGATCAGGAGAAATTTACCGAATATGAAATAATACCCAAAATGTGTCCAGATCAGTCTGTATAGCAGCTTATTGCAGTAAGGTCTAGATCTATATTGCTCTATAACTGACTACAGTTGGCAAGAAGCAGCAAGTCAAGCATGTATCTTGATCAGACTATACATTTGTAGGAGCTGATCAGTATCCATGTATGATCACAACGTTCATTGTTTTCCTATATCATGTTGGCAATTAGTGAATATTTTATTGCTCATATCACCATGTTGACACGCAGATACACTTTTAATTGATGCTAACCAAAATATTGTCGGCTACTTTGATGCTATGCATCACAAATTTGTCTTGTACTATACACTAGTACAAACTTTAAGTGTCTGGCGACGAATGTACGATCAAGATAGGCCCTACTTTGTAAGGATGAATCACGGTTCAAATAAAGGCAGATAAGTACCCTTATAAGGTATTTCACCCTAAATGGATGTCTTGAAAGATTCTATAAATAGAGACGGTCAGACCCCTTCAAAACAATTTTTTATCCTGCTTAAACAACAAAATTTCATAGAAGTTACTAAGGGAAATGAGAAAACGCATGGTTTCATGCATGTTTGTGAAATGGTCGTCAATATCAAACTAATGTTACTTTATACCACACGCACATGTATGTAGTGTATTGATTAAAGGCAGAATAACACTTAACATCTTGCAAATTTTCCGAGAACTTCGTACAAAAAAAATAAATATATATTATTAAAATATGGTCTTTAAATTGCATATATGCCAAATCTTAGCTTTCTACCTTGTGTATTGGCTTAGATGTCGACGGATTTAAAACCCCATGATTTATTGTCCCGGGGATAACATTTACAATAATGGAACATATGGGGTTTTAAATCCATCGACATCCTAGCCAATACACAAGATAGAAAGCTAAGATTTGGCATAGATGCAATTTAAAGGCCATATTTTCATAATACATATTTATTTTATACGAAGTTCTCGGAAAATTTGCATGATTTTAAGTGCAATTCCCCCTTTAAGATAGTATACCCGTAATGTGGCCATTTTGAGATTCATAAAACGTCGGCTTTTTTCCAGCGTCGTCGTTACGTATCAGAGCATATTCGGGCGCGGTCGTAAACATTCGGCGGTGGAAAGTTCCACCGCCGAATGTTTTTGACCTCGTCCGAATAATTCCGACGTCGCGCGAATCTCATTACGGGTATTCTACCTTAATAAATGAAGTGGAAGTGGAAGTCCAAGCAATGGCTACGTACGATCATAGTGTTTCGTAACGATGAATAATGCTGGACCAAAAGGCTAAACGGCTGATAAGTACCCTTATTAGGTGTTCGACCCGAAAGTGTTGTTACTTAGAAACAAGTAAGACCATTTTTGTGGGGCTACGTTCGAAAGTGTCGTAACTGCAGCTTGAATAAGCTTAAGTTACGGCGTTTCCGAACGTAGTCAGTTTAGTTCGTTTCCTTCCTAATTGACTTAATTTCGACTGCAAGCCCAGTAAAGCTACACCATTTTGGAATACTGATGATGACGCCATTTTTCGACTTCCAAAATTAATCAAATTAATGAAACAGTGCAGTATTGCATTGAATAGCCTTTCAAATTTATTTGAAAATTCCCAATACTTTTTCATAAAATATTATTATTATTATTTTGATCGTGTGGTCGTGGGCTCACATAAATGACTGAAAAGATCTAAATCCGATGGTATACCGGTACCAAGATTTTCGCTGCTTTTCAACAAAAACCTCGTAACTGCAGCTTAAAACAAGCTGCAGTTACGAGATATTTTGTTGAAAACCGACGTTATGTAGCTATATTTGGCGATATCGCCATTTATATCAATTGATACTTGGAAGATAATAAATTATTCAATGTCACAAGATTATAAAAGGTGATACATCTTTTTTGATTAACGATTAATCAGAATTATAATCTATATCGGGCCAGAGCTCTAGATCGTACTAGTGGGCCATTGTTTACAACTAATATTGCCCTTGAAAAAATAAACAAGATTGGATAACCACTTACAAGTAACCTTTGAGAAACATCGCCTCAACCCTTTCCCATTATTTTATTGTCATTGTTTGCGAAGTCTTTATATTTTGCAATCCGACAAAATCAGTTATCTTGGTTAGTAGTAAGAGTGGTTGCAGCAGATTTAATTAAAATAACAGGGAAATATGTCTGTTATCAGAGTGTCGTTTTTCCTCAAGAGGATAAATATAGTTTACCAGCCTGTTCTTCTTTTCCTTCAGAAATTTCAAGACCACGACATACGTTTCTTTTCTACTTTATGTATTTTTTCTTTCATCCAAAGGACTTTTCTTTCTTGAAAGTTTGACCACTCAAAGTTTGTTTGGTAATCTACTGCATAGGTTCAGGTATTCATGTATGATAAGTATGATTGCTTTGTCAGATAAGACTTTCTTAGTCTTATAAATTGTCGCTTTTCTTCACAAACATCGTAGCTACAGCATGACAAACTACAGCTACGAGGTTTTCGAAGAAAAGCAGCATGATGAAATATAATTGGAAGCGAAAAAGAATGACAAAGTCGAGAAGAAATTAGACGACGGAATCATACGCGATGTACAATTAGCTTAAATACTAGATACAATCGAAAATAACAATTCATAGTGAAAGAGCATTTTTGAACAAAAAGAAATCTGGACTAAACACAAAATGGGTCAAATAGAAACAATAATCTTGTCGTTACTTGTCTATTTAGCGAGCATGGCCTACATATGTAGACATTGATTGACACATACGAAGCTGAACCCATGTCATATTTAGTACTGAAGATACTAATCTAATAATTAAGTAATCATATATGACATTGGAAAAAAAGTCTGAAGTATGTCCAAGGCATGCACACCTTTCCATAACAAGCCAACGATTTGATGTGCCTATATAAAACAAAAGGTTTGGAAAACTAAGAAAGGTAAAATGAAAATATTTATATATCTACAAGCGTTTCTTCTTTTCGCTCATTGTTTTCCATAACCTAGAATACACATTTCCACTTTGTAGTTACAAGGTTGTTGTCGTTTGAATCGCAGTAAAAATGGACAAGCCCAGCATTTTTTTGAAAAGGGTAAAATGTAAAGTCATGGATCTATCTGTAGGTCATAGGCATATAAAAACAAACCAAAAGTTATGGACCATTTTCCTTGGAGCGATGTATTCAACTACATTTTGGCAATTGACAATGGAGAAGTGTAATGCTACCTTACAATTTTGGATCATAAAAAAGAGTTAGAAAGACAATATCCAAAACATCCAAGGAGCAAGGGAATAGACATATATATTATTGGTTGTCAGCATGTCCCCACCTTTGTCGTCAAAATGTTCTGTACAGTTATAATAGTTGTTGTTGTTGCTGCTGCCGCTTGTGCTGTTGCTGTTGTCCTTTTTATCCGTCTGACTGTCCATATGTCAGCGTGTAATAGAAGTAGCAACATAGATTTTGACGACATTGCTTGAATGACAGGTATAGTTCACGATAAATGATCTGATAGAGCATCTCTAGCTAATAGCTAGGGATGCTCTGCCAGGCCATTTTCGTGAGCTATATAAAGGTTTCAGCTACATTAATCCCTGTGTTATAAACATGTTTCTTTACACGTAGTTGTCTATTAAAGTTAAAGCCAACGCAATAAAATTCGAAAACATTTAAAAAAAAGCTTTCAACCATATTAAGAATATGACATTGTGATCTTCCAGAGAAATTAATTTCGAATGGTTTACAAAATAATAGAAGGTGAATCTTCAATTCCTCACGTATTATTCCGGTAATTCTAAACTAAATGTGACCCGTCATACTAAAAAGGACCTTATGGGGGAGGCAATAAATCCAATTTTTTCAAAATGGATCGGACTCAGCAGAGGTCGGCCAGGTGTCGTATTTAGGAAATGAACATAAAGCAAGATCTACATTAAAATATAAGAATGAAAAGTTTCGACCCTAGTCTGTCTGCGCGGGCTGCGCAGACTGACTAGGGTCTATACTTTTCACACGTCCCATAATGACCCTTTTAGCTTTAGGGGTCACAATTGCTTTCGATTTCAAAAGGACATAAATGTTCCATTGATAATGAAAAAGGATACACCTCTAAAAGGAAGTTTTGTTTAATAGAAATTGAAAAAGGAAAGTATTATATTTAACAATCTAAAAGCTTTTAAGTGCATAATAGCCATACCTATTTAAAGATTTTAAATAGAAATATTTACCCTACATGGATATGCGTCATAAAAAGAGGAAATTATTATGAAAAGAAAGCTTTTAAATCATGGGTATTATCCTGCTTGATAAAACGAATTCGATGTATGAGGTCCCCAAAATGGTTGCGAGCTTCGCAGGTGATTTTTGAAAATCATCCACGGTAAAAAAGGATTATGTGGTCACCCCATATGAAGAGTCGTGGCGATCAAAGTGTTCAAAATAGTTTATTAATGTACGCTGTGGGTAGTCGTACTGAATAGACATTTGAGTCATTTAAAGGTTAAAATGATATTTATAGTAGGTAATTCTCGCTGTCGATCAGATCAACTCGATTTTGATCAGGTCGATCGTTCACCTGTCCAATGCGCGATTGCTTTCCGATGAATTATTTGCTTGTTCACACGGGTATATTCTTGACATCGTATATATATCACTCGAGTAGGTAGCCAAACCATGAAGATCAAGCTTGAACACATATGCCATTCCCGATAACACATGTAGGCTGAGATCGATCTGTACTCGATCGTATGGTCGAGTTGATCTGGTCGGCAATGGGAACCTAGTATCAAACAAGGTTGCTATAGCGGACGATAATTGACCTGGCAGAGCATTCCATTCGATCAGCATGGGCTGCCATGCCAGGTCATTTATCGTGAGGTATACTGCATATCAAATCAACACAATCAACTCGATCTTTTAAATTCCCCGATCACTCCAGATCAATTGATTTTTCTCCATCAACCCGACTTCTACATTCGATTTAATCGGGCGCAGAGATGAACCAGAGATTGATTTCATCGAGATATGATCGGTGGCCACTCGAGTATAAGCCGAGCCTGTCGAGCGCAGGTTGGGTGCAAGGTCGAGAAAAATATATTATCCCAATCACTTTTGATCTCCAGGCATAATTGATTCTCGATCAGGTCGATTGTCAACTCGATCAATACACGATCACTTTCCGATCAATATTCTACTCGGTCGCACACGAATATTTTTAACAACTCAACTCAACTCAACTCAATATTCCTTATTAGGCATGTCGGCACTTGGTGTGCCTTTGGCCAAAAACATTTACATAATAATATCAACACATACATAACAGTAAAAAGACTTCGAGAAAGAAGACCGAGCTGTGCAAATTAAACTTGATAATCCCGTCAATTCTCTATCAATGCCCATCGACATCGATCTGCACTAGATCGTTTGATAGAGCTTGGTCGAGGTGATTGGTCGGCAGTGGGAACCAAGCATTACAGACACGTCAAAAGTTTATATTTCAAAATTAAAGTAGCACGATTCGTTTAGGCGGAATCAGCGCCTATTGGCTTGAACCATAGGCTTTGCTATAGAGCATGGCGACCACTGAACATGTCGTCGCTTTTCAACAAAAAACCTCATAACTGCAGCTTAATACAAGCTGCAGTTATGAGGTTTTTGTTGAAAAACAGCGATGTGAAAATTGTGCTTATGGTGTAATAGGCTATCATTTCTCAAATCCTGTTTTTACACAATCTTGTAAATGAAGATTAATGCTATGAAGACGGATCTTGTTAAAGATATTCCCAATATGGCTTCTACAGCATGTTCTAGACACAAACAAGTAGAAATGAATTAATGGGAATAGTCCCAAGGAGAATATCGTCACCTTTCAACGAAAGCCTCATAGCTGTAACCTACTTACTACAAGCTGCAGTAACGAGGTTTTTGTTGAAAAGAAGCGATGTGAAATTTGTACTAATGGTGTATAATTTTTTCTCAAATTCTGTAAATCTTGTAAAATCTTGTAAATGAAAATTAATTTCATGGAGACGGATTTTGTTATAGATAATCCTAACATGGCTTCTATACAACATGTTCCAGACACAAACAAGTAGAAACAAATTGATGGGAATGGTCACAATGAGAATATTTCGTCGATTTTCAACGAAACCCTCGTAACTACAGCTTGATTTAAGCTGTAGTTACGTGGTTTTGGGAAGAAAAGCCGTGTCTAACTAGTATGTTGTTTACTTTAAAAGACGATAATAAAGTCTCCCACACGTTATAGGCATATTTTAAAACTTTCTAAGGCAACAAATTTACCAATTAGGAAAAAGAGAAAATACTGTTGATGTTCTATAAGTGAAACAAAGATGTTGAGATAAATTGATAGGAATGGTCCCATTGTGAATATTTACAAGTCTGACGTACACATTTATGGCTTCGTATGAGACGATTGAAACGATTTTCCCACACAATATGTACGAATTAAATCAGAGGCGAATTAATTTGACGTATTTTAGCTTAGAATTATCCCACGTCTATGAAATGGAAACCATAGAAGGGGTGAAAGTGGTCTTTCAAATAAGCAACATTTTTCCTGTCAGGATTGTGTATTTTTTATGTTTCTTAAAAGTTTAAAACCTACTAGATCTAGTAGATACATGTACAATTCACATTCTATATCTAGAAACAGGTAAGCTTAGACGAAATACCGAATTGAAAAGTTACAAAATTACAACTCGAAGATGGGTATCGAGTCAGTATGCTAGCCCCAAAATGGTGTGTTATGGCACATGTTTACGATTTCTATCCATGTAAACAACTAAATACATGTATCGGACTCCAAACGACTGTGATTTTGCATTTGGTGGTTAGAATCTTGCATATGTCAAACCAACACATGCAAAATTGTATTGAAAATAAAGAAAGTCGTTTACTTTGTTTACAAAGGTAAAATTTGTGTCATAATATCGTGACTGGACTATAGCTGGAATAAAAATGCCAGTTCAGGTTTGATGCAAGAAAATACCAATTTTCATATTGTTTAACCCTTTCCCAAACAAGACCTGGTTTTGACGTCCCTAATAGAAAAGCTTGGGAAAACATTGAAACAAAAGAATAAACTGCTGATAACCAGCAGTTTCTCCTTTTGTCTCAATATTTTCTATGTCATATTTTACACAAATTATAGATCTAAATCTATCTTTAATAACATCCATTTTGTCATTCGTGGCAGTTTTTTAAGTGGATCACCCTAAAATTTTATCGTTTTGGAAAGGGTTAATTAAAGTTTTGTCATCAGCAAAAGGAAAGCATATAAATCGCATTTTGAAAAACAAATTTTTATGGGAGTATTTTTATGAGATTCTTCTCATATACAAGTCACAACTGATGTGACTCCTTAACGAAACGGGTCCATTAGGTATATAGTAAAGTCGGTCCATTTGACAGCTTCTAGCTTCTCTCAGGAGTCTCTTTGGTACCTTATACTTAGTCTGCCTGATAGATCATTCCCTGGTCATTAGTTTACTATCAAAATTAGTACCAATAGCACCATCAGCTTCAACCACGTTTACGTGAACACTTGCAATTTGCCATCTCTTTCGAGATCTGCATGTGGCACACCCCAATTAAAACTCACGACCGCGCAAGAAACTAGTTCCTAAGAAATTCATTAAAACACATCCTAGCAGTACACTGATTACTCTCCATGCCGAGGTATATATTGATTAAACCATCAAATATGACCTCTGCAGTTTTCGGTACGCCAACAGCCTATTTGGTCGTCATAATCTAATTATAGCACATCATTTGAATTATCGAATCAAAATCATTCAGTTTTATCTTGCATGATCATTACGTATACATTACGTCGCTTCTATTTTTGGTTGAAGCCGGTAACATTTGAATTATCGAATCAAAATCATTCAGTTTAATCTTGCATGATCATTACGTATACATTACGTCGCTTCTGACGTAACGTCAAATATTGCTTAACTTTGTAAAAATTGTGTTTCTTTAAAATAAGATTTTTGAAAAATATAGTATTCCTCATCGCACACAAATAAAACTTATATTGTCAGAAAGAAGGAAATTTCGGTTATCAGAATATGTTTTCGTAGTTTTAAAATATTCATTATATTTTTATTTATTGTACGATAATCGTTCAACAACGTCGCAATTTTCGCTGGTGATTTGTAACAAAATAATACAAACATTTATATTAAAATCACTCTCGTTTCGTCTGTATCGGGAAAATTTGCGGGAAAAAGGTACCAAACGACGAGTCGTCATTTCCTCTCCACGATTGTTTACACCGGGAAGAATAATCAACGCAATTTTTTGAAATATTGTCAAGGTAAGTCAGTGTAATAGAGGCGTGATCATAATGTTTAAAATTTTACAATCGGAACATTTTTTAAAATGTCTTTTATATGACGCATGGGTATAAAATAGTTTTTACATGTGAAAAAAGTACAAAAGACACAAATTAAAAGGAATCCTTTTTCATTGATATCGGCTGATCAGAAATACTATTTCTACTTTCTTAAAAATGTCTAACCACGATGTCACACTTGCAAAATATGTCTACATTCTAGTCGTGTGTGTTACTTCACCATCTGATTAAGCGGACAAACAACGCAACAGCTATCTTAAAATACGTATTAAGCAAAAGTACATATGGTGAGGATGATAACAATGCATAATTCGTCGTGATTTGAATAAATTTTATTATTTTCATTACAAATTGAAAATGTCTAACCGTTTTGTCACACGACGTTTGACGTTCGTCGGGCTTTACGCGACGCTTCATAAGACGTAGTAGCTATTTCAATTTTGTCGTTATTACTTCGGTTATATTCTGAAAAAATACAAAAGATTTATATCAAATTGACCGGCAGTGAAAGTGCATTATGTCTATCAAGTTAAAATGTTCCTTTGTAGCAAGCACTCGTTTTGTTGAAACGAAAAAAGGAAGACACTAACGTCGGAAAAACAACGTTTGTGTCGTTGTAAAATGCAAATTACGAATGAAAACCCTATTTTGGTCGGTTTTAAACATAAAGATTTCATTGAAACTACAATAATATATACAGACAATAATGCTAAAACATATTTCGAACTTTTTTCCCACTTGAAGTTTAAATGATATGACTGTTGATGTAAAGCAAAACGCCGGTGACACGTGTTTTTGCGCCGTAACGACGTTGACGACGGGATGAAAGTGTGATAGTGAGATCGCTGAACATTCGTATCGCGATTTGTATCGCTTTTAAAATATTTTTCTACTACCTTCTAAATCAAATTAACATCGTTTTACCTATCCACTTATGTTGATTTCTGGTAACATTTGATCGGAGACATGACAATACAACAAAGGGTAATTAGTAATAAATAAAAAAAAAATGATTATCTGCGCCAAAAAAGTATCTTCTTTGTGGCCCAAGATAAAACACAAAACCAAAATTTCAATTTGAATTAAAATTATACAAGTTAAGTACATGCAGAAACTCTGCCGTTTTTGTCCACGTATTTGAACCACGTTTACTTGCAAATTTCTTTGCGCTTCTCCAGCTCGAAAGTCCTCCGCACACATCGACGAAGAAAATTGACGATGACTGGGGAAACACATTTTCAGCTAACGCAAACGTTGTAACCGGAGAATATAGGACTACCCAGCAAGTGTTGTGAAATCAAGAACCACGGCAGTGTGCTCATCAGTAATATTGTATATTGTAAACGCAAATTATTGTAAAAGTTGGACACTTATCCTTCCAGACTTGAAGACCACATTGGTATTTTAAGTGCCGTTTTTCCCCTGATAGAGGATTTTTCGAACTTAAAAACAAAATGAAATGTGACATTATAGTAACAATGACTGTAATCATATGCCTTTGTTAAGATATATTTCATTACTTTTGTAAAAGAACACGCTCGGCAAAGTCTCCCGACTTAATTTGCGTTTTATGCCGATACCAAAATCTCTCCAATTTCATCACCGAAGCTGATAACAATAATTTAAAGTAGATTGATATTCTTAAAAAAATATATCCGGACATATTTTAACGTATTTTGATTGACCATTCAATACTGGGAATAAAGTGCTTAAAAATCAGAAAAAAAGTTTTACTGAACATATTTGTTAACAAAGTTAAGGAAAATATGTCATGACAAAGCCCACCATGACCACCCTGGATCAATCATAAAAATCATAATTAAATTATAACGAATATGTAATCAAAACAAAAAATTCCATTTCATTGTTCGCCTTTTTAATCTGAAAGCGCTAACATCTTTTAAGCAAAACGATGATAACAAATTCTTAATACTTACAAAATATATGGAACTGAAGAATGAATAACGCGTGACGTAGCATCGTTAAACTAACGTTAACGTCACGTTACAAAAAGTTAAGCAGTATCTGACGTTACGTCTTCTATTTTTGGCTGAAGCTGGTAATTTGAAGCGTCAGCCAATGAAAGTTTGTATCAGCTTTTTAAATTGTTTTGTTGTGTATCGCCAACGATTGGATACTGAAATCCCGCCAAGGCCCCGAGATTAGACGTGAAATGACCCCGCGAGAACAGAGCTCATTCTATCGAAATGGAATGTAGAGATAATACACTGATGGTCTGCCAGTATGCAGAACCACATTTCATGCATCTGTTTATTCTACAGACCTATAATCAATGCAACAAAAAGAGCGAATCCATTTTTGGCGGAACTGTGTTTGTATACTTTGACCGGAAGTATTTCCCGTTATGTCTCCTACAACAACAGTTCCGTAATATTCATCTGTCCAAGTATTTGAAGTCGCCGGTTCTGCGGTGCTTACACAATTTTATTAAATAACCAATCGTGTAGGTGATCATTTTTATTTTTCATGTTATATTGGTTTGATGCCAAACCAGGGACCAATTCATTATTCAGATTGCTTCTATTTTGGTATCATCGATCACTAAATGAAGTTTAGTGGGGGAGGACCGTCAAGGGAATTATTGAGTGAGAACGACCTATACTGGGTGTCAAATTGAGAATTTCCAATTCAAGCTTCAAGGTTAAATTTTCTATGGACAAATCCGACAGAAATATGATGTTGATAATTCATATTACATGTACCCCTACCAAAGGTACCAATGATTGTTTTCGTAGAATGTACGAAAATAGGCACGTCGGAATGAATTTCTTAAATTTTATATCATGTAACAAGCCGGCAAATACCGAAATATCGTAGATCTATTTCGTCGGTGTTAATGCAAAACCTCGTATCGCATTTTTAAAGGGAAAGAAAAAGATTATTAGAACTTTTCGGAAACTGAAAGATTTAACTTGAAATTCGGGCAAGTTGTTCACAAATAATGTGTCATTTATATTAATATGTAATATGTCCCAAAACTGCAATAACTGTCTAAACTGCACATACAAAGTATGATCACAAAATTCAACATACAAGATTTTGCATTTTCACAGACGATTTGTAAGAAAAGATACTTACGGATTTTTTTGCTAGGTAAGCGGGAGAGGGTCGTCGGAGGAACCAGTTTTTGTTAAGGAAAGCGTATGGATACTATCGATCAAATTATAAAGTAGAGCGGGGGTGGTCGTCAAGGTTCTAATAAAGTGAGAAGGAGATATAAAATGTGTCAAATTGGTATTGAAATTACCTATAACTAATAGCTGTATGTAACAAAATTGACTTTTACTATGGTCTGGGAAATACTCGAAGTGGAGGATGCCATAGCAATTTTGCAAGCAATTTTATTAAAAGTGGTATCACATTCAGACTTGAGTGTAATGAAGAAGACGAAATGTCTACACACTCTTAATGTTGTAATCTTTTGATTAAAAACTCTTCCGCAAACCCCTCTCTGGCATTTTTCTAGCATACATGAGCTAGTCCATTGCGGGGAATCACATGACGCAATAATTTTCAATAATTCTGTTAACGCGCGACCGATTTGAATTAGGAGGCTTCAAGCAGAGTAGGCGGAAAAACTCACCATGGTTTTTATTATGTAGTAGATCTTAATTGATCTTTTTCACAAGACTAGATAAAAAGCTACTGACCGCAAAATATTGTGTTTGGTCCCAAATAACTCTTTCGTCGTATGATGCTTAAAAATATTTTATTTCCAGAACACATTTTGTGTCTTTTCTGCCTTCACTGCTTCCGACCTTTTTTTCAAATCAGTCTCACGTGAATATAATTTTTGAAAACATTCGAAAGATTCCGCGCTGTGTAGTCGTCGACAAATCAAGCCCATAACATATAACACTGATGATCCGGACTGGAAATTGTACCTGTATTACATGTAGTGCAGGGCTGATGATTAGATGTGCGACTGGTTTCCAAAAAGAAATGAGCCAGGATCTGGAAAAAATGTCCACCAAAGCATTTGATAATAACATGGTACCATATCAGCCTGCGTATACGTGTACATAGTCTGATCAAGAACTATTTTGTTCTCGATGCGTTAGCGGCTGCAAAAATAAATTGGTTGCAATCGCCGAGAAGAAGTATACAAAGATACAAAATGACAACCACATTGAATTTTATTTGTTTAATGAATGACTCATTAAATATATGGCCTAATGATTAGTCTTTCAAATTTAATGACGATGTCATTCAACCATTGTCAAACCATGTCAATCTTGGTGTCAAAATAGGACCATATATAGACACCATACTTGCGACGCAGCCTATGTAAATGTAGACAAAGAGGAATAAAGGGGCCAATCGACACTGTCAGTCCGAGTGGTACGTTAGGACAGTTTGATCAGGATTGAAATATTTTACTTGTGCATATACATTCTGGTCAAGTTGTTTTTACATTTCGTTCGAGTTCTTTCTCGAAAAAGCCTTAGTTCTGGCGAAAAACACCAAAGACGAAAATGCCGACTGCAGATTTTTTGCCTTCAGCACGCAATCGTATATTTGTTGCAATAGATTTGTCGTGCGCAACATCTTTAATGTAAACCACTTTCAATTATTGTAGTTTGTAAAATAGTTAAACAAACTAAACGATATGAAGCTTCAATACATACTTTCCCCCATGACATATAAAGATTTACTTTTTGCCTCATTTGAAGCTCATGTCATTCCACGGATACCATGACAAATTATGTTTCAACATTCTCACCAAGATGTCCATATTTGGTAAGGTTTAGTAATAAATAGTATGGTTGACCGAAATAATTTTACTGACCGTGAAATAGGCAAAAATGGCCACATATTTCTGCATTCGACTGAAAAACTCAACTAAAAGTAAGATCATTGTTGACCTACAATGTTTTTCATCCACAATTAAGAAAGTTCTATCCACTGAGAATAATTTCCAAATCAGTTGGTTTACCAAGTATGCCTATAAATTCTTGCAATAAATGTGATAAAATACATCTTTTTAAGACAAATTCAATTGCGATTTAATCTACACATTCAATTTGTCGAGGGTTTATAGTATTCTTGAAGAATTCTAAAACGAGTGGGCATTAGTTTTGCAAATATTAAGCTCCGAGCATTCAAAACTCTCATTATAGATATGCTTAACCACGGTGGGGATTGTGCATGGTGGGATGGATAACGAATACGGACAAATTTGCCTCGCTTCAGGTAAAAAATTGTGCAATAATTTTCTTATTTCTATGTCAATTTTCAAGCGGTTTGTTGCATGTACCCCGCATTACTGAGCTCTTTCCTCAGATATATGACTTGTTTGTAGAATCTTCGTATTTTGTCCAAAAATTGATCCCAACCGACCAGAAAAACGACAAAAAATCCAGGTCAATTTTCTAGTCGGTTGGGATCGATTTTTGAGAAAAGTACAAAGAGTTTCCCGATAAGTAATACAACTGAGAAAAGGGCTCAGTACGACGGAGTACATGAAACAAACTTCATGAAAATTGACGCTAAAATAAGAAAGTAATTGCACAAATGCTTACCTGAAGCGTGGTTAATTTGGCCGTAGTCGTTACCATTTCGCTTTCTGGTCGGTTGGGACAATATTTTGGAAAAAGTACCACGAGTTATCTAATATGTCATACATCCGATGAAAGAGCTCGTTAAGGCGGGGTACATGCAACAAACCTTTTGAAATTGACGTACAAATAAGGAAGTTAATGCAAAAAATCTTACCAGAATTGAGATTATTTTGTCCGTATTCGTTATCCATCCCATCATGCACAATCCCCACCGTGTTAACATATCCTGCTTTGGATAATGGGATTGCTTAAGCATGGTTTAACAGTAAAGAAAGGAGCAAAAAGATGTTCCATTTAACTCGCATTGTCATCTTTCATTCATTAGAAAAGAAGCGTTGGCGCCCAATCGATCTTTACCAATCGAATGTATCATCAGCCTACGATCTGACAGTTTCTTAAAGTTTCTTAATTCATCGAACGGAGAATGCCTTATAAGGTAATCTCACAAATTCATGAATTGACAGCCGATTCATTGTCAATTGAGATGTGATGTACATGAATAATGAGTACTTAACGCTTTCCAATAGGAGGAGATAATTTCACACATTTTTATCCACGCTCAACCGTTTCAGACGTTAACAATTTCCCAAACAAGACTTGGTTTTGACATTGTGGTAGAAATGGTTAGAGAACTAACAAGGCAGAAGAAGAAAATGCTAATAACAGCATTCATCCATTTCCCGAAATAGTTTCGACACTATATTTTACACAAGTCACAAGTATTCTCACAAGTATTCTCTTCAACAACATCGATTTTGTAATCTGCAGCAGCTGTCAAATTGGATTTGTCTAAAACTTCGTTGTTTGGGAATGGATTGAGCTCGAAAATTATATCAAAGATCGCATTTCAGCGGAATTAGCGTCGTATACACGTGATTTCTTTCAGTAAAGATGAACAAAAGACTAGCATTGTCAGGAAAAGTATTTTCTATTATTCTCATTCTTTAGAAAACAACACCATTTATCGCCCACGGCTGTATAAAGAGACAAAAGCTTCTCACACTCTTATATTTCGCTGTTTTTTCCAAAACATCGTAACTGCAGCTTTAAGGCAGTTGCAGTTACGAGGCCTTTGAAGAAAGGCCGTATACGTGGTGTAATAAACGCCAAGATAACGTAAAATATTCCTCGTGTCATTTGATGCAGCAATGGAACCATACCAACCCGTGCTTTGTTGCATTTCGTAGGAATTATTGCAAAAAGTCGTAACTTCTGCTTAATTAAAGATAACGTTACGAGGTTTATCAATGACACAGACGATTTGTAATAAGAATCTTTGCTGCTTTGTGCATTTTATATGTACTATAAGTAATGAATGAAGTCTAAAAGAGAACAACATGTATCCAAAGCAGACTGCATAATTAGGCTATTCTCTCTTCATCGCCGTCGCTTTTCAAGAAAAAAACTCATAACTTCAGCTTGTGTAAGCTGCAGTTACGAGGTTTTGGTTGAAATGCGTCGTTATATTCAAAGACACAAAGGTGATAGTGTTTTACAATAGGAAGTGTATGGCAATTACCCTCCCCCGCTCCATATATAGGCATATGGAGCTGCATCCGGTGGTTAATGCATGCAGAGACAAAAAGTGCAGTCAGCGTAAAATTCGGTGCTAAAATTTCGCTTACTTTGAGAAAAGGCGCTTTCAAGACACATGACATACACTGAGGCTTTTTAAAGGCATTCCTAAAACAGACAATGACAATGTGCATTTTTACCAGGGATACAGATCACTAGAGATTAATGTACTAATTAAAATGCATGCAAACAGGTAGATCTACATGTAGAACAAAATCAATTCAGATAAAGCAAAATAGGATCACGTTCTGATGATAACAAAGTGAAAGATTAGGCATTCGAATGTAGACATTATTTGCAAAAAAATGCGTTAACTATTATCATAGTTTCTTGGCAACTGTAAATATACGGCTGGTATGAAAACATATATAGTTTGAATTAGACAGGAAAATGCTTGTAGCCACCATTTTTTCATTGCTTTCAGAAACTTTCCATGACACAATCGCCAAACCGGCGACATTTGACAGTTAGAAGATTCGCCCCCTTTTACAATGCAAATCATTACAATATATAATTACACATTGAAATAAATTCTTCATGACCCCCTGTCAATCTTGTCACAATGATTTGAATGACTTATAATGGCAATAAAAGTGAAACACGATACCATATAAGGCGCAATTGTAAAAAGTGGGCGGAGCTTATTCTACGTTAAAACAATGGCGTATTTTTCGTTTCTATCTAAATTATTGTTAAACCCTTTGCCTTTGATACCTGGTTTAACATCACTAACAGGAAAGGAATTTGGAAAATATTGAGACAAAAGAAGAAAATGCTGATGATCAGCATTTTCTTCTTTTGTCTCATTTTTGTGCTATAGTGTGGACAATGTTAAACATAAACGCTAATTGTGTTGTGTTCAATTCGGATTTGGAATTTTGTCGTTCTGGGAAAGGGTTAATTATTGTTTAAGGTGGCAGTGAATATTCTCACTAGGGAATCGTATTCTTTCTTCAACAGACAATTGAATGTTTTGACTCCCACGAACCTCACAGAGTACATAGAAACATTCGACAAAGCTTGTGTGGCATTTATTAACCATTTCCCAAACAGTGGGTTGACGTTTGATGTGTCTAATTAAGAACGCTTCGTGAAACACCGAGAGGAAAGATTTGTACAACATAAGAAAAAATTGGGAAAATAGAGAAAGATGATGGTAACAGCGATTTTCTCTTTGATTTTTACCAATTCATAAGATTTGACAAGCAAAACCTTATGCCCCTACTTTGCGTTTTACTAATCCTTTCAATATTGAAATATCATATATAATAGGCGCAATGTCTGTGCTATGTTTTACACAGATCCTATTCCTATCAACATTCATTTTGCTGTCCACATCAGCATCCAAATTAGAAAAGTCTTATCTTTTACCGCTTGGGAAAGGTTGGAAATGGTCTTCAGACCGTATCCGTGCACTATCCCCACTAACAGTCTATTTGGCATTCTCTCCACAGAGTTATCGTTCGTTGCTCTTCACATATATCATTTCTGCAAGGAGCTACCTCGGCTAGAGTCCACAAATCGTGGTCTACCGAAGGATAACGTCTTTAGTTACTATGTAACTGTCTCATTTTTTGTATTATACATTAGAGAAAAAAATGTTGTTCTTTTTTCATCTGAAGTGCTCTCGAATTTAAATATTGATCTAATTAAAATGGGCCTATTTTCATATTCTTCCTAATCAAAATGGAATTATTTTCATATTCCTTCGCTCCCACGACAGATGCGAAATGAAAGATCCTCTGTGAAAGAGATTGTCTGCTTGGGTGTCCGTCGTATAGATTTGTTCAACTGATACAGACTATAAATAAAACAAAACTAAATACATTCCGTATTTATAAAGCCAATTACTTCGTTTTAGCATACAAGCAAAATCATTCAATTCAACATACTATATCAATTAGGAAACTTAATAAAAATACGAACGATTTTGTTGATAAAGCTGTCTTTTTAAAAAAGCAGATTTTCGTAATTGTTTATTTGTTGTCTGGAAGCTTTTCCGTTGAAATAGATAATAACCAGACCCAACAGGAAGACGGAAATCATTTAAACTGCAAGTAGATTTTCTCAAAACCAGACCTTTCTTCACGTTCTTAATACTATAAATAACAGCTAGGGAAAAGATTGAGACAAAGAAGAAAATAATCAGCATTTTCTCCTCTTGTCTCAATATATCCTGTGTACAAAAATGTCACCTTTATTAAAACCCATTTCTTAGTATGTTGCAGCTTTCGTTGTGGACCACTCTAACATTGTTATGTTTAGGAAAGTGATAATTCAGCCCAAACATTCAATCGTTTCCCCGTCAAAGCCCACCACACTCGAGAATATCAATGTAAATGGTTTCGTTCGAAAATGGCGTAACTAGAATCTGAAGACGCCGTAGTCATATCTCTTTTAAGGTACCAGAAGATCGACGTTATTACCTACATTTCATACAATTTGCAAACAATCGGAATCGCATAAACGCTGTTCAGTCTGCTTCATGCATTGGTCTTGGCGTCGACGTCGATTTAGTGTTTTTGTCATTTTCAAAAACAAGCCCTAATCTTAAATCGCTTTTAGAAAATTCTAGTAGGAAAACATTGATCATCAGCATTTTTTCCATTAATTTTTGTCCATTATCTTTTATCTAATACGTAAATATGTTTATTTAGCCTAGCCTTTAACATGCCCTTTTTTAAAGTAGGGCATGTCACATATTTAAATGAGCGACCTATCCTGCCCAAATGCCTTTGTTGATATGATGTCCTTCAACTTGTGTAATTGCGCTTTCAGAATGGTTGTCTAATTTTCTTCTTTTTTGTCAATTATCGAATGTTTTTATTTCTAATACAATAGTACATCCATATCATTACAAAAATCACCTTGTCATAGTCATCTTTCCTCCATTTGTACCATTTTATTTTAGACATATTTATTCATTTTTATTATTTGTTTTGTTTTGCTTTTTTTAAGACGAAGAATGTGGAAGTTCAACAAGGTACGAGGCCGCCATGTTTTACTGTAGACTAACATTAGAGCGTTGCCTACAAAACCAGCCTCTTGGTGACAATTAATTCGAGTCTTCTCTGATGTAAATACGCTCTTTGATATTTTGATTTTTCGCTATTTACATACATAGCGAAAAATCAAAATATCAAAGAGCGTATTTACATCAGAGAAGACTCGGATTATGTGACAATGGCATGCAACTTGTTGGTAATTCTACCGAAAATAATTAAGAAAACGAAAAATGCGAAGGCATCAGTATTTCACTATAAAAATAGTGTTTCATAAGGATTTCTCTTTCAATGATGTCAAATACAGTGTTTATTTTTGCTAAAGGTCACTGATTTTGACGTGTTTATCATGCTTTCAGAAATTTTGAAAGACAGGAAGAAATTGCTAATAGGCTACATGTAAAAAGAGATTTCGTCTCTTCTGTAAATGTTGTCTTTGATTAACCTACACCATTTCTAGTTGTGGCATAAACTATTTTGTCGGCGGCATCACTTTTTCACTTTTTTGTTTGGGAAAGGCTTAGTACCGTCTTGCGAAGTTCAACTCAGTACTAAGCCATTGAGGCTTATTCTTATCACAAAACACTACATACTAAGAGATATGTGGATGAACAATATTTTGGTGATAAAAGCATACCATTGGTTGGTATTTGTATACTAAATAATGGGAAAATGAGAATCGTTGACATCAGCAATTTACTTTTAGGAAAAAAGGTATGACTTGGAAATGAATGAGACACAAAGAGAGACGTTCAACTCAGTACTTTGCCGTCAAGGCTTCTTGTTACCAAAAAAAAAAAAAAAAAAAAAAAAAAAAAAAAACACTACATAAAATAGCCATGTGGATAAAAAATATTTAGGAGATTAAGGCATAACAATGAAGACGAAAATGTAGGATATCAGCAGTTAACAGTAAGAAAAAAATGTTTTCATTTTAAAAAAGACAAAAAAATAGAGAAGTTCAACCAAGTACTTAGCCGTCACGGCTTTTGTAATCACAAAACACTACATACAAAGAGCCATGTGGATAAACAATATTTAGGAGATCAAGGCATAACAATGAAGACGAAAATGTTGGATATCAGCAGTTAACTTTCAGAAAATAAATATGTTTTCATTTGGAAAAAAGACCAAAAATAGAGAAGTTCAACAAAGTACTTAGCCGTCAAGGCTTCTTGTAATCACACAACACTACATACAAAGAGCCATGTGGATAAACAATATTTAGGAGATTAATACATAACATTGAAGACGAAAATGGTGGATATAAGAAGTTAACAGTTAGAAAAGTTTTCATTTGGAAAAAGACAAAAAAGAGAAGTTCAAGCAAGTGCTTAGCTACTAAGCCATCTTGTTATCAGAAAACACTACATACAAAGAGCCATGTGGATAAACAATATCTTAGTTATAAAGGCATGCAGGGTAAGAACAAGTGGAGTTTCAATGGCTAGGAAAACAATTGAGCGGGGTTATGGAATAAGGGCCTTCATGACATTTGAGACCAACATGGATCCTGATCAGCCTGCGTATTCACGCAGTCTGATCAAGATCCATGATGTTCTCTCACACCCACCGAAAAACAGTTACTAGAATTCTTGTCATCTAATACATGTACCATCAATATTTTACCCTTTCACAGACAACATACTTTCGACTGATTCAATTTAAAAGCTGTTGTAGATGAAAATTTGGTGCAAATAAAGAAGAAATTTGTGTACAGAATAGCACAGAAAATATTGAGACAAAATGAGAAAATGAGAAAATGCTGGTTATCCAACATTTTCTTCCTTTGCCCCAATGTTGTCCTAGAATATTCTATTAATGGTGTAAAAATCAAGTCTTGTTGAAAAAAAGGCTAAGAGCAATGTCGATAAACAAAATCGTAGTGATAAAGGCTTGCAAGGAACGAACAAGTGGCTTTTCAAGGGCTCGTATAACAAATGATGTACTTTTATATACGTTTTATACAGGTGAATTGACGTAAACGATAATGTAAACATTTTGATAATCATAAGCTATTAAAAGAGCTTTATGGGTTAGTACATTGCTTCAAATGATAGTGTATATTTGAAGGAGAACAACGTTGATCTAGATTAGACTGCGAATACATGCAGGCTGATCTGTACCCATGCTGGTCTCAACTGGTAGTAGGATTTCTTTTCCAAATCTCAGCACAAATGATGTACATTTAATAGGGTTCTATACACATGTACAAGTAATTTTGACGTCAAAGATAACGCAAAAATTTGATAATTATAAGCTATGAAGTGCAAAGTTTACTTAAGAAATTCTTTAAAAAGTTAGAGTGTTATTGTTGAACATTTATGAACCTTGCTTTAAATGACAACTTCTGTTAGAGAGAAACATGCTTCTTAGTAAGACTAAATGTATACGATTGTGCAGATGGACGTTAGTCTCAAAATACTGCTTAACCCTTTCCCAAACAAGACCTGCTTTTGACGTCCCCAATAAAAATTGCTGTGGAAAACATTGAGACAAAAGAAGAAACTGCTGATAACCAGCAGTTTCTCCTTTTGTCTCAATATTTTCCATGGTGTGTTGTATACTAATTCTATCTTTATTAACATCCATTTTGTCGTCTGTTGCGGCTTTCAATTTGGAATACCCTAAATTTTGTCATTTGGGAAAGGGTTAATGCATTTTAGCCTTTTTCCAGATCATTGCGCAAATGGTTTACCTTACTGGGGAATTGACGTAACTTAGAGCGTAAATATTTGATAATCATAGGCTGTGGGGTGTTGGATTTATTATGGAGCCTCACTATTGGTACCTTACCTTTCACCCATTACCAGACGGCAAAATTTTGGACTGTTTCAAATTCAAAGATCGTGCAGACGGCAATTTGGAGTGAATATAATTTTATACATTTTGGTCTTTTTGGATATAACATAGTGGGAAATGAAGAAATTGCTTGTCACAAGCAATTTCTTCATTTTCCATATTGTTTTTCAAAGCCTTTATCGTGAAGGGCGTCAAAAAGCGTCATTGTTTGGGAATGGGTTAATACTCACTTTTGATGGAGAGCTAAAGGATCTTGATCACTCTGATCCAGATCTACATGTATGTTGTCTCAAATATATCATGTATCTTATGTATCTTGGTCCTTTTCCAGTTCAAATATGTTCCACAATACAATAGGTTTCCTTTGTATATGTTTTGTACAAGGGAATTGACGTAAACGGTAGCATAAACATTTGGATAATTATAGACTGCGAGTTGCTGGGTTTACTTTAAAATACCGTCGCTTTTCAACAAGAACCTCGTAACTGCAGCTTGTCTCAAGCTGCAGTTGCGAGGTTTTTGTTGCAAAAGCAGCGATATTATGATTTCTACCTTGCTTCGACTTTTACTCGGTGGTGATTCACGTGACACAACAATTTTAGAAAATCGCCAATTTTTATGCTAACACCAGATAATTTGAATTCGATTTGCAGCAAAGAAGCTTGGAAAACTTTAGGAGTAAGCTGAATGTTTTAGATCCCTTAAGATCAGATGATGAAATAGGTTATCGAAAACCAACCAAAACTGTACCTAAAATGCCAAAATGAATTAGCTTCAACGGTAGGCCTACTTAAAACACGAAAATCATGTTTTGTACTCAAAAGACAAGAAAAGTCCAGTTTCAGGCTCTATTTTGTATTTTGTTATACAATATGTTCTCAAACATGTCAATTGCAAACCGGGGTCCGTTCTTAAAATGGACTATGTGAAGGGTAGTTCATTCATTTCTTTAACCTTTCCTTACCAGCAACTGGTTTTGACATCCGTGGTGTGAAAGGATTACGAAAGAAACCAAATATAAGATACATATCTTATGTGCAACATGTTTTTTATTTTCTTTGTTAAGAAAATGTGTGACAAGAAATTAAATGAAATTTGTCATTTACTATCGTATCATTTGCTGTCCTTATAATGCTCCATTTATCCTCGCAATCGATGTTTTGGTCTATCTGTCAGCAACAGTACATATATGACGCAGGATATGTCTTTTTGTGGCACATATACAAATATGAACGACTACAATGGTAGCACTGTCCTAAAATATCTAATTTTGTATTACGACTTGAATTGAGCTATGACTGTCTGTCGCAAACAGTGCATGCATGACTTCGAAAATGCCATGTTAAGAACAAGGATATACAAATTTATCCGATGCCATTGCGCAACCGTGTGTTTTTGACATATAGTGCACCGAGACATTGAACCTTTATAATCCATTCCTTTAGCTACAATAACAGGTTAGTCTTTTTAAAAAACCAACAGAAAATTCTGTTAGTAATACTGTTGTCACAATTTCTGTGATTTAACTAAGATATGAGTACATTGTTTCAAGACCTGAACTACACAGCCATAATCAAGTGTTTGTGTGTGTGTACAACCGCATTAGTATAAACCTTTTCTTTGTACGCAATTGCGGCAAATAAAATTGCGGCAAATATGCCAGTGCGAGTATGTCCACCTAAACTATAAACCCCTATATGACTAAGGTCACATTTCAAGGTTCTTGTAGAAGATCCTTTCGCCTTTCCATTGATTTTCACATGCGCCAAAAAAGACCATCGACACTGATAGGAAGTCTTGGTCTTATAATACTACAAGGACCGTTACACATACTAGTTAGTGGTGTCATATGATTTTGAATGCAAAAGAAATATTGTATCAGGTTTTCGATTTGTTATGGCACCTATACTACGGCTACTGATTGGTTATCGAGATCTTGTAAAGGTGAGATTTTGGTTAGAAATAATAGTGGGCTTCACGACGTATACACTCGCCGATGTGCAGTATGCATAAATCCAAAATGACCACAGCCAACCTCCGCTACCGCTCTACCTCTTGACCACAGACGCAAAGTTCCAAAGAGTTAACGTTATTTAACATTTTCTCAAATTCATGTATCGGACTTTTTCTATGACACTTCAACAGTACAATGTGACCTTGCATCTGTATCTCTTCTAACATCTAATTAGCAAAGACAGAATCGGGATAATCATTTATTTTTAGCTTTGGTTTTACAAAGAAGTGTGAATTAACAAAGATGGAATTAGGATAATCTATTTCAAGATTGGGTATCTGATGGAAATATGCATGATAAGAGACATTTACTGGCAACAAGAACCAAAAATAACCATCGGGTTGCATGTAGTCGTCAGAACGCTATTTTTGCTATGAGCTGCGGTATGGAAAAGGGGACTTCTAGTGGCATTGAGAGCGACATAGATCCAGACCAGCCTGTGCATACGCACAGTCTGACCAAGATCTACATTGTTCCCTTATGTATATTTTCTACTTTATACTTAGGTACATGTACTGTACGATATCATCGGGGATCTTGAACTGTCTACAAAGCGATAGCGGATCTGTTTCTCGGTTGTGGTGTCAAATGAACTAAGATTCCTTTTCACATATCCCCGATCAAGTTGTGTTATGTTTGTCTTTCTAGGACGCACGTGATTAAAAAGTTTGGCGGTATTTCTAGAATTTGGACTACAATGTCAAACAGTATTTGTAAGTCACATTCCCATGTAAATATTGTAGTACTCATCACCGGTTACTAAATGAAAAGAGCGGCAGCCGTGGAAGAAACCCCCACGGTCCCACTGAGCTCGATTTCTGAAATATTCGTAGCGCCCGGGAGAGCGCATTGTGACGATTACTCCGAAATTGAGCCGATTTTTTCCGTTCATCTATGGATGGGCGATTTGAATCAGGATGAACTACGAATCTCCTGAAGTAACCCGATTTCCGTCCGATTTCGAAATCGGGATTAAATCGAGGTCAGTGGAACCGGGGTTGCGATCGACGTTTCCAAACCCACCTTACAAATGTCTAAGTTTCGTTTATGTCGACACTATATTAGAATACACAATGGTGCAATTACTTTGCATTCTGCCACAATATGCAAGCATATGAAAAAAAAAAAAAAACAACAATTATCCTGTAACTACGACTAATAGCATGGCTAGCTCAGGAAACGTAAAAGAAAGAAACCATTCTTAATTCTTAATTAAATCTTAATTGCCATTTGAAATCCATTTGATGTGGTTTAAATGGAGCAATTTATATTTTTGAATACACGTGATCGTTTAAAACACTTTCCAAAACGACAAAATTCGAAACTAATTCAAAGCGATGGCTTTTAACAGACGACATTTTAATTAATTGATGCTAAATACACGGAATCACTACCTTATGGTATAAAAAGTATTGAGAAAAAACGGGATAATGCTGGTGATTCATAATTTTCTTTCCATCAGTGTTTCAAGAACAATGACTTGCTTGGGAAAGGGTTAGCCCTTTCCCAAACGGAAAATTTTAGGGTGGTCCACTTCAAAAACTACCAAAGAGGATAAAATGGATGATATTAAAGATAGAATTTGTGTAAAATAGGGCAAAGAAAATATTGAGACAAAAAGAGAAACTGCTGGTTATCAGCAGTTTCTTCTTTTGTTTCAATGTTTTCCCAAGCCTTTTCTATTAGGGACGTCAAAACCAGGTCCTGTTTTGGAAAGGGTTAATGTAGTTTAAAAGATAATAACTATTTCATCACGTGTTCGAACAGCATCTTCTGGAACATTTAGTTCATGACAGGAAATTGCACACTCGTGAAATGATATCAAATTAAACTGAAAAAATGACAAAGAATTCTTGACAAATTGTTCGAAGACAGTTAACCCTTTTCTAAAACCATACCTTGTTTGGCGTCTTTAACAGACTAAGCTTATAAAAGATTGAGACAAAAGAAGAAAATGCTGGTAATCAGCATTTTCTCATTTTGCATATAGCTGTTCTGTATTATTATGTAAAGAAACCACATGTTCTTTTCCATCCATTTTTTGTCCTTTGAATTGAACGACCCTAATATTGTGTTATTTTGTGACAGGGTTAACTGAGAAAAAATCAGATAATTCTTGACAATTTGTTCAGAGACAGTTTAACACAAGACAATAGCATCGCTATTTAATGCCTTGTCACGTGCAAATCCGAGCCAACGTCACGCTACGCTAGCATCACTAGTGAACTGCCCGAGTGAAGGTCCGGTCACCCACAGCTCTGATTCCGCAGTAAGTCCAAACATATCGTCGGTCACGTTCAAAAATGTCGTAACAGTTGATTGACATTTACGAATGTGACCGACGATATGCAGCACAAATATTTGCAGCACAAAAATATGCAGCACCAAAATGCAACACGTGTGGCCTTCTTCGGACGTGATAGAGCAATCATAAGGCCGTTAATTTGCGCAAGAACAAAATTTCGCAAAAATGTAACAAACCCTGAATGCACAACCTCTGATTCTTGGACACGTTCACGGACTCATCGTAACACAGAATGAGTCCGGTAAAAAAATCGATAATTTTGAAAGAAGAAATGTGTCTTTTTTCCAATCTGAATAAAATCCGGTGTTAACTTACAGTAACATTTGACCGGCGCCAGCCAGGGGTCATCATCGATGACATTTTATTTTAGCCAATCAAATAAACAGTGTATGCACAGGCTGACTATGGCCGATATTTGTTCACTTCCCAGATGGTCCCGTTTGCGTGACGTATAAAAGGTAGTTCACGGATGGTACAAAACAGCAAACTAATACATGTATGTTCACAACCTATTAATACAGGGGTATAAAATGTCATTGCTTTTCAACAAAACGTAATTGCAGCCTAAATCAAGATGCAGTTACCGGGGTATTGTTGAAAAGCGACGATATTGAATAAAGCTTTTGTCTGCAATATAAGAAAATTCCAACTTTGCGAATGGAGATAAACAGTCAGTATATTTCCCGCTGATTGATTAGATGAAACTTGCTGTAAAAACACATCACATTACGTCAGAACTAATAAATTCAACATCATATCCTCTTCAAAATTTTACAGATATCAATAATTGTTGCACTGATTCTTTAGCCAGAATATTTCAAAAGCTTTCTTCTAGGATCTGAATAACAATGTCGCAATCCGTACATTGTTAAATGAAATCCCATACAATCTGTAACGAAATACCACTGCTCTTTTTTTCAAAGAACCTTAAAGACAAATCTGTAATACTTAATATCTTGTTTAATTCTTTTGGTATGTATAGGTCATATCTATAGATAGGCGTGGGGATAATTTTCTATATCAATGTTTTTGCATCATCTGGGTAAAACTATTCAAATGGCTACCCATGCATAAGTACAGGTATACGGTTTGAACAACCTTACTGGTCCCATTTCAAGACATAGACATAGACAGTTTATTTAAGTAACGTAAACTATAAACAGTTTCTAGTTACATACAAATTATAAACAAAATGACAAACAAGGTCAATAAGTTGCAAACGAGAGTAAACGTTCAAGGTATCCCGTTGATACAGTTGACGCTACCTGCTGAAAACAGGCACATTGCATTACGCAAATTACGTAATAAAATCAACATCATATTCTCTTTAAAATTTCACCGGTATCAATAACATTCTTCACGCTGGTGAATCAAAAATTACCACCAAACACAGGGTTTGAGGAGAGTGATTGAAGGTCACGTCGTCGCTTTTCAACAAAAAACTCGTAACTGCAGCTTGTTTTAAGCTGAAGCTACGAAGGTTTCGTTGCAAAGCAGTGACATGTATGCAAAAAGGTAAAACATGCAATATACCCCGCTGTAACAGACATATTGCATTAGACAAGAGCTGCAATACAAGCTTCATCATATTCTCTTTAAAATTCTACAGGTAGCATAAACATTCTTGATGTTGCACTGACGATACTATAGGTTATTGCATTAATATGGGAATATATTGTGTCGAACAAGTTCTTTTGGCAGAGTAACCCGAGCTTGCGAGGGTTACTACGCCAAAAGAACGAGTTCGACACAATATATTCCCATATTAATGCAATAACCTTTTTATTATATACTTTGATATTGTTTTAGAAAAGGTACCATAAACAAAATTCATAAAAAATGTTTTCATCCGCGAGGGTAGATATTACTAAAAACGTTTTAAAACGTCTAGCGGTTGAACGTAAATTACGCGGGAAAAGTAACGTCAGCGTATGATTACGTCGACGTCACTAGGGAAGTATAAACAACTTTTAATGGCGGCGGCCATTATTTTCGACTCGGACTGGAATAGTCGCAAAAGGTAGTGAATTTTTAGATATTTGTTACAGATTTTTGGTATCAATCTTCCTAAAAATATGTACATTTGCCGTTTTGTATATTTTCATTTGTTAAAATTTGTTATTTTTGCGCATTTGCAATTAGAGCTGACTTGCTTCACAAAGTCAATATCCATGTTATTTTGAAAGATAATTTAAGAGTTTTATTCTCCAATTAACATTTTTGAGCTGTCTTAGCGTTTGTAATGGTCAATATGGATTTATATAGGTGACTTATCAAGCTTGAAAGTTGTGAAGCGGGAGAGATGCCTGTAATTATAGTTCCGTCCTTGGCGACTGCGCGTGTTAAAGTTCCCGTGCAATATCAAAGTATGCAATATCAAAAAATATTGCATACTTTCCTCCCGTTCAAATACATAGGGACAATATCAAAGTATATAATAAAGTCAGGTACGTATATCAAAATGCTTTACGACCTATAAAATGAATCGGCGTAAATATTGAAGGCATTAGAAAGTATTCTCATCATCCGACATTGATTAGTAACCAAATCATTGAACGTTCCTAGCTGAACCCGTGACCTCTCCTGATAGTGCGTAATCATGACAAATTTTGCAATCTACTCATCGTTCTAAAGACTTTTATTTAAAGCAATAGATAAATCTGATGACGTTTTCCATGGATTTACTTGTAAGAATAATGCTATGATTAAAATTCGTTGATTGATATACAAATAGTCTAATTATAAAAGAGCATATGATATACATGTACAAATACCCAGTAGTCTAATTATAAAAGAGCATACACACTTTCGAGCACCAAGGATTTTATTTAAAAATTAGCATGGTTCAACCATGTGAGCATAAGCTTTTCGTGTTTATATACAGATTGTCATTGAAAGCTGCCAAATAACAACTATGATGCACTTCACAGAATTTTTAATGTACGGCGAATTGTGAACAAGACGATATCTTCACGATGGGTTAGTAACTTGGTGACCGACTTTCCACAGAGAAATAAGACACGGTGTATAATCACGTGACTTAGAATATCTGATAATCTTCAATAACTTTGTCAATATTTGACCAGTCTGAATTCGGTTTGAAGCAGAGAAGGTGGAAAAATGTCAGGAATAACATGGACGTCTCAGATTTTTGAGATATCAACTGATAAAAAAGTTATTGAAGATAAACCAAATTTTTGGTTTATCTTCAATAACTTTTTTATCAGTTTAACTTTCAAACATCAACCACGTCCATCTAATGCGTGACGACTGCCCACATTCTCTGCTTCAAACCGAATTCAAATCGGTCCCGTAGTTATTGAAGATATTCAGTAAATATTGTATCACGTGATTATCCACCATGTAAGATATCGTCTCTTGTCTTTAAAATAAGTTGAAGTCACGAGGTTGATGGGGAAAAAGAGTAAGACAAAAAGGTTCTGACTATATTTGCAATAAGCAAATTGAAGCTTATTCAAAGTCAAAGAGTTTAAATATTACCGTTTCACTAACATTTTGCGCAAGTCGTTGAGGGGTCACCCATCATCATTTCAGTACTTGTATAAGGAAACTCAGTATTATTGTCACTGAAAAGTCATACATATGAGCAAACATGTAATCGAACAATTTGAAGAAAATGTCTGGAGCCATACAAAAGTACAAAACCGCCGCTAACCAGTAAACCGCCGATTCTATTCCATGACGTCTTTTAACAAAATGCAGTTACCAGAATTTTTTGTAAAGAAACGTCGAAACCTTCCAGAAGGTTACCGGGTTCATATGACCAATCTCACCAATCTACGTCAATTCTCACCTATATTTTGTAGTTGTTTAGTATTACACTTTACTGAGAAATGTACCTGACTGCGTGAACAATAAAATACAGAGCCTCACTTTTTTGTATTAATGATATCAAATCGGGTCATGGGAAAACCCTGTGGTATTTCTAATATACGATAAACCCATGTCATTAGGCAAATACGAATTAATTTATGAACCGGTAGATTTGTCATTGCTAACTGTGTGACCGTTCTAAATTACCATGATTTTCGACGTAATATGGTTTTTGGAAGCAAATTTTCCAAATTTGCTTCTCTTAGCAGCCATGCGTCTCTGCACTTTACCATTCTCTGCATACCACACAACATCTTCCGGTCTTCCTCACTTTAAATAGTTCTATCAAAAGCAAAGATTAATGAGGTAACAGTCATTCGAATATTCAATATGTAAGTCTGAAGTTATGTGTAGATATTGAATTGTGTGACTGAAAATGAAACATTCAATTAATCATGTCTCTGAGAGATGAAAAGATCCACGTAGTAATTTGCTTTATTATGGTTCAAAGAATTAGTCCAATGGCCTTCCTTGTAAATGGGTCAGTCGAGTTTACTGAACTATGAAATATATTTAGCTTACACAAACGATTAATATGCATGAAGTTGTGCTAAAAATAAATACAACTCCATCATGAAATCAAAGTATGCAAGGTATTCTGGATAATCAAAGTACTTAATCAAAATACTCTACGAATCAAAGTATTCAAGGTATTCAAATGGATAATCAAAGTACCTAAAACTACTCTATTTCTGGCCCCGGTTTCTCGAAAAAACTTAAGTATGTTCTCAAATCTGAGCACAGTGCTCAAATTGCATGAAATCCATGTGAACTTCAATGGAATACCCCTCAACGTTGGAGAGTATCCCTTTGATGTTGAGCATGTTCTCATGAGAATATACTTAAGTTTTTTTTTCGAGAAACTGGGGCCTGGACAGGCCTACATTTTTGAAAAATTTGCTTCCAAACAGTACTGTCAGTACTTTGATTTCTAAATGTCTTCATGAAAAATTGCAAATAACATGAATATATCTAGTTCACCTTTATATACGTTGTTTCCAGGCCCGTAGGAACAGGGGGCAGGGGGGGTTTAGCCCCCCAAAGTTGGTCAAAAATGCCGAATTTTCTTAATTTTACACTGAAAATTTTGGGAAAATCCAAATTAGCCCCCAATATTCAGGACAAGGCCTTTTGCCCCCCCCCCCCATATGAAATTTCTTCCTACGGGCCTGGTTTATCTATTTTTAAGTAACAAAATGCACTCAAATGCACCATCATTCTGTTCAAGGAACTTGGTGTCATTATGAGATATTTGCGTACCTCAATTGAATGCGAAATTCGAGGCTGATGTAATTTAACCCAAAAGAACGAAATTTGGTGAGCGCTTTCTATAGTTTTCCATGTCTAAGTCAACTTAAATTTATAAGAAAGGAAAAGAATACCGATGAATCATCTATGACAGATGGAAGGATCCATGGACAAGAAGATTCTAGTTCATACCCAGAGGCTTACTTACCTTCGCACACAAAGTACCTTGGAAGTTCTTCACCGTACAATGTGCTTACATGTAGACAGCAGTCAAAAGACTTTTGAGCTGAATCAATCCTTGCAAACTTTAAGAATCAAGACATGAAACTATTGCTGTTCAGAATCTAAAAGCAAAATACATCTCTAGCAGGGATGGATCTACCGGCCTTAATTTTGTTAGACATCGGCAGTACATACACAAAGCGGATTCTCTTCAAATGAAAGTACACTTACACGTTTCTTCATGACGTGGCTCCCCCAGTGTTGTACCTGACAGTTCTCATCGTCTGACTCACTACCTGTAGGCAGTGGTACAAAACTGATTCCAGGAACCATAGATCATAACTTGAAGTTTGTGCGAGAACCGAGCTCCCTTAGGATCATAGGCTATCAAACTTCATTTTCTCCAAATGAAAGTACACATACACGTTTCTCCATGACGTGGTTTCCCCTGTGTTGTACCTGGCAGCTATCACAGTCTGACTCACTACCTGTTGGCAGTAGTACAAAACTGATTCCCGGAACTATAGAGACGGTAGCTGGCTAGGTGTGTGAGAAAATTTGGATCAAATAGGTCTCCAAGGAACATCATTGTTCAGATTGTAGGATATATTCTAGTAGATAGATTTGCAAAGCATCGAGAGAAAAGAAGAAAATGCTGATAATCAGCATTTTCTTCTTTTCTCTCAATGCTTTGCAAATATAGCTTGGTCAGGGACGTCAAAAGATGCTTTTGTTAGGGAAAGGGATATACATTATTATAGAGTGAGGATTTGGTACAACTAGGTCTCTCCGGAGCAAAGTAGACTGTATATCTTGATAAGATTTTGGGAATCGTACAATCTTGTAAAATTAATGTATTCTTGTCTGCGAATTTGTGTAATATTTCGTCGGAAACGTTTGGAAATGTCACAACAAAAAGATTATCCAGGCTGTGCAATATTTCCATGAAACCATACGCATTCTTTATTTTGCATGTCATTATAAATGCACTGAAAGTTACATGTCAACGTTAGTATGCAGAACGAAATACATTATATCGCTGCTTTTCTTCTAAAACCTCGTATCTGCAGCTTGTTTTAAGCTGCAGATACGAGGTTTTCGCTGAAAAGCGACGATATTCAATCTTGAAATAAAACCTTTCCTGGCCAATCGACAAGCTATCGAGCTAATACCTATACACCGTATGATACGATAAAAAAAGATAGGACTTAGGTAATGCCCAGAATTAATTGTCGTCTTGTTTACAAAGACGTAACGTCAAAAGTTGCGGACCAAGCCAAAATTGGCTATGCACTTCTGTTTAAAACCGCATATTTGTTATTTTTATTTGAGAAACACACATGTATTTGGTATCATATAAAAGATATTGAATTGTAATTTATTAATATATGTCGAATTTCAACATTGTTTGAATACAGACAATTTGATAAACAAAATAAATAAACTCTGACGCAGAAAATGACGTCGTCACGTGTAACAGAAATTACCAAACAAACTCGCGAGAATCCCAATAGAATAAAAAGTAAGACTTTTCAAACCGCACAAACTTTGGCAAATTACGTCAGTGATGTCACAGAAGATATAGCGTAAATCTTACGGCAGTTGGATGGTGTAAACAAACTATGGAGGAATGGAAAGAAAGAGATAAGTAGCGTCACGCTGTTAAAAAAACGTCATTTTTTCGGTATGTCTAATTTTTAAATCTAATTTATTTTTCCAATAGCGATTAGAAATCAATATAAAAAAAATTGGGACATACATCTGAGCTCTAGTTTTTGTAGTTAATTTGTTGTCTTGATTGGAGTTGAAGAAAATCATTATTTTATTGTGTTTGTAGCGTCTTAAAAATGTCACATTTTCACTAAAACGGTCCCAAATGCAAGGGTGATTTTTTCATATATAGCTTTTTTTCTAAGAAAATCAAAATATTTTGAATTTGAATTGATTTTCGACATACATCTCGGATAAAATTTGAAAAAATAAATGCATTTGTCAATATCTCTTCAACTAGCGAAGATATAGAGTGTGATGTAGCGTCTTAAAAATGTCACAAAAACGCGTTTTTGACGATTTGACGTCATGTTGATTTTTTCGGTATGTCTAATTTTTAAATCTAATTTATTTTTCCAATAGCGATTAGAAATCAATATAAAAAAATTGGGACATACATCTGAGCTCTAGTTTTTGTAGTTAATTTGTTGTCTTGATTGGAGTTGAAGAAAATCATTATTTTTTTGTGTTTGTAGCGTCTTAAAAATGTCACATTTTCACTAAAACGGTCCCAAATGCAAGGGTGATTTTTTCATATATAGCTTTTTTTCTAAGAAAATCAAAATATTTTGAATTTGAATTGATTTTCGACATACATCTCGGATAAAATTTGAAAAAATAAATGCATTTGTCAATATCTCTTCAACTAGCGAAGATTTAGAGTGTGATGTAGCGTCTTAAAAATGTCACAAAAACGCGTTTTTGACGATTTGACGTCATGTTGATTTTTTCGGTATGTCTAATTTTTAAATCTAATTTATTTTTCCAATAGCGATTAGAAATCAATATAAAAAAATTTGGGACATACATCTGAGCTCTAGTTTTTGTAGTTAATTCTTTGTCTTGATTGGAGTTGAAGAAAATCATTATTTTATTGTGTTTGTAGCGTCTTAAAAATGTCACATTTTCACTAAAACGGTCCCAAATGCAAGGGTGATTTTTCATATATAGCTTTTTTTCTAAGAAAATCAAAATATTTTGAATTCTAATTGATTTTCGACATACATCTCGGATAAAATTTGAAAAAAAATAAATGAATATGTCAATATCTCTTCAACTAGCGAAGATATAGAGTGTGATGTAGCGTCTTAAAATGTCACAAAAACGCGTTTTTGACGATTTGACGTCATGTTGATATGTGAATAACTATTCATGGCGTTTTACGATCATGTATCGATGCTCTAGATCCACTTGTTTTATCGTTGTTTGTTTGACTATCTTGCTATTTGTGGTCTACGCAACTTAAGGTTAAGATTTGAGACCCGTAACAGAAAAAAGAAAGAAAAGCATTGACCAAGGCATAAGAAAACGCTGAGACAATAGAAGACATTTTTTTAAGTAAAGCATTTTATTGATATCATCTAATATGTTGCAGCATTTAGTCTCGGAGTTTCATTTTTCCTACATATAATGCATTTGTTGTAGACCCCATTTAAAAGAATATTCTATCTTTTGTCTACTAACGAGTAAACTTGAAGACGATTATTTAGTAAGTATTTTCACATTTTTTTATTTTTATTTGTTTATTTTTTATTTATTTTTATTTTATTTTTTTTTACATTTGCGCAAGTAGAAATATCTTAATAACAAAAATATGCATACTTGACAAGTTATATTTAGCGTATGAAACGGCTCCATTTCTCCTGCAGGTGTAAAATATTCACTTTCAATATTCATTAGAGCTTGATTTTTCAATACATACGAAATAATTCTGTTGTTTATTTATTGATAGTTGAGATTATTAATTTTGTACGGTGCTATTTTCATGTATGCATGTATTGGTATTAGTGTGAAAATGTTTTCTTTTGGCCAACATTGAAAATTTGTCATTTCTCATGTTTTGGGGAAAGTTATAACTTTCTTTACACCTTCGCGTAACGTTAACGTCGGAAAACGGTCGATATGCGTGTTACAACGTTGGTCCGCAACTTTTGACGTTACGTCAAACAAATCTGTATAATCTGTGCCCTTACTGACTTGCGAAATTAGCCACTTATATCGTTTGTGATAAGAAATCTACCTCGTCATATTTTTTACAATCCAGTGGTAAAAACGCTTCGAGGTCATATTACGCAGCATCATGCTATCACATATTCACCTTCCAACCATGTGATATGATAAAATAGACAGGGCTAATTGGTGCTTAGAACTGACTTGTTTGTAAACAAACACGTAAACTTAGTGCCCTCACTGACACCTTCATTGGCCGTTGATATCATTTTGCTGTTGATGAATCAATATTTCGTCGGTGTTATTGCAAACCCTTTAGCAATAATACCGACGATTTTTGTCTTTTTGTCGAAATTTTCGAGGACAATTCATTATCGTTCGTCTGTGTGAAACGATAAAAGACATAGGGTTATCAATGCCTCGAACTGCCTTGTTTACAAACAAACGCATAAACTGCTTGCCCTAATTTTTGATTGACACATTCGATTGGTCACTGATAGCATTTGATCATAATATATCTATGTAATACTTCGTCTTATTCCAATAGCCAAGCATTGTAGAAAATTGTATGATGTATAAGTTGAGAAAACATGGTTGCAAAAAAAGTATACAGATAATACGGTTTTAAAATTAATGTACTAATTGTTATTATAGTTACTAGTACAGTTAGCCGAAGAAGTTTACAGAATAACACATTATTATAGCAATCAAAATTTACAGAATTTTAATGAGAAAGAAATAAAAATGGTGCATGTAAAACATTTTAATTTTTGAAAAAAAAGTTTGTTTTTTTGCAAGTCGTAAAAGGCCTATTTCCACGAAAACCAGTCGCAAAACAATACTCCGATATTTTTTCGCCTCCATTGAACTTTTCTTGTGGCTATCATCATTATCTTGAAGTGACCACTCATCTTAGTGACACATATATTTTTTTACGATGATCAGCTAATTAGAACTAACAAACTTGTTTACAAACAAAATGTGGCCTTGATGGGTACTTGACCAGTTCTTACTGGCATATTCATCTCATCTGAAAAACTGAATATATGTATTTCACAAGAATCTACAAATGACCACTGACCGTAGTTACTGTAGAAGATTTCCTCTGTGTTAATGCAAAACCCCGTAACTACAGCTTTAATCAAGCTGTAGTTACGAGGTTATGCAATAACACTGATGATATATTTCTAACGATGATTAGCTGTATCTTGATGAGGCATAATTGCTAATTATGATTAACTAAGTTGTTTACAAACATACTGTCTGTATGAGAGGTACTTGACCAGTTCTTACTAAATCGCATGGAGAATATTTACCGCATTCGCTTTGCAATCATGATATTATTAAAGTAAGACATAATGATATGAAAAAGAAGCAATGTTTTCCAGTTTCTCAATATTTTCAGCAGTATAATTGACAGACTGACATTTTAGAAGCTTTTATTAGGTCGTCTGCAAAATCTTTCAATTTCGACAAATTTAACATCATTGCTTTTGAAAAAAACTCAAATATTTATCAATGAAAGTAAATGCAAATGAAGTACGAATTATACGTTGTCACTCCTCGACGAAACGGGCCTATTAAATATATTATAGTAAAATGGATCAATTTGGCAGCTTCTAGTTTCTTTCAGAAGTCTCTGTGGCATCGTTTACTTAGTTTGCATGATTGCTCATTCCTTGGTCTTTAATTCACTACCAAGAGAGTGGCATCAATAGCACCATCAGCTTCAATCACGCTCCCGTGAACACAGCCACCCTTGCAATTTGCCATCTCTTTCGGGATCTGCATGTGACACACTTCCATGAAAAGTCACGACCAGGCAAGAAACTAGTACCTGCGAAATTCATTAAAGACATGCTAGTAGTACACTTATGGTCTACCAGTATGCAGAACCACATTTCATGCATCTGCCTATTCTATAGACACAGAATCAATGCAACAAAAGGAGCAAATCCATTTTTGACGGAACTATGTTTGTATACTACGACCAGGAAGCATGTTCCGTTGTGGAGTGCCTCCTATATGTCATTTCATCTTACTATAGTCCTATTTCACTTGTGGTGAACTCGGCCAAAGCGTAGGACGTTTTTTCGCGATCATAGTATTCCGTCGGTGTTGTTATAAAATATCGTAACTACGGCTTCGATAAAGCCGTAGTTACGAGATTTATAACAACACAGACGGTTTGTCAATACATATCGCTAAACCCGGTCTATTTTTAGAACAAATTCATTGTTGTTAGAACAACTATCCAATCAGATCTTTGAACTCACATTTAAACGCAAAATATCTGTACCTTGTTGTAGCGAAAAACGTCCCTCGCTTTGGCCGAGTTCACCACCAGTGTATTTGTAAATTTGTTATTACGAAAATAACAGTCAATGTGTTGCAGCAGAGAGCAGATTGTAAAAATACTATTTTTCCCATTATACTATTATTATGTTTATCTTAATCCTATTTATATTAGGAGTAACCTTATTAGCTATCAAAATAGTTCCACGAAGTGCATGACCAGGCTTCCATGTACCTATTGACCTGAATCGTTTTGAAATCTATGGTATTTTGTTAATATTAATGTACTAAGAAACCAAAAGTTTTAGACAGAAATTCGTATATTAAAAAGTTCAAGACATGTATGCTAATGACCAAGGCAACGAAACAAATCCGAACTGTAAACTGATATTAGCTGTTCACTTACATGTACTCGCACGTTTTTGTTGGCATCACGTACAACCTTTCATGTACACCGAATGACCCCGCAGTTTTAATTGACAATGATGTATACATCGTCGCTTTCCAACAAAAACTTCAAAAGCTGCAGGTTGAAAAGCCGTTACATATTAGAAAGATATACGTGCCATCGTCGTAAAGGGAACATTAAAATCCAAAACGTAAAATAGACTGAAATTACCTGTAACAGAAATAAGCACGGATCTGGAACAAAGCATTTGGGATCAACATTGATCCAGACCAGTATTCGTATAAGTATAAGAAAACTGATCAAGAAATATGTTGCTTCATCATTGTTTCTTCGTGACCAGCAGCATCTTTAAAAAAATCTGATCAGGCTACGCTTAGGTTCTGGCTAATGCCAATCAATGTTGGTCTCAAATACTAACATTCTAAAAGTGTTATTTTAACACACACACAGGCTCAACTACCGGTATAATGGAAAAATTGCTGTTTTGCCCTAAACCGTTTTTGTTGGGCATTATTCAATATTTAGAAGGAAAGAATGGACCATTAGCGAAAAATATTTTTCTGGTCGGACTGTTCAAATTACAAAGCCTGACCAGGGTCAAAAGTTTTCGGTCTTCCAGAAGATGTTCTTTAGTTCCACTTACAATGAGTCACGTGCATGCATTTCTATGGTCAGTAGTTAGAAAGGTAGGATAGGTACAGAAAACAACGTAGACAAGATACATGTGTGACTCATTTTGCTACGGTGTATATTTATCAATAACCGATAAGCTATTTAGGCTTGAATAACTTGAACATTTTATCATGCATCCAATGCTGTAACCAATTAGTAGCCCATTTTAGTTGAAAATGGTGCGATAAATAAAAATAACAAGAAAATGTGCTGTAAGTTGACAATGCATGTTGACATTGCTCTGTATCTTTTAATAGACGCAGACACTTACTTATAATTAAAATTAGAGAATAGCGTTATCCAGGTCGAGTAAAATGTCAACTCTGATTAGACCGTGTAAAGAGTGCAGTTTGAACAGTGTCAAAGGTTTTCGCTCTTCCAGAAAGTTCCCCCTTTTTCTCGAGCAATGAGTCACGTGCATGCATTTCATGGTCAGTATTAGAAAGCTAGGATAGGTGCAAAACAATACATGTATTCCAGGTGCGGCACGTGTACACGTGATTCATGTTTTGGAGTTCGTGTGGTCTCTATATCAATAACCGATAAGCCATTTAGGCTTGAACAACAATATCATTTTACCATGAAGTCAATGACTTGGGCACCTGTGTGCCTACGAAGGGTTCGCTTATCGATGCTTTTCAACAAAAACCTGGTAACTGCAGCTTGTTTTAAGCTGCAGTTACGAGGTTTTTGTTGAATAGCGAAATTGTACGTATCGTCGTTGGAAAATCACAACCTCGTAACTCCAGCTTTAACAAGCTGTAGTTACGAGGTTTAGATCTCCAACTAATGATATGTACATCTATTGTCACGGATGAAAAAGGACCACATGCGTTGAATTTAAAACCGTAACACTTTCTGATAACAATAAGAAACGGTTGGTGTTCTGTGGGCTATTTCATTTCTGGTGAAGAGACATTTATATGAGGAAACTGCAAAATACGATAACGAGCTTAGAAGCTAACAAAAAAAAATGAAACTTAGAATTATTTGATGTTTACAACAATAACACTTTGGTGTCGTTTTCATGCAATAAGTATTAATTTTAGACTATATCTTAAATATCAAAATTAGCATTCTTTGACGATTTTTTAGACTTTGAAACTCTGTTTTGATGTGTACATTTACAAGAGAATTGCAACATATACCATTTTATATTACCTTAAGTTAATTAATTGCCATAGGTAATGGTATCGTGAAAAATCGTAAACTGAACAGTAAACAACATCCTGATTGGTAATTCTACATCAATTGAATTGTATTTTGTTCATCGTTAATTGCCCTCTCATACAGAAACAACCTGGCAACTATTGTGAGAAAACGAATTCTCCTACAAAGTAAACCTTAACCCTGTAATGCCCTTTGACGCTTGTTTTTGTGAGCATGCAAGAGCTTTGAATGACTCATCTTAAGCCAAACCTATAATTAATCTATTGGAAAAACAATAAGAGGAGCTACACTAAATGAAGTGAAACTCTTCATCAAAATAATGATCGTGTTTATCTTTTGATCTAAACCCTTACCAAAAAATAAAACATAAACAAACACCTGGTTTTGTGGGCATCAATAGAAGGGGGATTAAGAAAATATTGAGGCAAAAGAAGAAAATGCTTATAACCAGCAAGGGCGGATCCAGGATTTTTCCCCAGGGGGGTCCGAGCCCAATTTTTTTCCAGGGGGGGTCCAAGCCCAAATTATGGCTTAAAATGTAGTAAATATGTAACATTACACTAAATTTATATAGTCACAATTCAATTTTCGGCCAATGCCAGGGGGGGGGGGGGTCCGGACCCCCTGACCCCCCCCCCCCTCTAGATCCGCCCATGACCAGCATTTTGTACTTTTGACGTTTTGTGTCAATAATTATCTATGTGGTTAATTATGCACAAAATCTGTCTTTATCTACACCGATTTTGTCAACTACTGTAGCTTTCAGATTGGAGGAGTCTAAATAATGGTGTTAAGGAAAGATTTACATGTTTTCAAAACGGCAAAAATTTAGGGTGGTCTAATTTGAAAGCTGTTGAAAGCGACAAAATGAATGTAACAAGTGGAAACATTGTGAATTATATAGCACAGAAAATATTGAGGCAAATGAAAGAAAACGCTGATTATCAGAATTTTCCTTTTTTGACTCAATGTTTCCCAAGCCTAGTCTCTTACTCTTAGGGATGTCAAAATCAGGTCTTGTTTGAGAAAGGGTTAAGAATGATTTAGGTTTCTTATCTTTTGATCTTGATAATGATTGAGTTGTAGATAGGTAGATGACACATAAAACATTGAGACAAGAGAAGGAAATGCTGATTATCAGCATTTTCTTCTTTTGCCTCAATGTTTTCTCTAGCCTAGTCTGTTAGGTACGTGTACTTCAAAATCAGGTTTTGTTTGAGAAAGGGTTAAGAATGATTTAGGCTGCTTATCTTTTGATCTTGATAATGATTGAGCTGTGGATAGGTAAATAGGAAGATGAAAGTGGCATATGATTGATAGATCTGTACCAAATTACATGTTGAATTTGCAGTGCAAAACTAGTGTAAGTGTTTGTATAAGTTTATGTTCTTACAATATTTTGACGATGACCCATCGATGCAAACAACGTTTTTCTGAGAATTTATTGTTTGATTTTGGTAAATCTGTTTGATAAAATTTGCCATTGGGGTTAATGATAGGGAAGAATGCATATGCAAATTTTGTTGCAATCTCATACTTAATTCGTGGTATAGACGAAGAGAAATCTAATATCCTTTTTTTGCCTCAATAGCATGTCAGAATCTGTCACGAGTTTTGGGAGTTGTCTATAAAAATATTATAACCTTTGGTTTTTGGACTAGATTTAAGTATAGGTAAGAGGCACTAGCCTCTTACCTACTTAGCGACATTTCGTTAATAACATTTGCTAATTTCATATACCAAGGTGTTGAAAAAATGTGACCCAAAACATATCATTTGCACAACAAAATGTTTATATTTCAGACTCATCTGTCAATTTCCTTTAGGAACTGGTCTTTGATGTATATCTTTTCCCTTCTCAACAATGCATGGTACACTTTGAGCTAGTAAATGGGTTTGGCCACACTTAAAACCTTTAAGGTATGAAGTGCCTAATTAAAAACACCACTTTCTAGCCATACGAAATGCATCAAATTACACACACTTGTAAATACACTTCACACAAGTTGATTCACCGTACCGGATTTCAAGATAATGCTTCAAGAAGAAAGTAATTTACAAATATTATTTTACTCTATATTCATATAAAAGGGAGGTAATTTGGAACATTTTTGTCTAATATTTCCATAAATATGCATTAATTCAAAATTCTAAACCGTACAAAATGCTTATGTTTATATTTTGAATAGAAATGTAACACACTTTGGAATTACTACCACTTTTCAAATTTCGCCGCGGGCTCTTTGGTGCTAATTAGGCCCTTTTTACCTTAAATGGCGAATTTAGGGGGCAGAAAGTTATAATTTATTTAGTTATTCCAATGTCATAGGTGAATGCAAAGGAATTTACATACAAATTTACATGGATACTCTTTGAATAAAATTTGATGTTATCCTAAAAGGGTAAAAAGGAGCTTTTAATATAGCACCATCATAACTGGTATAGCGGACGAGAATTCACCTGGCAGAGCATTCCGTTCGATTAGCACGGGCTGCTCTGCCAGGTCGATTATCGTCCGCTATACATGCTTATATTACTGATACTAATATAAACAATTCCTCTACAAAATCCCGACCTATCAAATTAAATCTGTCATCTAGACCTGTCAAAAATTAAGAAGCGGGCATTATGAGGCAAAATGTCGCTAAATACAAAAGAATGAAATATCTCTAGTAATCCGGTGTTTCCAATGAGGTACATCGCTGAAAGAATTTCAGTTGTGACATGAAATGATGAAATTGCTTGAAACGACATTGCCGGCAAACCACCCCATGAAAAAAGGTAATCCGAGTTTTCTCTGATGAAATTCGCTCTTTGATAATTATGTTGATGTCGCTCACATCAACATATTAAAGAGCGATATAAGACTTAGTTCATACATCGCTGCTTTTGAAACTATGTAACATGCTAGGCTAATATATTAGAACAATGACCTTTGGTCACTTTCCAAAGCGCTCATCAGTATAATCGGTCTTGTTCGAAGCAGATGTTACTCTATATTATGATCTATAATAACTCATAAATCAATTTTCATTATCATATAGCATACACAGGTTGTTCAAACAAGGCGGAGGTCACTCACCTTTCTTTCAAATATCATATTAACATTTATGCCGTGGCACGGAAAATACATCCCTGCTTTTCAACAAAATCCTTGTATCTGCAGCTTTTTCAAAGCTGGAGATACGAGGTTTTTGTTGAAAAAAGCGACGACATCAGCATCGGTAATACAATGGTATACCAATATAGCGGAGTTTGTAACTTCGAAGTTGATGGTTAGTTCTGGCCAGAATAGACTGACAAATGTGTACTTGGAAAAAGTATAATCACAATAATTGTGCATGCCATGCTAGAATGACCCATAACCCTAACAAAATAATAAAATATATCATACGTGTACCTGTTAAATTCTTTATATACTAGTCAGATCCTTCGGACGGCGAGATCTGACCAGGATCATGTTCTACATTTTAGTTAAACCTCTTTTCCACGAGGCGCAATTACTTACATTTATTTTACTTATCTTACCCTGAATAGGGCATTGTGAATCTGGGACAATTATTACAACTGACCCATATTTAACTACTATAAAGGTATCTCATCTTTCACCTGTGAAACTGTGTGACCAGTCAATGCTCTGTCGAAAATTAGTTTTCAACAAAATGGTTGGTGAAACAATTATATTTTTGACTTTGAGTGAGGTTAGAAAGGGGCATTGACATGCAATTACAAAAAATGCTCATAACAAATCAAGAGAGACGGGCCACATTTGTACACACATTAAGTGATTTATGATAAGTACATTGCTTTCATCTTTACTTTTGGGTTTTATGGGGTTTGACACTTCTGAAACATTAAAGCTAATGGTCAACACGGTGAAAGTCGGGCGAACAGACAAACCAAACAGAAACAATGTACAAAAGGAATTTATAGAGAGTTTTTAAAGACACAAGAATGTCGATACAAAGCTGTTATGGAATATTTGACGGTGTCGGCGATAATATACTGTAGTATTAAGGGGGAATGCTCCAGTTTCCTAATTTTTTTCCCAATAATAGAATTTATTATATTTTGTATGTTGAAATTACATGTTATTACCAATTGAAAAATTAAATAAAAATGGATGGTCAGCGATCTTGTTTTAATTTTATAGGCATTCGTATCACATACCCCTACATCGAAAAAATGCACAATTTCTTGCACCTGTCCAAGGTCACTAAAATGCTAATAAAAATGCTGTATATTCATCGTGTAGTCCCAAAAACGGATTTAAAGTAACGTCTTACATTTAATAAGAACAGAAAACCAAAAATAAGTGATATTGTAAACGCGTACATGTATAAAACAGCATGCTCATGTGTTCGATTAGATCAACGAAGCTAGATTGTTTTATGTCAAAATTTGCATATTTTTGAAAATATTTCAAGTTTTACATAATAGAATTTGATAAAACTCCCTCATTGTATTAAGCAACATGTCCTGGTAATAATTCAAAAAGAAAATGTATAGGTCAGCGCACTTATTAGTGAATTACAGCAATTTTTATCAGCTACACATGAATAAAATGACGCAAAACAGTGGTAACTGCATACACACTTACGACTGTCTTGCTCTAAATAATCGATTTCCATCTTGAGGAGATCAGTTTCGCATAATAAATGCACTTTTACTGTCGAAAATGGTAAATTGTAATGATGTGTTATATTATTGAAAATATGGTAGCGAAACATATTGGTACGAAACATTTAATTTACTACAGTAATGACCGAGTGTTCCGAAAAACTGGAGCATTCCCCCTTAAATTACATGTATAATATGGGATTAACAACAACTTATCGAGCGGGGGGAGGGGGGAGCTGCATATCCTCATTCAACCAATGGACTACTTTCCAAAATCAAGCTCTTTTGCTGCCTGAACAGACTCATGAGACTAGAAAGTTTGATGTCACACCTTTTAATCCTTTTCAGAACAACAAAATTTTGGACTGCTGCAATTTTAAAATTTCAAACGATGAAAAAATGATTCATCAATTGGTTTTACATCTAAATTATAACACATTAAATATTGAGGAAAAAGGCAAAATGTTTGTAATCTGCATTTATTATCTGTTTTTTTTTTTTTTTTTTTTTTTTTTGATTTTTTTTTTCTTTTAATGTGTTCAGAGACTGTCTTGCTACAAACATGTCCTGTTTTGGAAAGGGTTATACGATGATTAAAAATTATTCTTTGATATATGAAGACTACAGTTCATTGCGAATTACAGCAAATCCTCTTCAAAACACAACATTGAATTAATTATCCTTGATTAACCTGAAAAGGCCAGATTGACATATTTTCCGAGTTGTCACGCAACTCATCAAGTAATTGTCTATTTGCCTAATAGGCTTTCAACATAATACGATTCGTAGTACGCTGGCAAATCAAGGATATAAGTCTGGAAGTAAAGTAAGGATTATGAAAATCTCAAAAACAATGCTCAATTCCAGAGACAGAGAAAATGAATTTGCAAATATGCCATGGAAGATATCGACATTTAAGCTACTCCACCTCTAATGAGATTCTCAAGACGTTGAAATTTCGTGCGACATCGTAATTATTTGGCACTGATAAGTGCTTGTCTTCCAGCTCGTAACGTGTCCATATAGATCGAATATCGCTGCTTTTCAACGAAAACTTCGTAACTGCAGCTTCAAACAAGCTGCAGTTACGTCTCGTTTATGTTAAAAAGCGACGATATGTTACGAATGTTTACGACGTAGCACGAAGAGGTTTCGTAAATCCGATTACAGGTAGACTCCGTCAATAGCCTGATGTGTTCAATGCGTACTTGACACATAGAAAATTAACATAACGCTGCTGTTCTTTCAAAACTTCGTGACAACAGCTTTAGCCAAAACGAGCTGAAATTACGAGGTTTTGGAAGAAATTGACGATAAGTTGGCCGTTATGTTGTCTTTCTTTCCTCTACATTAAATTGTCTAAATTCGCAAATGTCTCAGCAAGAACTGTTTCGTTCTCAGACTTAACTTTTACGGAATATGCACATTACTACATGTACAGATAAGAGGTGGTAATGTCTTTTCAAAATGCAAAATATCTTTCAATAATCATCAAATTCTAAAGATGTCGTGGGTAATCACTGGGATTGTCCCACAGAGACGATTCAAATTAGTACCAACATAATGGGGTTTGGATTTGAAATATCAAATGCATAGTGTCTTTACACTGTCCTATCTTTTGCTATAGTATTTCCATATAATAATTAATCATTCTAAGCTTCATAGGTCATTAATATCAAAGACAGTTCTTGAAGCCGTACATTAGCTGGAAGGGTAATGTCTTTTGAAGGTGAAAAACCTTCTTAATGAGAGTAGATGAGAGCATTAACCATGCGTGATGCGGAATAACAGCTGAGACGTAATTAAATCTCCATAGTGGTGACAGACGATGAACTCTGCTTGGAAAAACAATATGGATCTATGAGCTTACTTAACCCTTTCCCAAACGACAAAATTTTGAACTTTTCCAATTAAAAATCCACTGGTCTGTAGACGTCAAAATAGAAGTTGATAAAGGCATGATTTGTGTAAAATGTAGCACAGAAAGTATTGAGACAAAAGGAGAAACTGCTGGTAATCAGCAGTTTCTTCTTTTGTTTCAATGTTTTCCCAAGCATTTTCTATTAGGGACGTCAAAACCAGTTCTTGTTTGGGAAAGGGTTAAACTAACCAAACAGTGGATGTCTGCTCGACCAATATCCTTTGACATTTGACAAAAGTCATTTGTCTCTCAGCAATTATCTAAGTGAGAGAGCAGATGGAGGCTCGGATTGGATATGGTGGTAGTACTGTACTCCGAGTTTTCTCTGGTGAAATTCGCTCTTTGATATATTGATGTCGCTCATCCGAGTTTTCCCTGATGAAATTCGATCTTTGATATATTGATGTCGCTCATTTATGAGCGACATCAATACATGTATATCAAAGAGCAAATTTCATCAGAGAAAACTCGGATTAGTAGTACTGGTGAGAGAAACTCCATAAATCTTTGGTTAGATTCTCCAGCTGCCGCGATATAACTATAACAGTTGAAAGAGGAGTTAAACCCGATTAATCAATTGATTTGTTTGGTCGTGAATACTAGTTATATTTTATTATGTGTTTTTGAAGGACCCACAACATGCAAAAAATCAATCACATATTTAAACATTGTTACAAACCAATTTCAAATCGGCCACGTATTAACAAAATGGTCGTAGAAATCCTTCAATTGTTTTTGTCATTGTGTCACGTGATTTCCCCGCAAATGGTCAACTACCGATGTTGAAAATATGAAACCTTATGTCTTGTCTTTTGTTTGGAACATTTTCCTGTCATTAACCAAGTTCTTCTCAAGCCATACATTCAACCGTTGTAACCATGTTTTGTTTGGGAAAGGGTTAAACAATCTTTTCTCAGGCCGTACGTTGACGTGACAAGACCAATCTGCACAGTAGGTGCCTCTTCTTGGATTTCTATTTTCCCAAGAAAAACAACTTAGATCAAAGATGTGTCGCATAGGTTGTTGACCCAGGGTCTAGCACAAGTTGTAGCCTCGCTTTTGTTGTTGCTGTTACAAAAACATTCTTTCCGATGAAAAAATACTAAATAAACAAATGTAGATAAACCGCACTCATATAGTGCAAAAACATTCCAAATATTGTTACCTATTTTTCTTGACAAAATGTTAGATGTTGCAATGAAATATAATTGTATAGCTTGCAAAATCGCTTTCATGTGATATAATATCAAGACGTGTTGAATGAGATTTATAACATCTATGGTCGGCCTTTTTACAAAGTGAACACAAAACTGACTTTTTCTCTTCGATGCGTTAATCCAAATGAAATGCGTGGATATACAACACAAAAGTCAAAGCACTGGGTGTAATATTGCTCAGAAAATGAAGAAAGCATGAATGTTGGTACACATGTGGGTCACATCGTCCTCATCATTTTCAGAGATGGAGCCAGTGCGAAAAGTACGATGCTTAGCAACGGTTGCTATGCAACACTTTCTCTATAGCAACCGTCATAATTATAACATGCACATAATCTAATTTTACTGAAAACGTTTAATGCATTTCTATATATATATATATATAGCTTTATTCTTTATGCCCACACCACATTTGAATAATTTTGATACACACACCATAGCAAGTGTTTCTATGCAACACTGCATATTTCCATACCAGATGAGCATTTTCAGTAAACAATTCAGTAATACATATTTTGATAATAAGCATCTTTACTGATGATGATTTCTCCATCTTCTAGTAAGGATGGTAACGTGTACCATTTGGGTACCTATCAACGGTTGCTATGCAACTCAAACTCCATAGCAATCGTCATATAACATGCACAAAGGCTTATTTTACTGAAGACTTGTAATGTTTCTCAACATCTACAGCTTTATTCTAGTTGTACCAACATTTCTGTTGTTGTTGCTTTAACATTCTTTCCAGCGAATGAATGATGAATGAGAATCTTGGGAAAAGCCGTGTGGGCATTGACAACCGTCTGCCCAGACTAAGCACATGTGGTCTACTTTGTCAATGAAGTAATTTTGTTTTGTTCGTCTCTGATAAAACACTGTCCAAGTTCAACAATCACATCGGCCTTGGAGCGTTCAGTTTGTTTACATTTTTTTATTGTTTGTAAATTATAATGTCCTAGATTACATTGACTTTTTGCGTGTTATATCCTTGTTCAAACAGCACATTGAGACATTTGTTAAGTGTTTGTTTACATTTATGACGTTCACATTGTAAATCGTGAATGCCACTTGTAGGGTTTCCATTGAGAGGGGACAATGTTTTGACGCAATTTCATAGAGGACAGAAGCCGTTGAAATGTTTATGGATTTCTTAAAAGTGCGAAATTATTCTTGAAAATAAATCCGTGGCGTTGCATCATCCGATTTGTACTGTTGTACTATTATAATATTGCGTAAGGCACCAGGGATATTACAAAAGAGATTAAGACCTTTAAAACACATAATGATACATCAAAAGTATCCTTTCCTTTTCAAAATTTGTCTCGTTTTTAGAGAGCATGGCTCTCTTATTTTATCATGCTTTAATGTACTTTAGATGTACTTTACAAACCGCACAACAGAAATAGTTCCTCCCAAACAAGACAAAAAGATCTAAATGACAAATAGAATAGTCTACGTGTCAAATGTGTCATAATATAAAATAGATGGCATGTATGATCTAAGCAAAAAATCAAGTATTAAACAAGTCTTAAATAAAAAAGAGATCTGAGTAGTAATTTGCCATTCACAATTGGGTCATACAGGTCATGCGGTCAAGTCATGTAGCCTAAATTTTGGACAGTGCAAATGGTCCAAAAATAGAATCACATTCCGCAGACAGAAATTCTACTAGTGGGTGTCTATCTGAGTGTATTTATTGTAAAGCTTGTGCTGTTTGGTGATAGTATGTTGTGTCATGGATAAAGGGGGCATTAGAGTAAATTTCCTATTAACTCATCTTCTCACACATTTATGAATGAATTGATTTGAACTTATCCCTTCCCAAACAAAACTTTGTTTTAATGTATCTATAAGAGCAAGCTTTGGAAAATATTGAGGTAAAAGAAGAAAATGGTGATATGTTTGGTGATACAATATTGCATCACAGAAAAAGAGGCTTCACTTTATTGTCAATACATTTTAACACATTCCTCAATTTATGGTTGAATTTGTAAGAAACTATGATGGACAGTTCCTCATTATGCAGCCTTTTGAATGAAGTCATGTTTTGGTGACGTTTTGGTGGGCTTTCTTTCAACCCATTACCACACAGTGACTCTTTTTGACACCCACGGGAAAATAGCCTCAGAAAGTAATGTGGAAAATGAAGAAACTGCTTATGACAAGCAAATTCTTCATTTCCCACAATGTTTTCTATATAGAAAGACAGAAACATGTAAAATTTCATTCAGTTAAAATTGTCGTCTGCAACATCTTTGGATTCGGGACAGTCTAAAATTTTGCCGTCGGATTAAAATGTTTTGTTAATACAGCTCCACCTATATTCATGGATTGTTTTGCATGAATTATGTTACCATGCAATATTGTCACAAGATTTCATGTTGTGTCAAACATGCTCTCTAACAGTACTTTCAGTACTTTGATTCTTTAGATAAGTTATCTTCATATTACAGTTGTCGCCACATCGTATGGCACAATGTTTATATTTTGTTCAAATGTAATTGAACGCTAAACAAAACATAAACACGTGCCATACGATGTGGCGACAACTGTATTATATCAACTTCCTTTCAGGACTGCTGTCCTACTTTCGCCATTCTATATATAACACGCAGGCAGCGTAGGTCAAAGGTTTGATTACACAAATGTGCCAACAACAGCTCGATGCATTTTGCGGGATCCGAGTTATGAGTGAAGTGGTGTTAATGAATTGTTCAAACAGACCCGGTTCTCGTCACTATGACATTTGTTTTAAGAGACGTCATCAGTTTAAAAAAAACGTCAACATTTCAAATTTCCGAAAACTCAATTTTTGAGACAATAGGCCTATAATAAGTTGCTTATCAATGAATAGAAAATACTCGAGAACATCAAACTGTGCATCCCCGCTAATGTCTATATAATATCCCAGAATATTGGCTTCGTCAATATGATGACATTTCAAAATAAACAGAGACGTTCCCAATCGATTTCACAGCTTAAATCACTTAGACTTTGTTTAATTATTTTGAAGTACTATCAAGGTACCCACGTGGTTGTAATTCACGTTTCGTTCAAGTTCAAGTGTAAGGCTAATTACAAAGTCCCAATTAGATTTTGGAACGCAATTGCTGTCTTTCATTTGTGGTCTTTGTTCTAATTTGAGTACCGAAGTAATTGACTACCAGACTATTTTTGAGCTTGAGAATCAATCATCTTGGTTGTATGTCTTAAAAAGAACACAAAAACATGGACGCCTTAGTGGTTAAGACATGCTAACCATTTCTCTTACATCGTTTTAATCTGCATTTATGCTCAAATCATTGTCTTTGAATGTTGCGGATGATGTTATGTGGTCGTTGTTCCCTTCCATATGTAGACTGTATACTTTTTTTTTTCGATGTTCTTAAAGGACAATGCTCAAGATTCTTTAGACGAGTATATTTCAACTATTCACCGGTCAATGCGTATCGTACGAACATTTTTGGAAACGCCATTTTCTGCATAGGCACTTGTCCAAATATCTTTGAATTAATTATTAGTGGATACATACAAAGTCTTTGAACGTGTATGTGTCCACCAATAATTACTTTAAAACTATTTTAGTAGTCCCTATGCCGAAAATGACGTTTACAAAAATGTTCTTACGATAAACATTGACCGGTGCACAGTTAAAATAGCCTGTACTCGTCTAAAGAATCCAAAGCACTGTCCCTTAACTATCCTAATTTGCTACCACACCACCAGTCGTTAGTGTATATTCCTTGGCTAGACATAATACTTTGATACCAAGGAACGCATATGGGTAGATGAACGTTGTCGTGATACGACAGAAAAAATAGAACGACGAAAAACACAAATAAGCCACATCAGCAGCAATAGGATGAAATATGATTTTGAAAGTGCATATATATAAAATGTATGGAGGAACGAATACATCATAACCATCAAAAGAAATCGTCGGTGGAAAGTCAAAACCTCGTAACTCCAGCTCATTCAAGTTGTAGTTACGAGGTTTTGACATCCCACGAAATGTTATTAGATCACGTCTGGTGACACTGGAAGAAAATTTTGCCTTTGATGGGTTGGTTCATTTATTCTTTTCATTATATTTGTCGTTTGATTTAATACTCATTTGTCATAAAACATATCGGGTTTCGTCTTTCTTCTTGCAGACCCCACAAACGTGATCTTAGATCACGTGAATTTATGTAGAAAACTGAAGAAAATTTGATTCCTCTTAAGGTAGTCAGCCCGTAATGAAATTCATACTATATTGGAATTATTCGGGCGCGGTCGTAAACATTCGGCGGTGGAAAGTTCCACCGCCTAATGTTTACGACCCCGCCCGAATAGGTTCGGGTATGTAACGACGACACTCCAATGTTTTATGAATCTCAAAATGGCCATATTACGGGTATTCTACTTTAAAGTGTGGTTTCAGCAATTTGCTGGATCGTGCTCTTGTTACATGGAATACCGTTACCTTTGTACAAGAATCTTGTAGCTACATCTTCACCTGCTTAAATAAGGAAAAACGCAAAGCTTTAAAATTGCCATGCCACATACGTTACAAAATGAGGGTGAAAACCTCAATGTGATTTTGTGCAATACATGTGTAAGTGCGAAGCACAGGCTTCTTTGGGGTTCAAAACTGGTTATTCTTGTATTTAATTCATGTTTTAGGGGCATGAGTTGATTTCGCCTGAAATGCCTTATATTCACGGAATGATAGAGAAAACGGCAACTTTCTCGAAGAAAGCAGACATTGCTAGGGGTCAAGAAGTCATTTGGGATGAGCCTCGGCTTAGTCTCATTCCCAAAGAAAAAACTTCATCGATTCAATTTTTTAATGTTTTTACCTTGGTGGTGTCCTGCCTCTGTTTTGCGCCACAAACCGGCGTTATAAACCACGCTCTCACGGTACGGAAACTACAGAGACAGAGCCATTGGCTCTGCCGCTTAAATCCTCTGGGGCGCTTCCGGCCACGTGTGGCTCTGTCTCTGGGGTCGCGATTTTTTGACAAAAACAAGTGAGTGTTCAACTTTGTTGTTCATTTATTTTCTTCTGGTGCTTAAAATTGATAAACCGGGAATGTCATGCTCCCTTAAGACCATTTATCTGCCTGTTCTAAATCTGTGGGCTTCAAAGTCGGCAGGGTTTTCACAGGATCATTGTCGTCATGGGTCGACCCTATGTGATTTTTTCTTGTTTACATCATGTATTCATGTACATTTCAACGGTAAATAGCCAATTGCTGCAGCCAAAACATGTGATATAATAATCGAGGGATAATCTCGATCAGACATTGCTTTCCCATGTAACAAAACCTTAGAAATGATTGGCAAATGTGAAGTTTAAGCAATTTCTATCGATGGCTCTGTCTCTGGCGGCTGGCTCTGTCTCTGGCGGCTGGCTCCGCTTAGAACTGTCGGTTAATTTTAGTTTTTAGCCCGTTGTGCAATATATGATGACTTATATAGGCCAAGGGTTTTTCTTTTAAGGAGATTTCGCTTATCATTACACACGCTCTCAAATAAAACCATGTGACGCATTCGCCACGTCCTCATTTTGAGCAATATTTAGTGTTTAATTTGTACCACCCAACAAAGCAAAGGCTGAAAAATTTGCTAGTCGTTTCGGTTTATGCTTCGCAAATATTCTTTGTCGTTTTCTTAAACATGGTATACATTAGATTGATGGAGGAGTTTGTGTCAATATTAGAATAATGATTCACAAAGTGCAAACTTGTAACAAGTTTCAAGTGCAAACTTTTAAATAGAACAGGCTAATCAGCCTATTGTTTAGTGCGTTGGAGTAAATGAGAGATTCTGTGCGAACTAGCACGCCAGATGATGAACGAATCGAGGATGATGTTGGTGGTGGTGGTGGTGTGGCTGGCTGCAGATTAGAAATGTTTTAAGAAATAACCGCGTTTATATAATTGTTATGCACTTTCTCATGAAAGCTTGGCATTAAGTATGCAAAAGAAGCAAATGAAACTATATATCGGATCCGGGATTTCTATGATGGGGTTCGAACATACAAATTGTGTATTCGTTTTCCTCTATTACGCGGTTTTTTACTGAAATGCTTTATCATCCCAACCCCATGCCCTCCGTTTACATCTTATTTAGGACTGCTCCAATTCAAAATGATGTCCAGATATGCAAGGATGCAGATGAGCGCCCCCCTCCCCCCTCATGAGAGAGAAATATATGTATCTGCGCATAGCTCCGAAATATTAAATATGTAATAGTTATCATTGAAATCTGTCAGAAAAAAATATGAAAATGCTGGTTATGAGCCATTTTCTTTTCTCGCAATGCACCAGAAAAATGTCTTGCTTGGGAAGGATTAAATGGAAAGATGTCGGATATATTGGTGCAAAAAACCCCCAAAAACAAACAAACAGGGGCCAGTTTCATTTTTAAGACGTATTTTTTTGTCTTACCGATGACTTACGACAAGTTTAGGACAAGAAACGCGTATCGCCAATCTATCAAGACCTGGGGCCCGTATTATCAACGCTCGTACGCTTAATTTTTGCGTAGTTACTTGTAACAACAAACCTGATTGGTCCAATCTAATTTCTCGTGCACTCAGATGTTTTGTTACACATTTTATACAAAAACTTGGTCGTAAGATCTTTGAAGATACGAGCCCCTGGATTATGCGATTGTTGTTTTTACCGATATTTAAGACATCGTTAAGTCAAAATTACTTCTGAAATGTTTTGATTGAACAGGTTCCTGACTTTTCGGAAGCGTTCACACCGAAAAATCGTCTGCTTCAAGTCTGTTTTGTGTATTTTCTCAGCTAATACTCGACGGATTTTGACGAGATAAAGTGCATCGCACGCGCGTCATTGAGAGGGACATTCCCCGGTTCTAACTCACTCCGCATCAAATCCCATGGTTTCTCCAAACATTCAAAATGAATGTTTTGGTTGCATTTTAATGAAACTATGGAATTCTATGCATAAAGAGGTTCAGAAATGACCCTCTCAAAGGCGCGTATGGTGCAATTTCTCGTCAAAATACGTAGAGTTTAAACTGAGATATAGAACAAAATATACTTGAAACAGACAATTTTTCGGTGTGGACCCTTCCCCAAATCACGTGGATTGCCCATCGTGTAATTGTTTCTTTGTCAACACCCAGTTTGTTGCCTTAAGTACAGTACTACATAGACTCATGAGCCGTGACGAAAGGTTAGTGTATATTCCAATACATGTAAATTGGAAGAGAAGCATGTTTCCCATTGAATAAAAGCGAATAATGGCACAATTTGCGCGGTGGCCGTCTCAAGATAGTACGATGTCTTTATCACAGGATGTTCGGTTCCAAGTAAAATATTTACATAAATCGAAATCCCTCTTCCCCCGTCAATTTAGACTCGCTGATCTTTGATCATTCAAAGAACATTGTTTAATTGTAGCCTTGAAATTGAACAACGGTGAATGTTCGAGGTTTTGCAAAGGGTTTAATCGGTGACTGAACCATTCGCCATACACAATAAGATCTATTCAGTGTGTGAGTAAATTACTTCGACACGAATTTGTGATAGTTTATTTTTTTCACCAAGCACGCAGAGACAGAGCCAGCCGCCAGAGACAGAGCCACCGATAGAAATTGCTCAAACTTTACGTTTGCCAATCATTTCTAACGTTTTGTTACATGGGAAAGCAATGTCTGATCGAGATTATCCCTCGATTAGTATATCACATGTTTTGGCTGCAGCAATTGGCTATTTACCGTTGAAATGTACATGAACACATGATGTAAACAAGAAAAAATCACATAGGGTCGACCCACGACGACAATGATCCTGTGAAAACCCTGGCAACTTTGAAGCTCACAGAATTAGAACAGGCAGATAAATGGTCTTAGGGGAGCATGACATTCCCGGTTTTTCGATTTTAAGCACCAGAAGAAAATAAATGAACAACAAAGTTGAACACTCACCTGTTTTTGTCAAAAGATCGCGACCCCAGAGACAGAGCCACACATGGCCGGAAGCGCCCCAGAGGATTTAAGCGGCAGAACCAATGGCTCTGTCTCTGTAGTTTCCGTACCGTGCTCTTAGCGTTGCGAAAACCACATCCACCAGTAACGATTGGACACGGTGATCTTGAACCAAGCTGTAGCTATGAGGTTCTTAGTGAAAGCGACATCTTGTTTACTGAATGTCGTTGCAATAAATTCTATATCAATTTTCGTCGCTTTCCTTCTATTTCATGTCGTCCCAATTTGACAAAAATTGTACCGTGCTTCGACTGTCGTCTTGCAGACTCCACATACGCGGTCGTGGCTCACATAAATGCACGAGAAAAATACGGTATTCGATATCAGTATGTGTTAAATGACATTTTGCATTGCAGCTCATAACATATTGAGCCAAAAAGAGAAAATGTTGATCATCAGCATTTCTTTCTTTTTCCTTATTGTTTTCTGAAGAAATTTTCACCATCGACTTTCCAGAATGAGAAAAAGACAAAAGTAATTTTGCAAGATAGATCTAATTGCTGAATGTCACTATATATCCTATTTAATGTCAATTTACGCTGGATATTTTATGATTTAGACCTCACTTGTCATAAGAAAACATCCGATATAGATATACTACCAATTTGTGAAAAATATCGGATTCCGACTTAAGTTCTGTAGACCTCACAAACGTGATCTTTGTTCGCATGAATTCCAGTAAAGATCTAAAGTTCTACTGTTGCTCTACTGACCTTATTCTTAAGTTTACAGAACACATTTTGTGATTGAAGCATGGCATATGTGGTTTGCTGAATGCCAGAACAATTCATTACGTGTCAATTGTCGTCGTGTTCTTTTTCAATTTTATTTACAGCTCGTTTGTCATAAAACTGTTGACTATTAGTCTAGTCTTGCAGACTTCTTAACCCATTACCAGACGGCATTTTTTTAGGATGGTCCAAATTCAAAGACGTTGCAGACGACAATTCAAATTGAATGATATTTTATATTTTTTGGTCTGATAGGATAGAAAACATTGTGGGAAATGAAGAAATTGCTTGTCTCAAGCAATTTCTTCATTTTCCACAATGTTTTATAATGCGATTATCTTGTAAGGAGTCAAAAAGAGTCATTGTGTGGTAAGGGGTTAAACGTGATCTTTGTTCACGTGAATTCCTGTTTAAAACTGAAGATTGATTACAGCTAGTCTTACATCTTTTCTGGGATCAACTGTACAGTGTACTGTTGAAACATATTATCGCTTTTCAACAAAATCATCGTAACTGCAGCTTGTTTTAAGCTGCAGTTACGTGTTTTTATTGAAAAGAGCGAGGTTAGATCCAAGATACATTATACTTACAGTTTTCGAGACCAGATGTAGGCCTACTACATGTATGTACATATTAAGCTACTTAAAGCTTCTATATGCCCTTTGTTTCTTTTGTCGAGATGAGGCAGTAGGTTTAACATCAGTGCTACCCACTCCATACAGCTGGGTAGACTGGGGCTGACAGTGTCTTGTGCTAACCACTGCGCTAAACCGGCTGTCATATTGCATATTTTCACGTTAGGTTTCCTATAACTTTGGTTTTACATCGGTAGATAATATAATGAGTAATTGCAAAGATTGACAAGTCACAATTGAATAATAAAATATGGAATAATGAGTAGAGACTGTTTCAATATGTACATTGTTTTTTTTAAATATAGGCTAATGTTGTCTAGAAAATTTCAAGGCTACTTAATGTAGTAAATCTATATCGTATGTATGTCCTAATGCTTATTAAAATATAAACACAATGATATGGCAACCTTGCGTTCAACGGACCATTGCAATTCTTGTAGTCTAGTTTCTTTCAAAAGTAGATGTATTGAGCAAACCCTTTGCATAATTCGATGTGCGTGTAGTTCAAAACACATTCGGATGTCAAATAAGCTATAGTGTTCCACCTAGTTTTTGGACCAATGAGATTGCATTATATTTTAAAAGAAAAATTGCCACTATATTTCGCATAATCGAGCTGGCGGCTCGTTTATGTGACGTCTACACATAGCCACGCCCCGTCTCCAATGAACCGCTAGCGAACACTTAGTCAGATAGAGTCTGTAAGGTAGATTCTACGCCATATTAACATTCAATGTACTGCGCACATTTGAATGTTTATTTCGCGTAGAATCTAATATATAGCCTCTATCTAATACTTAGATTACATTGTATATCCTAGAACAGAATAAAATGTATTTTTTCTACAAGTACGAGGTTATTTCGTTAAAAGTATTGGTACTCAAATTGGTCGGATTTGTCACACTCAATAAGTCGCCTTCTATAGGCTTAATTGTGACTTGTCTAAGATAATACTATCTATCAACCAAGTCTCTGGTTTATCATACAGCTAATCCATGCACGTGATCATAGTGTACCTGAATTCCGGGAAATTGTGTTATTTGCACTTTAAGGAAGTGACCGAGGTTAAGTATGATTAATGCTTTGCCAGTATAGAACAAAATAACTACTGGCTATTTAAATGACTGGTTTGATCAAGTGTCTTCGACAATCCCGACACTGATATCTTTATTATTGTTTCATACCAACAAATAAACAGTTTGGTGTTGAAGGTTGTCTGGTGAATTTTTCGAATGCAGAAAGAAGCACGGTGTAAAATGTAAAACCACCTCAAGACCTTTTCCTGCCAAAGTTTATAGCTCGTGATTCTTCGTTCTTCTAATCTTCGCTGCTAGCGATCCGTCAGTCGGTCCAGCCAAACAATTTGTCTTCTTGTAATTAATTAAGTCTCGAGATTATCAGCCAGCTGATCCACGCATGTGATGTGGTTTCACGTGACTTCTAGTAAGAACAGACGCACTACACATGAACTGGAATTTGGAAATCGGGATCTTATGACAGTGTAGAAAACATTGACACCGCCCAGCCTGCAGATGCACGCAATTTTATGCAGATCCATGCTGTCCCCCAGTAGTTACATTGCCTTTAGCAACATGCAAGAGCAGTTAGTAGCTTGAGCAGACATCACCTCTTTTGCACAGTCTGGTCTAGAAAAGCGGTGGTTACAAATGCATCTTGGGGCCTTTTTTTAGACACAGGCTCATAGCATCAGTGTTACTGAAAATCCTCGTAACTCCAGCTTGAATGAAGCTGGAGTTACGAGTTTTTTTGCAATAACACCGACGATATATACGGTTGATCAAGGTTGTTGTTTGAGGTTAAGTATGCAACATGCGTTGGTAAAATATAACATTTGGCATGTTACATGCAAGTAACGTGGTTTTCGATGTCTAACCTCCAGAAATTTGGCTGCATCTTTGTAAACAAAATAAACACTGATGCCTTTATTCCAAGACCTCGAAACTACATCTTTAAACAAGCTGAAGTAACGAGGATTTTGAATAAAAATAAACCAAAAAAATTTGATCCGCCATATTTTAATAGGTTTAACCTACCAGAAAACTAAACACGCACTTCTGAAACATACGATACTTTTATAAATACTTGCAGATTTTGTTCGGAACCAGTAAGACCTATGCTACTTATTTTAAGATTATATGTGACATGCCGCTTTTTGCAAGAAAGCTTTGATAACGTCAGATAAAAGCTAAATAAGCCGGTTGGTTTCAATGGCTTATAACAAATAATTTATATTGATGAAAAACTGGGAGTATTCTTATATACTAAAACAAGTTATGTTTGCTTTCTTAGCGCGAGAAAACGTCGTAGACAAGAAAGGAAATGTCATTCACAAGCATATCTATTGTTATAGATGCGTTTTATAATTTTCAATTTATTACTGAAATTACGTTGCTTCAGAAATATTCAATATCTAATCTACTAAAGCTCTAAATATGGTACCAGGCTATCCCTTCAAATAAAGTCTCCAGACTAATTCGTCAAACGATTTTTGAGCGTGATGTTGGCGCACGTGACTTCGACAAAAACGAAAAAAATCAAAATTCGTCAGTGTAATTCTAAAACATCGTAATTACAGCTTCATTGAAGCTGTAGTTACGCGGTACTAGAATAATACCGACAATATTTTCTATATAGTTTTTGGGAAGCAAATTTTGCAAAATTTGCTTCTCTTTACAACCGCCTTTCTCTGCACTTTACCATTCTCTGCATACCACACAACATCTTCCGGTCCTCCTCACTATAAATAGTTCTATCAAAAGCAAAGATTGACGAGGTAACAGTCATTCAAATATTCAATATGTAAGTCTGAAGTTATGTGTAGATATTGAATTGTGTGACTGAACATGAAACACTCAATTAATCATGTCTCTAAGAGAAGAAAAGACAGGCGTAGTGATTTTCTTTATTATGGTTCAAAGATCAGTCCAATGGCCTTCCTTGTAAATGGGTCAGTCAAGTTTACTGAACTATGAAAATTCAAAGCTATAAATAGATGCAGGGAATCAAAGTATTCGAGGTATTCAAATGGATAATCAAAGTACCTGATCAAAGTACTCTACGAATCAATGTATTCAAGGTATTTAAGGGATAATCGCAGTACCTAATCAAATTACTCTACAAATCAAAGTATTCAAGGTATTCAAATGGATAATCAAACTACTCTACTTCTGGACAGGCCTACATTATTAACAAATTTGCTTCCCAACAGTACTTTGGGTACTTTGATTCTTAGTGGCGTTAGCATTATTTAAGGTATGTTCTGTAAAAGTGCTAAATTTGTGGCCAGTCTATTGTTTTGTCTGCTGGTGATTGGTGAATCTTCTAGACTAATCTGTCAAACATACCAACAATAGTGACGTTGGTTCACGCGCTCACGTGAGCTCTCGAAAAATAGCTTTACCAAAATTGTTAATAATTGTTTTCACCATACTTGAGACCAGTTTTTCATTTCGTTTCTTTTAAATAAAGTAAATCGCAAGACTTTATCCGACAGGATGATTATCCAAAAGCAATTCAGGAAAATCCCGAATGTTATCGGCATCGGCCAGGTATTGACGATCTGCCTTGAGCTCGATGCTAATTGACGTGAGTTTTTTACGTTACGTTGTGTATTAAGGCAATGCTAAAAATATATAAAAAAAAACGGAAATGCTGAACGCTAGTCAGCATGCTCTTTTAATGCTTTTGCGGTAACGATTTCCCTCATTTAGAAATATTGGTGATCGTGATCCCTCTTGGGTTTTGTTCAGCCATCCCAGTTTCGTTTTGTATATTATTGTTTTTATGTTGAGAATGCAAACAACGAGTGTTATAATGATTCAAATTATTTACACAATGAGGGGTTAAACCGATAATTCGAAATAGGTAGTTCAAGTTATGGTTTCCCATTTATGGAATCAACTTAAACTTATTGGTAGTTTTTGTTTCGATAAATAAAACAAGAACAATTGTAACTCTTCTCGTTTAACTTTGAAAGCATTATACATCGAATATGTTGTAAGTTACTCGCCGTTACATCGTATTATTGCCTAAAAAGTGTGTTTTGGGGCCGTTATCGACATTGAATAACGAGTAGAAACCAGTCCGATATCGTGAAAACCGGTCTATATTCAGTGCGATATCGGACCGGCTTTGCACTCAAATATCCTCGAGTTGACCCTTCAAAATAAACAACTGTCTCTTTTCCCGCAAAATTCTCAACGTCTTACGTTAAATAAGCGACGTTCGCCTTTTGGCGCCAAATTATGACGTAACGTTGTTTTGCCGACGTCACGCATAACAAAAAATTCTCGGAAGATTTATCAGAACAAAACAACAATGGCGGACATTTTCTTATCCCACCTCGGTTCATTTTTCGCACATATCAAGGGGTTTGGGGTAAGTAATCATTGGAACTTTATGCTTTTTATGCAATAATAGCGTCAATTCACGTATTTTTCGGTCGTTAACATTCGCAGAGGCCCGCAAAATACGAAAACGACCCTCCTGCTTCGCAGTCGGGCGTTAACGTATTTCTTGGGCCTCTGCGAATGTTAACGACCTCAAAAACGTGAATTAACCCTATATTACATAATATTATTAAAACTTGCTTGAATAATTAGCTGAACGTATACAATGTTTATATGAATTCACATGCGTGTTGTTGAATTCCCAGAAAACAAAACAATTTTGAGTAAGGCCATTGCAGGCTAGGCCTATTGTCTGAGGTCAAAAATACAGCTTAGTGCGATAAGGTGAAACACCGCGGGTAGGACAGCGAAACTTCGTAACTCCAGCCATTTCAAGTTGTAGTTATGAGGTTTTGACCCCTACTAACGATAATGCAAACAACTTGTTGAGAATGCAAACAACGAGTGTTATAAAAGATTCAAATTATTTACACAATGAGGGGTTAGACCGATAATTCGAAATAGGTAGTTCAAGTTATGGTTTCTCATTTATGGAATCAACTTAAACTTATTGATAGTTTTTTGTTTCGATAAATAAAACAAGAACAATTGTAACTCTTCTCGTTTAACTTTGAAAGCTTTATACATCGAATATGTTGTAAGTTAATCGCCGTTACATCGTATTACATATTAAAACTTTCTTGAATAACTAGCTGAACGTATACAATGTTTATATTATGATTGAATTCACGTGCGTGTTGTTGAATTCCCAGAAAACAAAACAATTTTGAGTAAGGCCATTGCAGGCTAGGCCTATTGTCTGAGGTCAAAAATACAGCTTAGTGCGATAAGGTGAAACACCGCGGGTAGGAGAGCGAAACTTCTTAACTCCAGCCATTTCAAGTTGTAGTTATGAGGTTTTGACCCCTACTAACGATATGCTATATGTTACATGCTACTATTACTTGTTTTCGATGTCTTCCATCCGAACTGATTAGCTTAACATTTGTAGAAAACAAATTCTTGATAGCGTGTAAACATTTTTTTCGCAACGGACAATCACGTGATATTTCGAAGCACTTTTTGCACCTTTTTTTTTTGTTTCAAACAAAACGTAAATACAAACGTATTAGTGCATATTTGATAAGACGATTTATGTAATGTTTTAATCTGCCGATTCTGCTCACTATGCTCGACCATCTCCATTTTAGTGTTCGACCTACTTTTTGGACCAATGAAATTGCAGTATATCTTGAACTTTCGCCTCTATATTTCGCATAAACGAGACTGTCGCCAGTTTTTGTGACGTCTTTACATAGCCACACCCCGTTTTAAATAAAAAGCTAGCGAACACTAAGTCAGATAGACTCAAATAGAGTCTGTATAGTAGATTCTACGTGATATAAACATTCAATGCGCTGCGCGCATTTGAATGTTTATTTCGCTTAGAATCTACTATACAGCCTCTATCATTCTAATACGTAAAGAGCATAATTGTATCACGTTACACTTCTCCACAAATCCACTAGTCTATCATTCTAATAACACAGTGACCCTTCAGATAAGAATAGCCATCATCACCCTCTTCAGATGGCAAACGACGGATGGTTTTTTTTTTTTTTTTGTTTGTTTTGTTTTGTTTTTATTGTTTTTGTTTTTCTTCTTTTCTTTATTTAAACTTGCCCATTTAACCCTTTTCTAAGCAAGCCTGTGATTATACACCATTATGTCATGGGTGATTTTTTCAAATGGTGTTTTTATAATTCCAAAAAATGGGGAAGAAAATGTCTGCAGCTCCGTTGATTGATCAGTCTGTATGGAGTAAGGTCACCCAGGCAAGTACTTCCTAGGTCGTAGGGGGCTAAAATAGTTCTTTTAAAAAATGGCCCTTTTTCTGGCAATACCTTGCTCTCTGCATGAATGACTTTAAGCTAAGGGTTTCATTGGATGTTTTTGAGTGACATATTTTCTCATTTTTGAGCCAGAATCCATCTTTCTTTTCAGGACTATTTGGTGTGTTTTGGTGCAAGGATACGCGTGACCCCCATTTCCGGTGTCTCCATTTTTGCGTGGAAAGATGCACGGTACGTATGTTTGACTTATTATTTTAAAAATCCACTCCATGATAGTGGGTTCATTACTCATAAATTCCACAGGTCAAGGGTGGATCTGTACCAGTTTAGGCACAGTTTGACTCTAACTGAAGTGGATTGTGTAATAATGCGTTGAAAAAGGGGATTTTACATAGTTATATAGGAGTCATTCTGGGTGTACTGCAACCGTATGTGTTGTTGTTGTTGTTGTTGTTGTTGTTGTTGTTGTTGTGTTTATGTTGTTGTTGTTGGTTTTTTTTTTTGTGTGGGGGGGGGGGGGGGGGGGGGGGGAGTGGGGGTGTTAATTCTGACGTTTTCTTGTTCAGATGTAAACAAAAGAGTCTGAATTTGCACCGATGTAGACTCTACCTTTAAAAGTAATACATTCTTTAATACAAGATGGTATACATAAATACTTGTGCGTAATGTACTTATATCCTTAAAATCAACAACGGCAGTGGAACATACAAGTACCTATCATCATATTAACACTTAATGATCACGTGAAAAAAAGTCATGACTTTAAGTGTAAGGCAAAGTGTTGATTTTACGAGAGAGAAAATGAAATTAGAGAACCGATGAATTCACGTTGCTTGTTGCTTAGAGCGAAGACGATGCCTCAGTTGATCACGTGTTTGGCCACGTGGACAATAGAATTATTGTCGTTGTGTTTAATTGGCCAGAAGACAAATATATCTAAATACTATGATGTTTAAACCATTACCAAACGGGAAAATTTTAGGCTGTTCCAAATTCAAAGATGGTGCAGACGACAATTTCAAGTGCATAAAATTTAACATTTTTTTGGTCTTTGAGGGTAGAAAACATTGTGAGAAATGAAGAAATTGCTTGTCACAAGCAATTTCTTCATTTTCTACAATGATTTTCAAAGTCTTTATCTTTTGGGGAGTCAAAAAAATCAATGTGTGGGACAGGGTTAAAGTTAATCCAGCATGCGGAACGTTCACCCGAAGTTTGGCGTTACAATTATTCATGAATACTATCTCTTTATCGTCGTTTTCAACGAAAACCTCGTAACTGCAGCTTAAAACAAGCTGCAGTTACGAGGTTTTCGTAGAGAAGCAGCGATATATTGAAATGACCGTAAGTAGCACGTACTGCAGCCATGAATTTCGGCCTCAGTGACCATGTATATATTGCGTGAGAAATAAAAAAAAAAGGCCCCAACATAGTCTTGGTGGAAATTGTTTTCAAAACAATCAATTTTCTCTTTCCATGTAAAAACGCAGAAACAATAAATCAAAATAAAGAAACACGCTCAGATATTGTCGCTTTTCAACTAAAACCTCGTCACTGCAACTTGTTTTAGGCTGCAGTTACGAGGTTTTCGTTGGAAACCGGCGATATTCTGCTCTATATGATTAGGTTTTGCGTGTCTTTATAATTATCATGTCAACGCCAGTGCACTTTCTTTCAGTTCAAAATACCACAACTTCATCAAACTCTTCTTTTTTTACATCGATTGGAACGAAAGCCAGTCGAAAATATATCAGGATTAGTGCCGTATGTGCGAGTTAATGAGAAGCCAAGAGCAACCTCTGCCACGGGGGATCGAACTCGAGTTTTCTTGATTAAGAAGCCGGTGCTTTATCTCTTGACCGCGGACACTACAATTGGTAATGTTTCAAATTCCACGAGACTTTAATAAGGTCACTTGCTAAAATTACAATACATAATGATATAATTGATCTCAATCTGGAAAAAAAATGCCCCATATAACATTTTAGACGGCAAAGTTTTAAGACCAGCCTGTAAATAAGTAAACTCTGACCAGGATCGATTTCTCATACTGTCGTTACATATCATGTAAAAATCATTGGAGAACAACATGGTTCTTGATCAGACTGCGTGTATACGCAGGCTGATCTGGAACCATGTTGGGCTCAAAAGCCTTAAGGGACCCTTTTTCCAGAACCTGGTTCATATGTATCATATAGGTCACTATTAACGTAATATGTGTTGAAGCACCTATTGACATTGTGAAATCTGACTATGGAATTTTAACCCTTTCCCGAATGAGTCGTACAAAAACAATGATGTTTTAGACGAGCAAACAATCAAAACAATCTTTGATAGGAATAAAGGACATTTGAATAGTTAAAACATGTTCTTCGTATTGTGATTTTAATTTAAGGACATCGTCATTTTCTTTCTTTTTATTGTCATTTTCAGTATGTTTTCTCTTATATACGTTCGTCGTATACAAACATGTCTTTTAAACCCCTTTATTGGGCAATGGGTTTGAAGTATTTTACGAGTAAGTACAATATGCGATGGGAAGTGCTATACGAGTGACGGCGATATTCACTGCAATGAGCTTAAGATTTTTGAATCAAAAGGGCCTTACATTTAGACGATTGCAATATATAAGTGGTCTTAGTCCTAACAAACACGATCAAATAAGATAATGGTCCGTAGGCCTTTATATAGAAGGAAGTTGCAGATATCCTTAAAGATTCTAAGGTAGTACACCCACGGTGAATAATCACGTGATACAATAATTACTGAATATCTTCAATAACTTTGTTAATACGGGACCGATTTGAATTTGATTTGAAGCAGAGAATGTGGACAGACGTCACGCATTAGATGGACTTGGTTGATTTTTAAAAAAATCTACTGATAAAAAAGTTATTGAAGATAAACCAAAATTTTGGTTTATCTTCAATAACTTTTTTAACAGTTGATTTTTTTTTAAATCTTCCACGACCATATTATTCCTGACATTTTCCACCTGCTCTGCTTCAAACCGAATTCAAATTCGTCAAGTATTGACAAATTTATTTAAGATTATCGGCAATTCTAAGTCATGTGATCATACACCGTGACACCGATTACAAGATCGATACGATGTCAGAATCATTCTCGCAACATCGTTAACATACGTGTTCGTATCCGATCTACCGCCAAATATTAACAACGTCGACCGAAAACATCCTAGGTCGCATGAATCTCCTTTTGGGTGGACCACGTTGATAAAATCTTCTTTAACCCATTACCAGACGACAAAATTCTAGACTGGTCCAAATTCAAAGATGCTGCAGACAACATTTTCAAGTGAATAAACTTATAAATCTTTTGGTGCTTTGTGGTAGGAAACATTGTGGGAAATAAAGAAATTGCTTGTCACAAGCAATTTCTTCATTTTCCACAATGTTTACCAAAGCCTTAAATATTATTGGGCGTCTGAAGGTGTCACTGTTTGGGAATGGGTTAAATGGTCATAGTTGTTGTTGTTGTTGTTGTTGCTGCTGCTGCTGCTGTTGTTGCTGCTGTTGTTATTGTGTCACACGATTCTCTATCGAAATATTGCATCCGGATCCAACTAGGCCAGTTTTTCATGATATAATCACGCGGTAAACGTGTTACGTAGTATGTTTTGAAGCACCTATTGTCATTCCGCAATTTGGCATTGGATTTTGAATCCTTTTCCAAAACGACAAATATATATACAGTCGACGCTCGTTGTGTCGAAGTCGGAGGGGCCGTCAAAATACCTCGACATATCCGGAGTTCGACTCATCCGATTTATATTCAGTTTCGACTTGAATGACATTTGATCATTTTTATTGCTCATCAAGACAGTTCTTTATTGAAATATAGTAGGAAAAGGAAAGAAATTGCTCGAGACGAGCAATTTCTAACCTTTTCCTACTCAATGGTCATATTTATTACGATTTTTTTTTTGTTTAACCCATTACCAAACGACAAAAAATTAGGGCGGTTCAAATTCAAAGATGTTGCAAACGACAATTTCAATTGATTGAAATTCTAGATTTTCGGTCTTTTTTGGTAGAAAACATTGTGGGAAATGAAGAAATTGCTTGTCACAAGCAATTTCTTCATTTCCCACAATATTTTCTAAAGCCTACATCTTGTGGGGAGTCAAAAAGAGTCACTGTGTGGTAATGGGTTAATTTTTATGTCCTTTGGTGAGGACGGAGTTAGACTTCTACTTCGACTTAAGCGAAAATCCGACTTATCCGATGTCGACATAACGAGTGTCGACTGTATTTCAAACCAGACCGAAATGGTGCCACAAGCGGCAAAAAACACACTTATTTTATTTATAAAGTAAATAGGTATTTTATCGAATTGGACTCCAGTAAAATTATCAATGTTTTTTATTATGTATCTCATCATTTTCCGACCGTTTTTCTAATAGAAACACCAAATCAAGCCTTTGTTAGGGAAAGCATTGGGAGTCTTTCACAACATTTAGGGATGAGTAGGCACAAGTACAACACGGAATGCGAAGTGCTACAAGAATGACATTGATCTTGACTGCAGTGACCTTAAGAATGTTACATCAAAAACATTTCAGATATCATTGTGATAACTTCTTGACCTTGCCGCTTTGCCAAACAAACAACAAGTTTTGCAATAAAGAAAGACAAAGGCTGTTGATGGTGTGTTGACGTTGTACAAATATAACTAGATAACTACACACACTCTATTTGTAGGGTATTGCATGTATCCAGTAAATGCATATTAATGAAAACAAATAAAGATCAAATTCGTGTTGCCATTTACATCAGTTATACAAAAATCCGTATTTGCACAAACTAAGAACGCCATTCCAACTTCTTTTTTTTCTGAATTCTTGACTTGCACAGGAGACAAAAGTCGAACTTTTCAATCATTTGATGTCTTTACGTCTTTTTATGTTAACATCGTTTTAACGGTTTTAAAATGAGATTGACTGGAAGATTTTTTCTCAAACGAGTATTTGGTATGACATTGTTTTTGCAAAATGTTTATTGATTGTCTATTTCAACGCACTACCTAGCATTAAATATAGATCACGATAAATGACCGAGCAGAGCACCACTAGCTAATAGCGAGGATGCTCTGCCAGGTCATTTATTGTGAGCTATAGGCATAAGAAGATTTATTTTGACAAATATTAATAACCACATGGGATATCCCATTAAGAGTACTTTGTCGACTTGTCTTATGTGGATCTAATAAATGAGCCAGGATCTGGAAAAACGTCCCTTATAGCATTTGAGAACAACATGGTTCCAGATCAGCCTGCGTATACACGCAGTCTGACCAGGAACCATGTTGTTCTCCAATAGCTTCCTCATGATCTGTAGCAACCATTTGAGAGTAACATGAATGCTGGCTAGACTACATCTAGACACAGCCTGATCTTGATACCTGGATGTCTCAAAAGCTATAAGGGGCATTTTTCCAGATCCTGGCTCAAATGTTTTACCTTTCTGACAAAAGTCATTGCACTATGTGACACATATAAGTGGTGAACTGGTTTTCGTACAACATTGCGATTCACAATTTTAAAATGTCTCATCCGAAGGACGGGGTATCGAACCTGCGACCCCCAGTGTTACAAGTCCAGCGTGTTACCACAACACTAAATCCTGAGGTATGTGGCTAGTTGCTTGAAAAGGATGATGCGATTCAAAAACAATCAGGGACATCAGGAACAAGATCAATCAGGGACATATAATCAGGTCCATCAGCCGCAGATAGCTGAACAATATTATTGTTAATCGCGGCCTTGAAGCTAATTCAATATCTTATCTTAAGGTCCTACATTCATTCTCCCCCCTGGTCAGCTGATTAGGTCACTAGGTCTTAAATATTCCATTTACCTTTAATTAAATAATAGCTTTTCTTATTGTCTAGTTGACGATTGACCATTATTGTCCCATAACGTTCACAATGTATTTACTTATTTACTGGCGGCTGGTAGTTTGAATTCTATTTGTGTGAGAAGAGCCAGGGACACATAGTTAGGACCATCAGATGCTAATATATAGCTGAACAATAATTGTACACGGCCTTGAAGCTAATTACATATCTTATCTGGAGATCCCACATTCATTCTTCCCCTGGTCAGCTGATTAGGTCAGTGGGCCTTAAATATTTCATTTGCCTTTGAATAATACATTTTTTACTGTCCATTTGACGCCATGGCCATTATTGTCCCATAACATACACAATTTACTTATTTACTGGTGGTTTCTTGTTTCAGAGGCATGTTGCGTTCGTTTTGTACGAGAACAATCATGAATACATAAGTGCATCAGCCGCATATACATAACTGAACGATTATAAATGAACGCGGCCTTGAAACCTATTCCATTCCTTATCTGGAGGCCCTAGATTCATTTTTGCCCTGGTCAGCTGATTAGGTCAGTGGGCCTTAAATATTTCATTTACCTTTAAATAATATCTTTTTTACTGTCAAGTGAACACTTGACCATTATTATCCCATAAATTTTGACATAAACTATCTGATAACCCTTTCCCAAACAAAGTTTGGTTTTGAAATCTCTGATGAAATGCAAGTGAGAAAAACATTGGATCAAAAGAAGAAAATGCTAATACATGTAACCAGTATTTTCTCCAATAGTCCCGATTCTTACTAGAAGTTTTGATTTGCACAAATTCCATTTTTCTTTACTTCTAAGTTATCTAATCTGACTTTCAATCCTGACCAGTCAAGAAACCTGCATTTGGGAAAGGGTTAATGATGATGTTTATTAAAACTAGATCTAATTAATATGCAGTTATGAAGGTCAGTAGCAGGTCAAAAGAATCTGTTCACGTGTCCAAAAAGTAATTAAACGGAAACACGTGGTTTTCTTTTCTTTGCTGGTGGCTTATATTGTTTCACATATGATGGCCGTTAACCCTTTCCCAAACGGTAAATTTTAGAATGATCCACTTAAAAAACTGCCACAAATGGATGTTATAAAAAATAGGACTTGTGTAAAATATGGCATAGAAAATATTGAGACGAAAGGAGAAACTGCTGGTTATCAGCAGTTTCTTCTTTTGTTTCAATTTTTTCCCAAGCCTTTTCTATTAGGGACGTCAAAACCAGGTCTTGTTTGGGAAAGGGTTAATCAAGTATCTGAAATGGTTTCATAACACTTTAATATGTGCAATAACTGAAACGAAACTATTCGGGACACTTTAATAAAAATCCCTCGTACATTAACCAGTTGAAAAGAAATATGGAAAAGAGATCATTTTTGCATTTGAAAACCAACATGGATGAAGACCAAGCCTATGCCTTCGCGCAGCCTGGTGCCTATCCTTGATTTGTTCTAATCCGAGTTTTCTCTGATGAAATTCGCTCTTTGATATCTTGATGTCGCTCATTTACGAAAATGAGCGACATCAACATATCAAAAAGCGAATTTCATCAGAGAAAACTCGGAGGTAAATGAGCAACATCAACATATCAAAGAGCGAATTTCATCAGAGAAAACTCGGATTAGATTTGTTCTTGCTTCATTACTTGCCACAGTAAATCCTCGCAGAACGGCACGAATCCAGATCAGATTGTAATTAGGTACTGAGTATTTTGGTTAGATGGTCTCGAACGACATTATGTTCGTCTTCAATGTCAGAATTCAAATGATGAATGTGTTTATGTACCCTTTAAAAATACCGGTGTATCATTTACGATTGTGCTTTTTTTAAAGGGACATTTCATCCCCATTTCAATTTTTTAAAGTATGTCTTGATGCCAGGATTGGTTATTCTAATGGGTATAAATGCTATCAGTTTTTTTAAGTTGTTGATGATAAGCGATAAACACGCCATTAAGGTTGATACAGAAATGACAAATTCTATATAAATCTGAACTGTTGTCCACAACAATTTGTTTAATTTTAGCACAAAAATGTATATTTCTCGTAAACGGTTCAATATTTTGGCTTGAAATTTTCAGAATTTTCATAAGAAAACATGCTCTTTTAGAAAGAATAAAAGTAATATTTATGTACAAATAATTGTGAAATGTCACTTTAAAAATGCTGGTATATCATTTACGATTGTGCCTTTTTAAGAGAAGATACATAGGTTAAATTGTTTAGAAATAAATAAGTGATGTCTTGCCTACTTGTTTCTGTATTCGTACACAAATTTGAAATGCAAACATTTTCCGAATGTCAATGAACCTTTTTATTTTCCTTAAAATGGTGTGTTCCTATTGCAAAAGCTGTTACATATAGCATAATTGATGTATATAAAGATATAACTTGTATCCAAAATAACACAGTTGATATTGAGGTAAAATGAGAAAATGCTGATCATCAGCATTTGCTCATTTTGCATCGATGTTTAAATAAAAACGTCCATATGTCCGTGCATTAAAACAGGTTGAGTGGGTTCAAGATGATCATGTATAAAACACGCATTACCCTCATGATGGCCGTGTGTACATACATTACTTTTAGTTGGTTTGGCTAAAGGTAGGTTCACACTAACGAATTTTCCTTACGAATCCTTACGAATTGGACATTCGTAGGCCATCCGTGAACATTCGTAAACAATACGCAGGCATCCGTAAATAACTCGTAAGTATAAAATGCTTTATTTCTCAATGTCAGCTGCTTGATGATGATATGGAGATTATATCTTATTATTTACAACCAAAATAATAATAGGCATAGTAAAGAAATCGTGCATATTCATAGATTTCGTTTTGAGTGGCCCATTCGGAAAGTCCTATCGTATATAACCGCAAGTATTCGTAAACAACTCTTAGGCATTCGTAAACAACTCGCAATAAATCGGTGATATTCTTAATGATTCGTGCTCATACGGGGACATTTTTTGACATGTCGAAAATGTTCTCACGAATGTCCACGGATTAAATGTTCCGTTATTCAATCGTAAATGACTCTTAGTTAATCGCAAATCACCCGTAAGTGATTCACGAATATAATACGGCAAGTTTACGAATATAAACGAACCGGGATGTTTAAAAAAGGGCAATCATGATATGAGATTCCGAGAATGATATTAAAACAGATGAGGCTCCACAAAGGGCCTGATGAGGGTTATGTTTGATGGAGAAGCTGCGAGAGGACAGTGTGGGTCCTGGTCAGACCGTGTGTATATGCAAAGTCTTAAGATGATAAATATTTATCTAACATGATATAAGTACACCTTTTTTCGAAATCATTACTCATATACTATACTTTGATTCAAAATTGATGACAAATATAATTTATGATAGAGGAAATACTATTTAATTTTTTGCTAAACATAAACGATTTCCAATTGGATTTGCAATAAAATGAGGACTAAGAGCCCTTTTTACAATGTGTTTATATGCACTGGGGTCATTTTTTATCACATCACAAAAATTACGATAAGTCCTTCAAACGTTGTTCGATGTTCAAGAAAAATTGATTTATTATCCACGAATACTAAGATTGAAAAAGTAAAAAAAAGTAAACGTGCATCGGAGAACAACTTTGAATATAGCATTCATAGATATACATGTATGTCCGGGGTCATAAATGATCCAATACGCTAGTATGAGGGTTATGTTCAGTAGAAGCGCTTAAGTTTTCCTTCCCAAACGGCAAGATTTTTTGTTGTTTCGATTTGAAAGGAGTTACAGACAAAACAATTATTGATGTAAGAAGTGTAAACTTTGTATGTTATTGAATAGAAAATTCTGAGTGAACAGAAAGAATTGCATTGCTGATTATCAGCAATTCATACTTTTCTCTCAATATTTTCCCAGACCATGGGATGTCAAAACTAGGTCTTGTTTGGGAAAGGGTTAATGGTTTTGAAGAAATTGTTGGTACAACCCAATCTTATTTCGTTCGCAAGCCATATTGTCTTGTCGAATGTCAGATTTTCAAAAACGAGGTTGTCTTTCTTACAACAACAACAAAATAATAACAAAGGACTCGTAAACATTCGTAACTAAGTCGGTAATGCTCCTATTGATTCGTAAATAATCCGTAACATGTCCGTAAACTAGTCGTAGAAATACGTAAACCGCCCGTTAAATTCGCTCAAATCGTAACAATACGTGAACTTATCCGCAATGTGATTACGAATGTCCAATTCGTAAGGAATCGTAAGAAAATTCGTCAATGTGAACCCACCTTAATCTCCTCAGTTGTTGTTTTAAAAAATGCTTGCTAAGCAAATCAGCTTCGGTCTGTAAATGAATCTTTCTGCAATTTGAAACCAACAAGGGCCGAGATCTACATGTGCCTATGCAAAGTCTAAAAAGATACATGCTGCTCTTGCATAACCTTTGACAACCCTTACATAGCACACAGGCGATCCTTACAAGGCTGCATGAAGCACATTTATTAATTTTGTGTAATATGACATTGGGGTACCTTTTCTGTTTTTACGCACATTAAATGCAAGCAAACTCAGTCGACCATGGTAGACCATCATCAACACTGAATAAACGATTGGAGCTAATTGCGCCCAAATAGGTTCGGATACGTAAAGACGACGCTCGAAAAAATCCGATGTATTATGAATCTCAAAATGGACGCAACGGGTATTCTACCTTACAAGTGTGTGAAATTTGGTGCATTTTGTATGGCTAGAAAGTGTAGATTTTTTCAGGGTCTGTAAACCTTAAAACTAATTTAGATTGAAACTCCATAATGATTGGTTAAGGTGGCATCCAAAAGTAAATGTCTGTAGCGAAAGGGCATTTAAACCGATATAACATTTTTAACGGCAATATTATGAGGTTATTTAACATGTCTTTGTACAATACTGAATTCTATTGGATGAATACTTTGCAGAACGAGGCTATATTTGGACGAGCCGATAGGCGAGTCTAAATATAGACTTGTTCTGCAAAGTATGAATCCAATAGAATTCGGTATTGTACAAAGACATGTTAAATGACCTTTTTATTTCACATCATTTTTTTTCACACAAAACATGACAAAGATTAATTTTGTATAAAATTAAGATCTAGATCTAATTACTTTTAAATAGAATTCCAACGTGAAAAAAGGAAGAAAACAACATAGGCCTGTGTCATGAAAAAAATGTAGGCCTCATGTACATTTCTAACGCTGTGAAATATACATGGCATCTGACATTAAATCTATATTTATCGATTTATGTTTGTCTCAAAAGATTGAATAGACCGTCATAAATTATGATAGTGTGAAATGTACATGAAATTTGTCATATAAACTATCTATCATGTCATGCGTAAATCAACAATGTAAACATTGACAGAAAAGGAGAAATTGCTGATAAACGGCAAATCTCCTTTTCTCTTAGAACTTTTTTGTCAAGCCTTTTAATGGACATCAAATCCAGGTCTTGTTTGGGAAAGGGTTAAGTGTGATTTTTATCATTGCTGCAAATTAAATGCGCTACAATTCAGAAATGTTTTGAAATGAAAATAATCTCTTTCGTGATGTTTAAAATCATTTTCTCCCTTTGTCTTAATGTATTGCCAATGTGTTTTTTCAATCACAGAATCAAAGCTATGTCTTGTTTAGGACAGTGAACTCAAAATATCATGTTGAAACAAACATTCAACTCTAATGCACAATTTTGCTTTTGCAAACGAGAACTCTACTAAAGGGAGATTACTCTTCGATGCGAATATGGATATTTTGTACTGCAGCCTCGATTTGGGAAAAAATCCATATTTGTACGGTTCAATCGATATTTGTAGGGTTCAAATGAGTGCAATGCATATTTGGACGGTTCAACCGGTGCATCGTACAATATCGATCTAGCCGCTTTGGAATATCGAGAATCCCATGCGTCCACGCAATTATCTCGTGCGTGCAATACGGCTCTACGTATTGTATACTCACGTGGTACGAATGGGGTGATTTGATTGGTTTACTACTTTCGGGTGTGAAATAAATCTATTTATCAGAAATGCTTAGGCCTACAAAAACGAAAATCCCGCCCATTTGCTTTGTGTAACATCAACAATGCATTTGCGAAATAAAGCCCGGTTAAGAGACATCTCTCATAAATGATAACGTACATTTCAAGCCTTATTAAGCGCATTATTACCCCTGTCCCTCCAAGGTTATTTACGCTGGTATGCATCGTTATACATGTCATAACTATCATAAATTGTCGTCTAATAGTCGTATTTCAAGCTCTATCCAAAAATATGCCTTTACTTTGTATGCCTATACTAGCAAAACAACATATTGAGAGAAAAAACAAAACGAAAGTGTGAACCACACTACGACTTCGATATAAACAGCACAATTCCAATATAACTTTAAAAGTTCATCATATCAAATAACGTATGCCACAGAATAGGGTGATTTTCAGGTATTTTATATCAAAACCTGATAAATAAAACATTTTTAGAAAATGATCATTTGCTTCTTCGCCATAATTTTGGTATCTATGTATTTTTTTTAATATTAATGATGCAAAATCAATCAGGATACAGATATAAATTGTCATTTTTGTTTGGTTAGTGTACTTTCGTGGCAAATGTATTTATAATATAGTTTTTTTATGTTCTGAACCTTCATGGTCAATTATTTATAACTATTGGGAGATATTTGAATCGGCTCTGGTCCTCTTTAGTGTTCGACCTACTTTCTGGACCAATGAAATTGCAATCTATTTCAAAATTTCGTCGCTATATTTCGCATAAACGGGCTGCCGACTAGTTTATGTGACGTCTATAGATAGCCACACCCACTATCCAATAAACCCCTAGCGAACACTATATCAGATAGAACTATATATAGTAGATTCTCCGCGATATAAACATTCAATGCGCTGCGCGCATTTGAATGTTTATTTCGCGTAAAATCTACCATACAGCATCTATCTGATACATAGACTTGGTAAAAAAATGTATAAAAGCAGCTGGTGATGGTGGTTGTTTGCCAAATTTTCTTCTCTATTTTATTCTTTTCTATATTTACTTCCTTCGTACTTTTCGTGATTTTTTCTTTGTCTGTAGAGGAAGTATTCAGCCATTGCAACACAATAATGTCATATAAATGAAACTATTTTTTGGGACAATAGCCTCCTTGTGTGTTGTATTTTTGAAAGTATTATTGGAGTGAATGTGTGTCACATAAACATTGAATGTTTGTTTAACATTTTCTTCAAGAATCAAATTACGCTTGGCCAATGAACCTTTACTTTGTTATGAAAGTATAAGAAATATTCCCCCGAAAGGACACAATGCTCTACTATTTTGTTTTTGTAAAATTATTTGCTTGTTTAAATAATAAATATTTTCTTCGTTGCTTAACAGTTTCATCATAGACTAATTTGACTTGGCCATTGAACTGTGAGTCTTTTTATGAATTCTCAACGTACTCTGAACAACCACAACTGATAGGATATCACAATTAGGCAACCTTAACATTATATAGAGGTAACAGCTTTAAAAATGCTTCTAAAGGTTGGTAGTTTCCTTGTCCAGCAATGAATATAGAATTGAAAAAGAAGTGTGTCTCACAGGACCATCGACTCGTTTTGTTTTTATAGAATTATTTAACTTGTGTAAATAAATACTGAATATTTGTTTAACATTTTCATCGGAGTCTAATTACACTTGGCCATTGAACTTTTGTTCTATGTAACTAATTGTCAACATACTCTCATCATCAAAAAGTAATCAAATATCGCCGATAGGCAGCAATAACACCTTTACTCCTACAGTAAATCTGTTAAATGATATATAATTTGTCCCTCGGAAATATAGACTATTTTGATTAATCTAAGAAATTGCAGAAAATTTACAGAAAATATAAGTCCATTTTACAGAAACGTCGCCTTTTGTGTATGTAAAATTATGAAAATGATTGTTTGTTTTACATTGGTTTGGTCAATGAACCTTTGTATTAGGTTGTCATCGTACTCTAGCCATCTGCAAGTAATCAGATAACGCAGATTGGCAACTTCAACAGTATCTACTGTTTGTGTACAGTTGTAGTTATCATGTTTTGGTCGCCTAGAAAAGTATTTGACTAAGTGCATTTTATCATTAGCTGAAATTTTAAGATTGTGGACATTTGATATTTAAGTTATTGACCTCTTATAGAATAATATGTGTTTTATTTGGGTTCAATCAAGTTTCGGTTGCTAGAATTGAATGTCAAACGTGTTGGAATAATAAATGTGACCCGTCGCGCTAAAAGGGACCTCATTGGGTGTGTGGAAAAATATCGACCCTAGTCTGGCTGCGCAGTCCGCGCAGCCAGACTAGGGCCGGCACTTTTCACTTGTATCTACTTTTTGGAAGCAAATTTTCCAAATTTGCTTCTCTTAGCAGCCATGCGTCTCTGCACTTTACCATTCTCTGCATACCACACAACATCTTCCGGTCTTCCTCACTATAAATAGTTCTATCAAAAGCAAAGATTAATGAGGTAACAGTCATTGGAATATTCAATATGTAAGTCTGAAGTTATGTGTAGATATTGAATTGTGTGACTGAAAATGAAACATTCAATTAATCATGTCTCTGAGAGATGAAAAGATCCACGTAGTAATTTGCTTTATTATGGTTCAAAGAATTAGTCCAATGGCCTTCCTTGTAAATGGGTCAGTCGAGTTTACTGAACTATGAAATATATTCAGCTTACACAAACGATTAATATGCATGAAGTTGTGCTAAAAATAAATACAACTCCATCATGAAATCAAAGTATGCAAGGTATTCTGGATAATCAAAGTACTTAATCAAAATACTCTTCGAATCAAAGTATTCAAGGTATTCAAATGGATAATCAAAGTACCTAATCAAACTACTCTATTTCTGGCCCCGGTTTCTCGAAAAAACTTAAGTGTGTTCTCAAATCTGAGCACAGTGCTCAAATTGCATGAAATCCATGTGAACTTCAATGGAATACCCTTCAACGTTGGAGAGTATCCCTTTGATGTTGAGCATGTTCTCATGAGAATATACTTAAGGTTTTTTTCGAGAAACTGGGGCCTGGACAGGCCTACATTTTTGAAAATT